>OX596249.1:17786014-18375922 GCA_951394255.1 Polyploca ridens | reverse complement strand
TCTTGTTTCTTTACCAATAATTAAGGAAAGACTTCCTCATAGCTTTGCATAGTAGTCTTCCCATATGGAAGTAGATATCACAGCTAAAATTAGTTTACTAATCTATTCATATGCCCAGTTTGGCAACAAACATACTACATTGGTAAGCGAAACGATTCGTTTTTGATTATAGGAACAGAGCACAAAACATACATAATTGGAATTCCTAAGCCAGATTTATTAAATTTTGATTAACGTAACGAGCTGTTTAACGTTATTTTCTGTTTCATATCAGACTGTCAAATAAAAGTTGACTTTGATAAAAAAACGAAAAAACATGAAACTTGCTGAGGTTTTCTATATAGAGATGGACTGAAAACATATTTACCGAAATTAGGTATGGGCTAAATGAGCCGGTCTATTCCGCAGTACGACGATGACCATTCATGGGCCCTGATCAGATAACATTCATTGCAAGTATTCGTTACGATTATCATCAAAGATACGGTAGAATCCCTGGCCAAGAATGGCAGAACCTGAAAATCAAAATAAAACTACTAAAACTTACCTTCATGGAAATTATACCGATGATGTATATCCAAATTCCATCCACCAACATCGGAGATACTCATATCATGACCGCTCAATTTAGTTGTCTGCACATTCCATATGATATCTTTACAGTCGGTGTATTGGTAGCCAACTTTGACCAGCGCCGTAGTCACTCCATACACTCTCTGTCTATAGACGTTGAGTCTGTTCCATGGGTACGTAAACTTTATCACCGGGTCGGCTTCAAAGGTCTTCTCGAAGAGTATACCGTCGATGGTGATCCGAAGGTGTATGAGAGCCAATGTTGGTGGAACTTTCTCTGGCGTCAGTTGGAGCTGGATGGTTGAGAGGTATCCGGCTGCTCTCGAGCTATGGTAGACCAGGTTGAGGCCTGTTCCTGGTATTTGAAGGCTTTCTTGAACCACCTGGAAGTCATAAAAGGTAAAGTATTAATAACAGGATGAAACGAGATTGGACCAATATGAAATTTGTTCTGTTGTATTTTTGTTATCCAGTATTTTTTTAACTGTGTCTTTGTTTTTAGAATAGAATAGATTAGAATGATATTTATTTGACGGCAATAAAACACATATTACAAACAAAAAAAAATACAGATTTTTTTTTGTAGATAAGTACTTATTTAAAAATACAAAAAATAATAATAATACAAGTGCTGTCAAATGGAATACCGTCTCAGCATAAGTTGTGGCGTATTACGTCACAACGCTTTTTTTCGTTTTTGTCTGTGTGTTTTTTTAATGTGATAGGCCTGTGTTTGATCGCAATATCAAGAGGTAAGTGATGATAAGGCCGAAGGTGGTAAGAATACAAAGCCTAGAAGAAACTGGCTTTCAAGTGCAGCTGTCGGAACACATCGATAGCTGCTTGGAGATTTGTAGTCAGCCAGGTGGATATGCAATGGTTTCCTCACGATGTTGTCCTTCACCGAAAACTCAAGTAGGATTCAACCTGGGATTTTCGTCTCTGTATCCGACGTCACTACCACTGAGCTGCCATCGTCTTTATACATTTAAACATTCGCTTATTTATTCATCACTTAATTAACATGATTTTTTTCCATGTGAACTATTCGTTCGGGGCTCAGAAGTTATGAAAAACATATTTTTTTTTTTTTTTTTTTTTTTTTTTACTGTTTATAGGCCTGTGTTTGACCGCAATCTCACCATGGTAAGTGATGATGCGGCCGAAGGTGGTAAGCACACAAGGCCTAGATGGATCTGGCTCTCAAGTGCAGCTATCGGAACACACTGAAAGGTGCTTGGCGACAGATTTTCAACTTGAGGGTGGTAGCCAGCCAGGCGGGTACTACAAAGTACCCTACCACCGTGCTATGGTTTCCTCACGATGTTTTTCCTTCACCGAAAGCTCAAGCTCATTGTAGGATTCGAACCCGGGACCTTCATCTTGATAGATATTAAACTATCTATCAAGTGTACGTCAGCTAGATCCCGTACACAAGTGAAGACGGAGTACATACCTGTGACTCTGCGAGTATGGCGCTCTTGTCGGGGCAGGCGCCCTGGAAGCCGTGCTTCCACGTGGCGAGCACGACGGGCTTCATGGCGTCGTAGTCGTGCGCCAGGCACGCCTGCGGCGGGCCCCACCCGCCCTTCTCCTCCGCCGTCGTCATCACCACCTCGTCGATTATCACCACCTGACCGACAACAATATTTAATACTAACTGTCATGCACGGTTTCACCCGCAGTCCCGAGGGTCGTATGTTTTCCCGGGATAAAAAGTATCCTATGTATTAATCCGGAACATATTCTGCCTGTGTGCCAAACTTTATCCAAATCCATTCTTAGTTTTTACGTGAAAAAGTGACAAACTTCCATACATACAAACTTTCACGTTTTTAATATTAGCAAGGATACGACGTGGAACTGAAAGGTTATTCATATAAAGTGCACGACTTCTTTGGTTGAAAAAAAACTATTTGACAAAGGTTTTTATCATAATATTAGTAAGTGACGTGAAAAGATAATAACCCTCGTAGTGTGGTGATACGTTGGTTATGATTTGAATTCAATAAGCTTATAGTTCTACGAAATTCTTTGCGTGATTTATTTTGAGCTGAATTTTTTTATAGACCCTTTCCGTTACACGTTCTATATAATAATTATCAGTGGGTACATAAACGTTTGTCATTAGATAGCATCGAGTTTCTACATGTACGTAGAAACGATGATGTTCTTTGAGAAAGAAGTAAAATAACACTTTCTAAAAGGAGGGAGTAGCCCATGTCCTTCTCATTGCTAAAGGCTACCTGGGTTAAACTGTCACTATTGTTTGTGCCACTGAGGCGTCAGAGGTAACGAACAAAGCCATTTCGTGCTTATAATATTTGTAGGATAGGATATATATTTTTATCTGAACTCAACTATTGGAGATAAAGGAATATATCTAGATATACTTACCTACTGCTGTCTAATTTTAAGGTTTTTTTTAATTTGTGAAACTTGTTTTTCGTTTCAAGTATACAAAAGTAAAGGTAATATTAAAGTTTATAGAATTAAAGAACTGCCACGTTAATTAAATAACTCATGTATGAATGATTGCATCTCGCATCATAAACAGAAGGGAAATTGCAAAAGTTTGAGAACATCATAATTGTGACGTAAAAATGTAAATGCCTCTTTAATCGTCACTTCGCATGTTCCCGTGCAAAAAATAACTTCAAATTGCTTTATGAAAACTTTGCTCTAAGTACTTTGACTTTTTGAAGACTATATCAAGAACGAGTCTCTTGGTACCGTGTCATGAAGTAAAGGAATGATATATTATGTTTTGGAAAATATTTTTTTTTAATGTTTATAGGCCTGTGTTTGACCGCAATCTCACCATGGTAAGTGATGATGCGGCCGAAGGTGGTAAGCCTAGAAGAAACTGGCTCTCAAGTGCAGCTTTCGGAACACACCGAAAGGTGCTTGGCGACAGATTTTCAACATGAGGATGGTAGCCAGCCAGGCGGGTGCTACAAAGTACTCTACCACCGTGCTATGGTTTCCTCACGATGTTTCCTTCACCGAAAACTCAAGCTCATTGTAGGATTCGAACCCGCGACCTTCGTCTCGGTATCCGACGTCACTACCACTGAGCTATCATCGCCTTAAACAGGAACAATATATAAGAACAATATTTTGATTTCTTTATTGTTACTTTTATAATTCTCTTGTATGTGAATAGCGTACAGTCTAAATTACATACCTCATTCCATGGCACGAAAACAACATGCGTGGATCGTTTAAAAGGCGCTCTTCCGAAGTGCAACGTCACAGCTCCTCCCCCATTGACCAGCAGATCAAACCAGCCGTCTTCCCTGGTCAAGGTGAAGCCTTCGAGTGGCGTTGACGTCGACACTCTCACACCGACGAGACCAGACCCCAGTGACGTCACCACGCGACCTCGGATTACGGCTGACCGGCTGTAATTAGTGACGAGTTTGATGATTAACCAGATTATGGATCTTTTAATACAGCTGTTGATTTATCTGAGGTAAATTTCTATAATGAGACGCTTCAAGTCAACCTTAGGTAGACAAGACGACATGATAATTGGATAAGATAAGATACAGAATACAAGAGAAAATGTAGGTTTGGTTACAAATTGGGATAACTCTTGAAAGGTCACAAGTCAAAATTTTCTACAAGGGAATTTGTTTACTACAATTGAGGTAGGTACTAAAAGTGTTTTCGTGGATTGGTCGTGCTAAATATATCTGTGGTTTTAGAATATAAAGTTGCTATTTCTATGGGTAATATTAGTCGCAATTAGGTTGCTACAATTATAAATCTAATCGTCTAACAAAACCTTCGTTCTACTCGTTGGGCTAATTGTGATTTCTCAACCTTCAACCATTCTACATCATTAATATCTACCTACATATAAAATATATTCCTAATATTTCAAAATATTTTGAATATATTAGTTAATTATCATTTAAATAAAAAGCGTAACACAAATTCACAGGACACAATAATAGGTTACTATATACATACAACAATATCACAAATAACATGCAAACATTCAGTTAATAATATATTGATACTATACAATATTTTGCCAATGAATTGTATATATTTATAATATAGATAATGATGTATATATAGTCTAAGTAAAACGTACACATAATCCCAAATCGGATTCACATATCTTACCTCGTATTGAAGTGGTTCCAAAACATACTGCGCAGCGTTAGAAAACCGAGAGAAATGACATAGAATGAGTAACCATTACTTGACAAATTGTTAATTTAGAAGAAGAAGTCAGTTGCGTTGTTAATATATGTGTAGTTAAACATGCAAGTGCCAATTGTTTAGTATTTCACCTAGAATTTATTAAAGAAACAAATAAATATAAGATTAGTTTTCTCCATAATACGTGTAAGGAAAAAGTAAAAAAAGCTTTGTGGAAACACTTTTGTAAATAAAACATTAGGATCGACTGGGGCACAACATTGCATATCTTATATAACAGATATTTGTATATTCTTCATTGTTAAACCTGATAATTACATATTATATCACATAGAACAGTATACGGCGAAAAATACAAATGGCGAAAAGAAGAAAAAGACAATCGGCGAAATTTGTTCGAAAGGACGAGCTACAAAAATGCTCTACTATATTCTTATTGATATGATAATGGTCTCTTTTTTCCTTGCTTTTTTGCACCGAATACTGTGAAGAATCAATTGACAAGGGTGGGTTAGAAACCAATGTCAAAAGATCCTTCCTTAATAGTAACGATTAACATCAAACATCGAGTCTCACCTCTCGTTGAAGGTCTCCTGTTTGGCGTAGTTTTGGAGGCTACCTTCATCAATGAGGAACTTCATTCGCTCAAAGAACGACGCTGTGATGGAGGGCGGTTGTTTCCTGAGGAGAATATCCGTCGGTTTCGGTGACGAGACACAGAGCTGACTTCCCTTACAGGCGGGGCTCTGACAGCATTCTGGATCTTCGCAGTCGACCAAGCCATCTGGATGGAATACACAAAAGAGGGCTTAACAAAAATAAGTAATATGTTTAGGTCACCTATGGTCACAATCAGAATTAATTGGCTAAAAAGAAACATTCCATTTGCACGTAGAAGAAGACGAACACTAACATACCTTTGTCATTATCCTTGGAATCGTCACATATTTGCTCCTTGAGGGTGGTACAATCGGGGCCGTCCCAGCCGTCGAAGCACTTGCACTCCCAGTGGCCTGTGTTGGCGACGCGGCACTGGCCGTGGCCGGCGCAGGCGCGCGGGCAGCCCTCCAGCGTGCAGTGGCGGCCGTTCCAGCCCGAGACGCACAGGCAGGTGCCGTTCTTGCACTGGCCGTGGTCGGCGCAGCGCGCGTCGCACAGCCGCGCCGTGCAGAACTCGCCGCTCCACCCCGCGGCGCAGGCGCACGCCTCGCCCACGCACCGCCCGTGCAAGCCGCACTCTAGGTCGCACACCTCTGTCCAAACCATACCATCCGTTAACATCTACCTTGTTCGAAAACTAGCCAAAATAAGTGACCATAACTTGGCACTACTTTAGCTTAGATTTTGAGCCCAATGGCTCCGAAAAACTTGTCCTCCTCTTACTGTCATACTTAGTAAGTAACATAATCACAAACTTTACTGAGCAAAATTTAATTTTTGCAGACCCATCTGACATCTATATACAATATTTTGGTTAACTCTTAAACAGAAATAAATATGCAAATAAATCCCACCTTTGGAACAGTCTTCTCCGGACCACCTAGTATGACAAGTACAAGTCTGAGTATCGACATCGAAAGTCCCATGTCCGGAGCAATCCGGAAGACACTGCAACGCGTCCTTATCCATGGTAGCACAGTCCGGTCCTTTCCATCCTTTCTTGCAGACACAAGCTCCATCGATGCAGAATCCGTGGCTGGAGCAAGTTGGGTGAGGGCAGTCGATGTCTCCACAGAACTTCCCTTTATATCCTCTAACGCACGAGCATTTACCGTTGATGCAGTGCCCATGGCCGTTACAATCGGGGACTTCGCATTCATCATGGCGTAAGGAACATTCTTTGCCTTTCCATCCAGGGTTACATTGGCACTCTCCGTTGATGTATTCTCCTCTTTGACTGCATAAGACTGGACATACGCCTGGAATATTTTGTTGGTTAGTACATTAGATTTTTGAAAATTATGAAGATTTATTTTAAAAGGAAAAACAAAATTAAAAATAGTATAAAAAGTTTTTAGGTTTGCTTACTTTCACTACAGTCGTCTCCACCGAACCCTGGCTGACATTGACAATGTCCCATGAGACACTCCCCTTTCCCGGAACAGCCATTAGGACAGTTATGTGTCATGTCTTCAGCCACTATCGCTATGAATGAGATTTCTTGAGGATCACCATCGTCGTTGTACAGTGATAAGAACCAGTGGCCTTGCTCCATATAATGAGTTACTTCTTTCTTGACTGATGGCTGTAAGTTAGGAGCAATTTAAATAAGATTCGAATTGCACTGACTTCTTAATCAAGTAGTTTTAGAAGATTTCAAAGTGCTACATAATGTTAAAATGATAAAGTGACTTACATGTGAAGCTCTCGTAGTTCTTGCCTTAAATCCGCTCAAGACTTCCAAGAAGTGGTATTGAGTGTGTGTGGGTAAAGCGTTCCGCCTCGCATATACACCTATCGACGCCCCCCGAGGGATCATGTAGTCGAATTTCAAGTAAGCAGCAACAGACTGATAGAACTGCATGTTCCAGTAACTATATGGAGGGATTTCTTTTGATAATTTTTCACCTAAAGTAATTTGTATGAATGTCGTCCCGTCTGGCGGGAAGGATTGGGCGGGGAATGTTCGCGCACCTAGAAAATGATGACAAATTAGTATTATATCCAGCGGTTGACTCAAACAATTTCTCGCAACAAATCATGCGACAATGTGATGAACTATTTAAAATCTGCAGACATCACTAGAACTAGAAAATAAACGCCCTTTCTAAAACTACAGAGAACCCAAAGTAAAATAATGTGAAAAATAAGAAAGCGCATGCGATTGAAAATATAGCAGTTACCCGATACCCATTACTGAACCATGCATGTTAGTATGTTAGAGACAGTTTACAGTTCTGTACAGAAACCCTGACCGATGGATTTTGGTGATCGTTAGTAAGTTATCACTGATTGTATTCAAATTCAATGACCTCACCTTCCAATATAAGAATGGGTGGAGGGATAACCTTTGGACATACGCATGGAGTTGATGTAGTTGTAACAATCCTCGTTTCAGACTCAGTCGTGACGTCTGTTGTCATTGAATCAGTCGTTGATGCAATTCCATCTTCAGTTGTTGCAATTCCATCATCAGTTGTAGCAATCCCATCATCAGGTGTTGCTTCTGTATCATTTTCTGTTGTACTTACATATTTTGTTGAACTTGCTTCTGTAGTACTTTCACTAACATACTTATCAGTAGACGATTGCGAAGTAGTTTCATTTGGTATAGTGGTTGTTTTCTCTGCATAATCATCATAAAAATCATCTGTAGTATTACTATCACAGATTGGACAGGAACATTCACAACTACCACCCCACTCTGGTTCTGCCTTTTTTGTTGTACTTGTACTTTCAACTATCAAGGGTTTATCGAAGTTTGTAGGTTGTGTCGGTTCCATGTCCATGGGCGTGATTTTTACTATTGGTATCTCGTTTGTATCACCAATTGTTGGTAATTTAACTGTTAACGAATAAAGCGGTTTGTAAGATGAATCCTCGGCACTATCAGTGGATATCGTCATGTTAATCAACATATGCGTTGGGTTAGTTGTTAAGTCCATAGATTTCGTTTCAGCAGCAACGACCGTTCTAGCAGTTGTAGTCGTTTTATTTACATCAAGGTTATTATTTGTTACAATCGGTGTTGGTGTTGTCACAACGTGATCAATTGGAGCAAACTTGCTAGTAGTGACATGTGGTGTACCTTCGTTAGGTTTGTTTATTATAGGTACATGTAAATTTGTAGTTTCTACAACGGTCTTTTCAGTTGTGCTTGTTTTATTCACCGCAAGGTTATTAGTAGTTACAGACGGTGATGATGATAACACGTCATGCTCGTGTGGTAAATTTTTATTGGTAGTGGCAAGTGTTGCAGTCTCTGTTGAATTGCTGGTTATAGGTGATTCAATTGTTATTAGTTTAAGTGGTGTGGTAGTTTTAGTTGTCATAGTAGTCTCAGATGTTGGTTCTATACTAATGGTTGTGTTAGAGCTTTTGGTGGTTTCAGTATGGTTAAATGAACTCTGTTCACTTTCATAGTGGAATTTTTCTAAATTATTATCCATTTCAGCAGATTCATTGGGTATAATATGTAGTTCTTCATTAACTTCTCTCAACCTCGTTAGTAATTTTACATATTGAAGTTTTTGCAATCCGTATGACATGCTCGAATCACCTTGCATATCTTCAGGGTCGTAAGCAATTCTATCTTTATTAACTCTAATGGGTGTTATATTCTTTTCAGTGACAACGATTTCAGGTGGTTGTTCAATGTGTTTGTTAAAGGATTTAACAACTTCACTAACACTATTATTTGTTTTAATGATTGCTTCAGTATTAGATACTGTAGTTTGTTCCACTGTTGTTTTATTACGCGGATCATCAAGCTTAGTGTTATTCGTTAGATCACCATTGTTAACCGTATTATTGACAGTGCTAGACATAGAAGCATTAGACCCTTCCCGCCTTTCTTCTTTCGGCTGAGGGACGACAGTCGTCTCGGCAGCCGACTCCACACCATGCGATAAGCTAACTTTATTGGTAGAAGGCATAGTGATTAAATCATGCATATCTACAGCGGTGGAAGTGTCCGTGGAAGAAACAGAATTAACAGAAGAAGCATGCCCGTCTACACTTCTACGTGGGCGCGAGTGTGACTCGTTACCTGAGCCGGTGGAAGGCGAGCTCTGATGCGGTCTCGAGAGGGATTTGTTACTCGACTCCAGTGTTGTCGCTTTGGATGAGGGGAACGTCTCTGTGGATTCACCAACTAGTACTGTACATGCTTTAGAGTTTTGATATGACCAGTTGACGAAATATGAGGCTGTGGACAAATGAGAGTTCGTAAGAATAATTGTTAAGCAAGAAACAGTCAATTTAGAAAACTCTTAGGAATTGAGACAGACAACAATATTTAAATTGGTAAAACTTACCAGACATATAAGAAGCGATGGCTAAAAGAAGAACGAAGAGTATTATAAACACTATAGCGGTGCACTTCCAAGAACACCTCGAGGAGAGGCCCTTCCTGAAGTGGAACCGCGAGGCCGCTGGGGGGAAGTGTGAGGCCCGCAAGTTGTTCCTAACTGGTAACACGGGGACTGGCGCACCGAACGCTGGGTGAGACCTGAAGACGAATCATTAAGTTTTAGTGTTCCATAAGATTTTCAGTTTAATTGTCTTATTTACAAAAATCATTGTTTTAATACATAAAGTTGATTGATACAATTTGTGTTATAGGCTAAGTCTTCACAATTTACATAGTTATTTCAACCTAGGTGATCAACATCATCGTACTCATGGAAGAGGCACGAGTCTCGTTCATCGACGAGACGAATATGTTCTGTTCTACCATGTGCAAATTGGCAGATCCTATGCTGTTCAAACTAAGGAACTGTCAGCTATAATGGCAATAGGGAAGGTTTATGATGAGCAAGATTTCATTACTAACCTGTCGTTTCTATCCATCCTTTCGAGGGTGCTCTTGTCCTGCTTCCCCGGACTACTGCACGATGAATTGGATTTATAGTCCATAGACGGATTCTTTTGGATGTCCCCTGGAATACAAATTAGTGCTGGTTAGTTGAGTTCTTTTTGCACTACTCTACTAATAAACAATATAATGTACATTGGTTTCTGTTTTCTTTTTCTTTTGAATACTAATAAGTCTGCAAACAAATATATGGCCCCTAGCACTAAGGTCGCTTGCAACACACGAGGCATCACTCACGCGTTACCGACCCTTGAGTCGATGCGCTTTGGCAATCTTACTCACGTACAGGAACACAACATTAAGTTATTTGCCTGCGGTATCCTGTACGGTACTGGGAGGTACTTCCCCAGTTGAAATAATGCTATGCTCTACCTCCCTTAAAATGCAATTGCTAATTTTGTTGGGTCATTCCTCACAATTGATTTGAGGCTGCGTTTTAATTTAGTACCTTTGGGATGATCGATAATACCCACCTATAATGATATATTATTTCAGTTATTTTGTTCATCTGCATCGCATTTTGTAAAAATGGTCTTATAAGACCATCGAAAATAATGGTATGTCATCTAAATAAACGTGTATACCCTCTAGTATACCACTACATTTATAGCTTAGTCTTATTCTAAAAAAATATGTTGAAAAGGTTCTAACATTCACCTGAAGGCACGTAGAAGTTCCCCGAGGGTGTGCGGACGAGGCACGAGGGCTCGAAGTCAGCCAGGTCGGCGGGGTTGCCGGTGATGCGGCCGTTTAGCCGAGACATTGTCGGGTTTCTTGGTGGCACATCGGGCGGTAACCGCGAACCTTCTAGCAGACAACCTGAAGACAAAGGAGAACTAAATCAGTAAAGGGCATATGGAATTACCGTAAACATAAATCTACTGTTATTATACTACATAGATTTTGAGTTGTGTTATAAATAGGAATTTACAAGTGAGTGCTGCGAATCATGGAATTGATCCATCGTAACTTATGGAGTAGTACTATCGATATTTCTTAGAATCGATAAACTTTCTTGCTAGGTGAAGGCATTGCTGTAGAGATAAATCAAAATTTCTGAAAGACGTTGTTTAAGAGGACTCAATTCGTCATACTTTTTATACAAAACCCCTGTACTTATTATGGCGTTGTTAAACATTTTTCGATAGATGTTTTGAACAAATTAGTATCTTGTGCACTATATCTAGCCGTGTATCTAGGCGTAATTTAAAAAAAGTGTGAAACAAATGCAGTCAAAGCCTCCGAAAAACAGCGTTTTTGCCTGAACTTTGGCCATATCTAATGTACCTATAAATTGTAAAAATAAAGAAAACATTTAGATACCAGGCTTGCAAATGTATTGGAGATTCTAAATAACTAACATTTTTTTCACAAACTTGTAAGACTTTTTCACAAGAAGTACACGCCTGGAACAAGTTTTATGAATTCGAAATCATGAATGACGACCTAGCGAAGCGGCCGCGAGTGATCAGCGGAATATACCAACTGATAACCGACGACTCTGATGCTGTCTCTCTTTTTTCGCAGTCAAACATTACGTTGGATGAAAACCCAAGCTTTTAGACTATGCTTGCGTTGAAGTTGCGCCGGCCACACAGGGCCACCTTAAGGAGAAGAGCACAATAACTCGTTGAGAACACACAATTAATTTCTCTATAGGTACTTAATGTAAGGGAAACAAGTAATTGTTACCAGGGAGCCGCGTTATTTGTAAAGTTAAAGGCTTTAACAGAATTAATCAGCATGGTACCGCGGCTGTAGCGAAGGCATTAGGCAACGCGAAAAATTTAATTAATACCATCTACGAAAATTTACAAGTTGAAATTCAATTAAGGGTGAATATTGCCCGCCTTAATGGCTCGTAAACAAATAGCTGCGCGGATCGGCCCATGCAAATGGATCAAAGCGAAAGATCGCGTGCTTAGGTAGTTCTTTATAAGGGAAATATATTAGATTCGGGAGGTATCGGCCGAGCCGCGGGCGCGGCGCGCCTCTCCCACTGCTTAATATAAGTTAATGGAAAATCGAAGTATTATCTGTTCCCCGCGCCCGCCAATATCCAACTTTTGATCCTCGACAAATTTTAAGGATTCCTTCGAGCGTTAATTAATTTATTGTACCGGCCGATGTAACCGCAAGAAAACTCAATTAATTTTAAAAGGGTTTTTGTGTTGTTTTTTTCGCGATCGAGCGCCCACCCCACCGATGCTGCGTTCGGGTTTCGCCGTGGAAACAAAAATAGCGAAGTGCCCAATAACATTGTCGGGTCTTTGTGGTGTCGCTCTTTAATATTTTTTTTTTTTTAATTAGACTATAATAAATGCTATCAATTCATCGTAAACATCATTGTAATTACTATAATAATAACAATTAAAGTACCGCTACAATTTAAGCACTATGATTTGTTCGTAAGTAACCGATGTCAAAGGATAAACGGTTCGAGAATGAAGGCAGGCAATCCATCCCGGCTCGACGCCACCGCCAATGAAAAACTAAATCACCAGATCCCTCACCTAATTTAAAAGGACAAGCATAGTCATTAATACACACGTCAGTCGTCGTGCTACTACAAAATGTGGCCCATTTATATCCCGTCTCGGGGCTTGGGAATTATGGTAATCGGACGAGTCGTGTCCTTTGTCTGTAATGGTGGGTAATTACTGAGCCACCTCCCGGGTACACTCCGGCCGATGGAGGGGCCCCGCGGGTCGCAGAATTCGACACTCGTTACGTGAATCGTCTCAACTTTAAAAAGGGAACGCGATTTTGAATGCCGCCGTGGGATTTGTCGGTGCGTACTGAGTGAACTTGGATTTTTAGCCCAAAATGGCTTTCCACAAACCAGCTCCTTTTTTGAATTTGTTTTCTTTACGAAACGACAACAAGACCAGTCTTTTCGGCGCTCGCTTTTACTATCCCATATTATTTATTGAGACTCGACTGTGCATAAAACTGAATAACAATCAGATAGAGACCACTATCCATATTCCGGTTCGTTTATTTTTATATTTTTCCAGCCATCTGGCATACTCTATCCAGTTTCCTGTTTAGAGTTCGCATTTTTCCTTCCGAGAAAACCAAAGCTCGTTTACTTATTGGAAGATAAAGGGGGTGTGTTTCGGCTCATTTGCGGCCGAGCTCGGCCAGATCAAACGTGATTTCTTATTGGGAATGAGAGTCGGGAGAGCCGCAGACAGCGCCAGTAATAGAGAAACTGCGCTCCACTCGGCCGTGGGATCCGCTGAGGCTAATTCTGTGTTCATTCCTTTTAACAAGATTAATATCCGACTGCGATCTCTTCCAGTCGGCGTTTGTTTTAGATAAACGCAGGGCGACTTTATGGCGCGGCAGGCCATTACATTGTGAATGCTAGAGTCAACCTCAAACTGTCAAACATATATCTCTTTTCGGGTAGTTTCATAACTCGCGACGTTGATGTATGTGACGTGTGTATGTAGGAGCACATCCGCGTGTAACACTCACACCGATAGAAACGAGATACATTTGGGCAATCTCTCAGGCGGGAGACGCGGAGGCGACACGTGCTCACAATCTTAAACTCGTTACGGGAACATTCCAGAAGCAATTTAGAATTTACCCCTTAATCTTGATTCGAACTGGAATGAGAACGCCCATACAACCGACAATCCTTATTTATGCAGATTAATATCGAAGTGGAAATATGTATGTACATCGGCAGTGGCGAATAGTTATGCGCAAAAACACTTAGGGCATACGGGAACGGGGCCGGCTTCGATTCCCCAATTTCGATTTTAAATTTAGCACCGAAGTTAGCCCGGGACGGAACCCCCTACAATATTTATATGAGAGAGAGAGAGCAGCGCTGCGATTTATAGTTGGGAAACAATCGGGAACTTGGTCCGGCGTCGTCGTGACTTCGTTTTAATTAGTACCCATTCATCGTGGAACAATCGAGTGCTCGAACAAATCCATTATCGGGAACTTTTCGATAGCCGAAAGAGGTGTATTCAAAGTTTCGCGATTGGAGAGGGATCGGCGGAGCGGGCTTTTGTGAGCCTCGCGTTCCGATGCTGCGAACTGTCCTTCGAGAGACGACGCCATTATGAGACGCTAGGAAATAAGTCACTCCATTCAATAGTCTCGTTCGCATTCTGAAGCGCCTTTTTATTTCATCATTAGCCTTTGCGTCACAGGAATGGACTTCTTTATAATTTCCTCCCCGATTTCTGAAGGTTTCGAGGGCATTATCGAAAAATTCGGTGGCATTAACGAAATTCGGCGGAGGAAGGCCAACGCTATCTGCCGATTACAAGCGAAACGGGGCTCGCGTAATGACATTATGCGTACATTTTAATCGGCCGCTCACGGTTGGCCGAATTCGAATGCTATATATATTCCGGCTTATCTGTTAATGTACATAGATGGGATTCACTCTATTAAAATTGATTGATTAACTTGTCGTGTACGAATTGGCATACATTCGGGAGTGGCAGATCAAACATGGCTCTAAATTAGCGCGTGCATTTGGATAAGTATGTATAATATCAGCGAGTGGCCTATATAATCTGGTGAATGTAAATGTATAGCGCGGGCAATGTATCATGTCAAGACTTGGCGGCCGCCTGCCACACTGATAAGATTACCAGACAAAGGAAGTCCACCCATATCACTACCACCAAGACCGCTAAATGCGAACCTTCATTTACTACCCCTTCCATTCACGCTGCTATTCTCAATTTTAAAGCTGAATCTATAGAGTTCACATTGTTCTGCGCGGTCTTTATTAGTGTCCCGACGTCAACGTCTGCTTCGTTAAAGGACACTCAGCTTTATTTATGTTGACATACTGGCAATGTTACCTTATTTGTTGTCGGCGATTGCTATTGTTGAGATACTGATTTGGACCGTCTAGTCTTATAACTAGGGTCGATTTTCAAGCTTCAGCTTGAGGTTTCAGTGTGTTGAGTTACGGGAAAGTGGACTTTTTCGCTGAGATATTTAAGGTGGATTTTTTGATGAGAACAGCTTATGCGGAGCGGTTAGTTGGGTGGTTTCCGGAGTACGATAAGGAGACGATGTTGCTAAGTCGGTCCGTCACGCGACCTGTCCACTAATTTATGTTGCGCTGATTTTGTGATATAAACACAAATAGTATACGGAACCCTTCCTAGAGCGTACTTGGGCTGGGACTACGGTTTTTATGGGACCGTTATGTTAATATATTGCCTAGGCCAACATCCGCCAGAACAAAGAAATGTTCAGCCATCTGCATATGACATGATGTTGTTTCACGTGCATTTTAATTGAACATGTGACGGCGGAGTTAGGCATGTTTTTTCAGAAAAGCGACCATGGTAAAAGTTTGTACTGATACCAAGATATAGTTCTTTAGTTTTTGCCACAGCATTTGAATCCTCACTATTTGTCCAATGTGTATAACATGTTTATTTCACAGTGCGATCTACAGCACTTTTTCACTGAGGGTTAAATTGTGTCCGATTAAGATAGCCAACGCTATTGTTCACATTCAAGTAAAGTAAATGCAGATGTTAGATTAAAGAGTCGATAATAAACTGAAAGTGCAACGTTAGAGCTCGTTAGAAAGCTCGCTCAGCGCCTTCATTAGTGTTCGCTACTAAACGGTGAAAAAATAAAGCGCTTGACAGCAGACCGGCGACCGGCAGCCGGCGACCAGCAGCCGGCGACCACCGCGGCACCTACCGCATTGAATCGGTAACAGAATATCTTCCAACTTACCAACATCAGCTAATGGTCAAAGCATCGCAGAGGCGCACCATTAATCTCACTATCTCATTGTACATATTTCTTTGTCTAAATCCATTAAATTAATTACGGCCATTTGGGGAGCCGACTCCGTATTTATTAGGCTCGTTATCATTCATTGAATCTTTCGATAGACGGGTAGGCACCTTACGGTAAATTGGAAGAAATGCCGAGACGTTTTGTGATAGATGCTCTACTTACACGTAAATGGGGGGCCAAATTAGCTGTCTGGTGAAGAATGCAGTTACCTCGGTGACTGATACTGGTCGTGGGGTGTGGCGCGGGTGTCGAGGGGATCGGATCCGAGTGTGACTTAGATTCATAGGTGTCATCGGGGCCTATAAGGGCATAGATTGGGAAATTCTTTGCGATATTACAAGAGGTGCTAGGTGGAGATTATTTAGCTGCGTATACTCTATATGAAAATCTATATCAAAATTTTAGTAAACTTAGATTGAAAACTGCTCTTCTCTTCGGTGCAATAAAAGTGTTGTTTTAACTAGAGCAGTTCGCAAGTATATTAAACTTACTTCCACCTTACTGCAGTACATATGGTAGATAGGACTCACATTAACCCTTAGACCAGAAGATACCATGTTCTTCTTTGTTTGGGTGAAAACGTGTGGCTTTGACATTTAGACATTCCCAGATGAAATGTGTGTTTATTAGCCTCGAACAATAGACCTAGGGCTGGACATTTGATTGTGGCCGAGTCCGTCAGATGGCAGATAGCGGCCCTCGACTCCATTAACCTTTACCCGTCTGTGGCGGCATTAATTACGCCTAATAGAAACAAACAAAACGAAACTGCCAACAGATAAATGGGCTAAGATAGTTATTTAATTGTCTTATCTTAAGGAACGAGGCGAGTGGAGCCGCGGGCGCGGGCGATGTCGGAATAATGCAGATTCATTTGGCGTTTGCGTCTTAACTTTTGTCAAAAGATTTCATTTTAATGGCGCCTCCCCATTCCTCTAATGAACGATTCTTGAGTGAGATAGCTTGTTGCGAATTAATGTTTTGTGTAATTGCTCCGGAGATATTGTTATTTTGCGCGTAATCAAGGGCGGTGCGATCGTAAATGTCGATGGAATGTTAGTTATCCAAAAGTTTTGTTTGAATTGGATCATTTGTACTTAGTAAGAATTGTTTGATTCCACAATAATTATTCTAATGGCTAAGATGATAATGTTTTAAGTTACATATGTAGCTTACTTATATGTAGTAATGCGGAGCAAATACCTAAGCGTAAACAATGTGGTAAAGTATTTTGGTATGTGTTTCCATTTGATCAAAATCTTGTGAGTTTATTAAATATTAATTAATTACCAAATAGTTCTAAGTAATGGTATAGTCAAACTGGGAAGCACACACCCTAGCCTAGAACTGTCTATTCAGTTCTCTATCTAACTGTTGTAATAAATTGTGAGTGATTTAAAATGTATCTTAACAATACGCTTTTTTTTAAGGGGTCCTCCCCCTGATAACGAGACGTATTGCGTATGTCAAGCAAATGTATTCAGCGTGTGCAGTGCTGGGTGTCACGTGGCCACACGGAAGCGGTCATATTTTTCGTCGCCGGTTTTTTCAGCGGAAACGCGCCCAACACCACCGGCGATTCACTGATAGAGATTGATGATCCTACCAACCTCGCCCCTCCGGTAAACCTCCCCCGCACCGCACCCCCCGCGGGTCATTGAGCTTACCCGATTACGGACCAGAGGGGATTCGCATATATCCAAATTACGCTCGTGATGGACGCTTCTTAAACGGTTAACTATCTAATAATCGGAGCGCACTATCGATCAGCTGATTTCTCCAAAATTCGCATCCAACGTGACTGTACTTAATGCAGTATATAATGCGAACTTTATATAATATCATAATATAGTTTTAATGTTAAAATTCTCTTACAATTTTATCGAGGCGCCCATTGTGTTCGAGTCGATATATCAGTTTCATTGTAAAGCCGGGCTTAATATAAAATTGTAAAAAAATTGTGTGCCAAAAAGGTACCGTTGCCAAATTTCGAATAAAAAGCCAGTTCTCCGTTAGTCGAACGCGTAATTCAAGTCGCATCGCCGGCTAATTACTTCTGTTTCGGAGAGAAAAAAGATGAATAAATGACAGGCGCGGCGCGTCGTGAACGATGCACATTTGTCAACGTGCGATGCATCCGCCACCCGCCATCTTGAATCTCGAGAGGCATTCGACACCGACTGAGTGGCCCATTCACGCGCTCATAGACAACCGTCTCTATTATACTGCGTGAAAAAGAATCCTTTGCTTAATTGGCCGTGAAAAAAAAAACTATAAAATCCGCTGACGTCAGTGCATGGTATCTCCCGACATCGGCGCGCGAAGCGAGGGCTCTCAATTGCGGTAAAATCATACCGCGTATGAAATAAATCAGCTGTTTCGGGGTATCTCGGGACGGATCGCGTTACACCCTCGATTTGCGGGGTTATTTGCATTTCCAAATAAAATGGCGGCCTCTGTGGGATTTGACGTGTCGGTGACAGGTGCGCGCGCTGTCATATAGCGTTTTTGTTTTTAAACAGATCGGTGGTTTTGCGGGCTTTGATTAATTGCCGCTGATATGTGTAATGTTGCTATGCATTATGTTAATGACAATTATTATTTATGTTGTATTTGTTAGCGGAATGCACGATGACAATCATATATCTACACGACAGGGTGTTAAATAACATCTAGTTTGAATTTTTTAATGTCGTTGTACATACAACACATTAAATATTTGTTTACTTAGAAAAAAGGATTATATTGGCATCACTTATAAAATATTACGAATGTACCTATTATTACTTTGAGTCGACAAAAATGTACATTATAAAATCACAACATAAAGTAAACATTACCATTAACTGAAAAAGATTTATTGAAAGTTACCAAACAAACTCAAGTAAGAGCAAATGTATACGAAAAAAGGTCAAGCATACTTACCAGCCTTTGTACCCAAATAGATATAGGCTCTGTGCATTAGTGAGGGGTTTTTTCCCCGATTTTCCCCGACAGTCTCCCCGGGATACGTCCGGTAGGGTTTCCCACTAAACGAATGTCATTTTGATTTATATATGCAATTATTATATCATAGAAATGCACCTATCTACATTCATTTGCTCGGGGTACAATTAAATGGCACTAATGCAAACATTTATTTAGTCTAGCCATGATAAAGCCGGTTTGTTTGACTATTAAATGGTAATCATACGATAGTCAGTGTATTAATGTTGATATAAACAATTTGACTAATTTATTTGATGCTTAGCTAATTTATAAATGGAAGTGTTTTGAGTAGTGTTGTAAACAAGTTGGTATCAAATAATAAATATTATGTAACTAATTGTCCCAGTGGTTACTCCCGCGTAAATAATAGCCTATGTATGTTCCCAATACCTGGCTTTCCAATATCTACGTGCCCAATTTAAACACGTGAAAAGGGCAAACAGAGCTATATACTTTCGCATTTATAATATTAGATTAATTTAAATAACACTTTTCACTTTCAAACGCATTTTGTTCGCAGATACTAAAGGCACATTTTAACAGTAAAAAGGGTCATAAAAAAGCGTGTCACACGGTCAAGCGAATGTTCGAGTTTAAAATCCATTTACAAATGTAAACGAGACCCGCCCCACTCAAACACGGGCCCGCGGGCCTCTCCGGGGCCCATCCATCTTGCGGGTCTAACGGGTCCGAATGTTACATTGACGAACGATGGCCCTTCGATATGGGAGATGACACAATGCGATGACCCCGAATCCATTCCTTCTAAGACCCGCCGTAATAGTTTTTCCCTCCCACTATCCGTTACTCACCATATTTTATCGGGGCTTTTTATGAGGGGTTATATTGAGAATGTGTCATGTTGCGATTCGTGCGGCGCGGGCGGTGGCGATCCCGCGGTGTCCGCTTATGTGTACATATTTGATGCAAACGCGTAAAGGATTGATGGTCCGTGTCCTATTTTTCGGGATTTACTGTACAATCCATTTATTCTCCGGCTACAACCGTAGCGTAAATTCAAGACGTTATGTCGTTATGTGTAGTGTAAATTCATGACGCTTTTTCACTGAGGATTTAATGCTGCATTTGCATTGTTACATCCCTAATGCCGGCCATTTTGTTTCGATCACGTGGGGGCATTAATGACGTCATCCATCATGTCAAGTTGACAGCGCGGCGCAGTTGCAATGGATACGGATTTAGTGTTGCCAATTTTCAAAAAAAATACGTAAACATGATGCAAAGTCATGAAGGTTTTGAAGGTCAAGGACCCTCAATATAATTACATTTGATTTACAGTTCACTCATATCGCATCCATTGAAGTTACGAAATCTATAGGTAGTTATTACGCTATGTCTGTTATTCATATAATATAATTAGTTCGTCAAAATTTCATTCGGCATTACGTAATTGTATCAAGTCTAAGCTACAGATTTAGCACTAAATTTGGAGTTGGCAGCCTCGAGTAACATGCTCTAATCCAGATTAGTAATCACACGGTAAACCTATTACCGTTTCATGTGTGAAGTGTGAAATCGCTCATTTCCATATCCCGCTGCGCCGCGTCGGGCAGCGGCCAAATGCAACCGCAACTAGATATTTTTAGCGTATAAATTCGATTAAGAGCAGTCGCTTTGCGATGCTAAAAAAATGAGAAATAACACCAGCCTGTTTGGAGTATAATCTAGTGTCTAAATAAAGGCGTGAGCTACGCGTGCCACCGCCTGGATTAAAATGGACTTTTCTATATAAAAAATGGGCAATAACCGAGTGTCGAGGGGCATCCCCGGCGGACAGGAGCCCTCGCTCTCGGAATTTCATTTGCAAAATTTTCTCTGACCGAAACGCCATTATGAACTCCTATAACGCGGATAATATAAGTGTTCCAAATTGAATTTCGTGACATTACGTCTGCCGAACGTGAAATCGAAAACTGCGCCGATAAGAATCCGCGATGTTGAAATTACTGGTAATTTTTTTCGTATAAAGTAGGTACTCGTAGGAGATTAATCCGTCGAAACGCTGATGCGAGAGTCGTCGTGCGGTTCGAAGACAGCGGTGAGTCTACACGGGTATTCCATCAGGGCGCGCCGCCTTCGCACCTCCGCTTTTTTATGTTTTCATAAATTTCCGTTGAGATCAATATTTTATATTCGCGCCCGCACCCGCCGTAAATGGGGATTTTTTGCAAGTTCGCGCGCCGCACCCCGGCTTTATTTATTCGGATGTGGCCCTCTCGAGATTCGCCACTTGTACCGTTCGATACATTTTTCACACGGAATAATGTTATCACGTAGCGTTGGCGCGGGTTTTCTCCACCTTTTGTGGTGTGTAAACATTCGAGTTTTTCAGCGTAATCGGAGCGTGCGTGTCGTCGGATCGTTGCGATCCGAACATTTGTCCGAGTTGTGTGAGACAAATCCAATCGTGGAGAATCCGTGTGCGGTCGTCGAGTGTTGATTGGCCGCGACACTTTATTACCTTAGCTCGACTCGGTTTACGAGACGTCCGGGCCCAGAGAGGACGGCACGGTAGGGGCTGCGAGGGGCGGGGAGGGGCGGGGGTGGCTTTACGTGATAAGTATTTTTATTTGTTCGAGAGGTCGGATAAACTGAGAGGTGGTCGCGGATTACTTTACCGTAACACAATCTCTAAGCTTTTACGTGCACCTGTCACCTCGACCTACATTTCGCTGTTCGCCACTTTAATTTCGATGACAGTTTGTTGAGTGAAATTTAAAGTCATCCGTTCATGTTTCATGAGATAATAAGAGGCGAGAAAGCACATTCAATAGAGTTGGACCGCAATATCAAAAGTGTAAAAAAACATCCCCATAATCGCTTCCAAATCTTAAACCTTGATATAAACTGCCAAACAAAATGCATACAACACTGACCCGTCCATATACAGGAGGTTTAAAAATCGATGGTACGCGCAAAGTTCGCACGGCGTATTTGTAAAGCGTTGCTTTGCTACCGCCCGTCGTTCCTCCCGCTTTGTCGGGCGTCGGCAAAAAATGACCCACTGTGCTACACCGCCCGCTGCTAATCCTATTTACTCCAGCAAATAAATTATAGCCGGCCACCACTAATATATACGGACGGTGCCCACTGTGCGATACTAACTAGTTGGTACGTTAAGGCAAATACATCCATATTGTGATTTGTTACTTGTGGATTGTGGTATTAGAGAGGTTTACTATTAAGCTATGAAAAAAAAAACACAATTATTCAGTTCAGTATCTGCTGGGTTAAATGTTTTATGCAACATATTATTATTAATTGATCAATAAGCATGCACTAATTCATCGTACAGTAGAACTCCAATTATCCGAATTAATGGGGACCGGGACCCATTCGGATAATCAAATATTCGGATAATCGGATTTTTTTAAAAAAAATTGCCATTGGAGAGAATAAAAGCTACGTTTTGATATTGCACTATTTTTTTATTGAATTAAATGAAAGAAACATGAAATTTTCACATGTTTTAAATATAAATAAAATGTACTTATGTACAAGTTTAGAAATAAAAATCATTGTTTTTTAAACATCTCCGTCAATGTAAGCTGTTTTGCGGTCTTCAACCGTTTTCGGGCAGCCAGGTCACGCATTTTTGTGATTCGGATAATCGGCAATTCGGATAGTCGGAGTTCGGATAATTGGAGTTCTACTGTATTTTCATTTTTCATTAGTTATATTTTTATTATGATGTGTCAGTCAATACATTTTATGTGTATTCTAATTTGAATCTAAAAGCCTGGTTGAAAGGCTTAAGTTTACAAAGCCTTCTCTTAATTTTTAAACTATTTCATTTGTTATTCTTACATGATATGTACTATTAAATTCTAAATAACAGAAACTCAAACAAATGACCGTGTACGTTATAAGCCTACACTGCATCCGATAAAAGCCAGCATAATGAATATCTAGTACGTGGAGTGCGCGCGTATCTAGCGCCGATGTGTGTTCAATGAGATTGTAAACAAACACACAAACAAACTGACGCTTTCATTGGTTAGTTTAATAATAACGGCTGTTCATTAACATAAATACACTCTGTGTATGTGTGCGCAATTGTTATTAGTCGTATTATGTGTGCTGCCCTGCGTTAGCAAATGTTATGTGGACTATATTTACTCTAAGATCGATATTATTGTTACATATAGAGATATAGCTAAAGAAAATCATACTTATGAGTACTTTCGCAGCTTTTAATATAGCGACAAGATTTTAAAACATGTATAAGAACGAGAATGTATTAGACATGAATTATTATTTAAATAATATCTTTGTTGCAATATAATATTTAAATAATATATTTGTTGTTCCATATCATGCAAAGAGTGTGTTGTGTAACTGATGATCACAGATTTAGTTGTTATATTAGTACCTATACGTGAAGACCTGTTATTGGCTTCCTGAGAAATATTAATGTTTTATGTTTTGTATTAAATAGCTGTTGGTCTTCCCACAATAAATAAATAAATAAAGGCGCTTACGAGGCAGTACCTAACCTATTATAAATGAAAGTTACTGTAATGAAGACGATAAATTCATTCAATTCTAATTCAAAAACAGCCAGCCCCACACATAATAACAGCGTCGGCGGAGAACAGAAAAAAAAGATAAATAATTTCGTGCAATTTCAATAAAGCCACAATTTCACGGGCGCGTTGGCGCGAACTCGCGAGTGTTACAATTTAATAGAACTTCAAAAGGCCTGCTGATTCCACCACAATTCTATCAGCTTAGCACGAGATCCCGAGCATTATGCGTATAAAAAGCGGTTATCGCGAGCTCCGTACCCCACCCGGGGCGGGCGGGAGGCGGCCGACTAGGGGAACGCCGCGGCCCGGGGACGATCCTACGGAAACTCTAGCGGAACATAACTTTTGAGTAACTTTTTAGGTTGTTTTAAGTACATTGCCGTGTTGTTACTGAAGTAAATGATAGTGTAGTTCGTAGCGCGTATTGTAACCGTTTCGCGTATTTCGCCTCGATTTTAGAACACGCCGTAGTTGGAGCGAACACATGTATCTTCATTTTCCACGTTGTGTATCGAATTGGAGATGACGCCCGAAGAAAGGTAAAGTAAAAATAATAAAACGCCGTCAGCGACAAACAAGTTGGTGGGAAACTTTAGAAATATATTTGTTACGTCGACCGTGCATTTTTAGTAGGCAAAAAGCTGAAAATGAAAATAGAGGCGGAGTGGAGGAAAATGTTGGGAGGTTTATATTTATAGTTTCAATTAGCGGGCTTCGTATGCACCGTTTGCCCGCGCTGTAACTCGTTATTAGAAAAAAAAGCATAAATAGGTACTCGAGGCGAGTTTCTGGAAAAATACTCGAGCGTTTACAACTTACAAATCCAGTCGTAAATTAGCGCGCGTATAAAATTCATCGCGTGAAAATTACGACGCATAAAAGGCGATCGTCAGCCGCCTTCGCACCTCCGCTTTTTTATGTTTTCATAAATTTCCGTTGAGATCAATATTTTATATTCGCGCCCGCACCCGCCGTAAATGGGGATTTTTTGCAAGTTCGCGCGCCGCACCCCGGCTTTATTTATTCGGATGTGGCCCTCTCGAGATTCGCCACTTGTACCGTTCGATACATTTTTCACACGGAATAATGTTATCACGTAGCGTTGGCGCGGGTTTTCTCCACCTTTTGTGGTGTGTAAACATTCGAGTTTTTCAGCGTAATCGGAGCGTGCGTGTCGTCGGATCGTTGCGATCCGAACATTTGTCCGAGTTGTGTGAGACAAATCCAATCGTGGAGAATCCGTGTGCGGTCGTCGAGTGTTGATTGGCCGCGACACTTTATTACCTTAGCTCGACTCGGTTTACGAGACGTCCGGGCCCAGAGAGGACGGCACGGTAGGGGCTGCGAGGGGCGGGGAGGGGCGGGGGTGGCTTTACGTGATAAGTATTTTTATTTGTTCGAGAGGTCGGATAAACTGAGAGGTGGTCGCGGATTACTTTACCGTAACACAATCTCTAAGCTTTTACGTGCACCTGTCACCTCGACCTACATTTCGCTGTTCGCCACTTTAATTTCGATGACAGTTTGTTGAGTGAAATTTAAAGTCATCCGTTCATGTTTCATGAGATAATAAGAGGCGAGAAAGCACATTCAATAGAGTTGGACCGCAATATCAAAAGTGTAAAAAAACATCCCCATAATCGCTTCCAAATCTTAAACCTTGATATAAACTGCCAAACAAAATGCATACAACACTGACCCGTCCATATACAGGAGGTTTAAAAATCGATGGTACGCGCAAAGTTCGCACGGCGTATTTGTAAAGCGTTGCTTTGCTACCGCCCGTCGTTCCTCCCGCTTTGTCGGGCGTCGGCAAAAAATGACCCACTGTGCTACACCGCCCGCTGCTAATCCTATTTACTCCAGCAAATAAATTATAGCCGGCCACCACTAATATATACGGACGGTGCCCACTGTGCGATACTAACTAGTTGGTACGTTAAGGCAAATACATCCATATTGTGATTTGTTACTTGTGGATTGTGGTATTAGAGAGGTTTACTATTAAGCTATGAAAAAAAAAACACAATTATTCAGTTCAGTATCTGCTGGGTTAAATGTTTTATGCAACATATTATTATTAATTGATCAATAAGCATGCACTAATTCATCGTACAGTAGAACTCCAATTATCCGAATTAATGGGGACCGGGACCCATTCGGATAATCAAATATTCGGATAATCGGATTTTTTTAAAAAAAATTGCCATTGGAGAGAATAAAAGCTACGTTTTGATATTGCACTATTTTTTTATTGAATTAAATGAAAGAAACATGAAATTTTCACATGTTTTAAATATAAATAAAATGTACTTATGTACAAGTTTAGAAATAAAAATCATTGTTTTTTAAACATCTCCGTCAATGTAAGCTGTTTTGCGGTCTTCAACCGTTTTCGGGCAGCCAGGTCACGCATTTTTGTGATTCGGATAATCGGCAATTCGGATAGTCGGAGTTCGGATAATTGGAGTTCTACTGTATTTTCATTTTTCATTAGTTATATTTTTATTATGATGTGTCAGTCAATACATTTTATGTGTATTCTAATTTGAATCTAAAAGCCTGGTTGAAAGGCTTAAGTTTACAAAGCCTTCTCTTAATTTTTAAACTATTTCATTTGTTATTCTTACATGATATGTACTATTAAATTCTAAATAACAGAAACTCAAACAAATGACCGTGTACGTTATAAGCCTACACTGCATCCGATAAAAGCCAGCATAATGAATATCTAGTACGTGGAGTGCGCGCGTATCTAGCGCCGATGTGTGTTCAATGAGATTGTAAACAAACACACAAACAAACTGACGCTTTCATTGGTTAGTTTAATAATAACGGCTGTTCATTAACATAAATACACTCTGTGTATGTGTGCGCAATTGTTATTAGTCGTATTATGTGTGCTGCCCTGCGTTAGCAAATGTTATGTGGACTATATTTACTCTAAGATCGATATTATTGTTACATATAGAGATATAGCTAAAGAAAATCATACTTATGAGTACTTTCGCAGCTTTTAATATAGCGACAAGATTTTAAAACATGTATAAGAACGAGAATGTATTAGACATGAATTATTATTTAAATAATATCTTTGTTGCAATATAATATTTAAATAATATATTTGTTGTTCCATATCATGCAAAGAGTGTGTTGTGTAACTGATGATCACAGATTTAGTTGTTATATTAGTACCTATACGTGAAGACCTGTTATTGGCTTCCTGAGAAATATTAATGTTTTATGTTTTGTATTAAATAGCTGTTGGTCTTCCCACAATAAATAAATAAATAAAGGCGCTTACGAGGCAGTACCTAACCTATTATAAATGAAAGTTACTGTAATGAAGACGATAAATTCATTCAATTCTAATTCAAAAACAGCCAGCCCCACACATAATAACAGCGTCGGCGGAGAACAGAAAAAAAAGATAAATAATTTCGTGCAATTTCAATAAAGCCACAATTTCACGGGCGCGTTGGCGCGAACTCGCGAGTGTTACAATTTAATAGAACTTCAAAAGGCCTGCTGATTCCACCACAATTCTATCAGCTTAGCACGAGATCCCGAGCATTATGCGTATAAAAAGCGGTTATCGCGAGCTCCGTACCCCACCCGGGGCGGGCGGGAGGCGGCCGACTAGGGGAACGCCGCGGCCCGGGGACGATCCTACGGAAACTCTAGCGGAACATAACTTTTGAGTAACTTTTTAGGTTGTTTTAAGTACATTGCCGTGTTGTTACTGAAGTAAATGATAGTGTAGTTCGTAGCGCGTATTGTAACCGTTTCGCGTATTTCGCCTCGATTTTAGAACACGCCGTAGTTGGAGCGAACACATGTATCTTCATTTTCCACGTTGTGTATCGAATTGGAGATGACGCCCGAAGAAAGGTAAAGTAAAAATAATAAAACGCCGTCAGCGACAAACAAGTTGGTGGGAAACTTTAGAAATATATTTGTTACGTCGACCGTGCATTTTTAGTAGGCAAAAAGCTGAAAATGAAAATAGAGGCGGAGTGGAGGAAAATGTTGGGAGGTTTATATTTATAGTTTCAATTAGCGGGCTTCGTATGCACCGTTTGCCCGCGCTGTAACTCGTTATTAGAAAAAAAAGCATAAATAGGTACTCGAGGCGAGTTTCTGGAAAAATACTCGAGCGTTTACAACTTACAAATCCAGTCGTAAATTAGCGCGCGTATAAAATTCATCGCGTGAAAATTACGACGCATAAAAGGCGATCGTCAACGAAATTTAATTCGGCATTCGTCGCAGAAAGCCTCATTTGAACGACAATAATCAACGCGTAAAACCTTTTAATGTGACCACTTAAAAATCCCGCCGATACGCAGCGGCCGTATTCTGCTGCAATTAAAATACCGCGATTTCAGCGCGTGCGATTTAACATTGACTATTTAGCGACAATTACGTCGCGTCACCGGCCATTGTCCGGCCGCCGATTAAACTCCCAACTACAATGGGCCCAATCCGACCTCTAACGAAGCGACTTCGGCTATTTCCGCTCCACTTCGGAGCGCTCAAAGACGCGTAATTTGCGGTTGTGAAAATTGTACTGTGGACAAATTTTGACGACGCCGGAACTAAAGTTAAGCGAGTGCAGTCGTTTGAAAGTCGACCTTCGGAAGCGTTGCGGGTTAAGTCGAGTTGACAAAGTTCCGGGCTGGCGGGGTTAATTCGCCGGTCAGTTTGACCCCTATTGGCCTGCAAGGGGGTGATTACAGCGTACATGTATCCCATGTGAACATAATTAACTTTAAATTTGGAATACCTCCCTACGTTCTCAGTAGTCTAGCTACTGAGAAACCCGAGTAAATATTCTGAGGACTGCACTCAATCGTGCAATATTCAAAGCGTGTTGTTAAAGAGTAAACTTCGAAAGAATATGTAAAGCAATACGTAACTTTACAGGTAGTTCCTAATAGCATGCATTGTATGTTCCGGAATCATCTTTTATCTTACGGACAGTTTGTTTAAGTCAATATTGGTGCTTTAAACTATAGTTTCCGAAACCTTGACAGATGTAGAGTATAGACGTGCCAGTTGGCGCAGTTGGTTACGATTCCACCTATCGCATCGCAGGTCGTTGATTCGATTTTTTATTCCCGCACAGGACATGCATTTGTGTGCATGAAAATGTCTGTATGTCCTGCGTCGGGGTGTAATTATGTATATTAGGTATGTATTTATAAACAAAAAGTAGTATATGTATAGTATATCAGCTATCTGGTTTCCATACAAGCTCTGCTTAGTTTGGAATCAGATTACCGTGTGTGAGGAATGTCCCAGGATATTTATTTAAAGCGTCTATTCGCTCAAAGAGCAGCTCGAATGGGGTACCTCCACCTTACAGAATACCGCAGATAAAAAACTTTAAGTTGTTTTCCTTCTTGCGCGTGAGTAAGGCCAGAGCTGATTGGGGATGGCGGAAGGTGTGAGTGATGCCCCGTGTATTGCAAGCGCCCATAAGGCTCCGGCAACTGCTTACCATGAAATAAATAGGTTCCAGTAGCCATAGCCTGTAGATATGTTCACAGTTCAGATAGCTATTTAGTGTAGGATACGTTTTTATAATTCGTTTTAATTTTTCTAGCGGTTTAACAATACGCCAGTGAAATAGTGAACTAATGAAGAGTAAAAGCTATTAAATACAACGGTATTCAAATACATATAAATATAATGTTCAAGGAATCTTGATAAAAGATCTTCCACAAAAAAAAAAAACATGCTGAGTTTCTTGCCGGAGTCTTCTCAGTTTAACTGGGGTAAATTCAACTGTATGTGCCAATTTAACGTTCATAAGTGTCTCACTAGGGCCTCAACTGAATAAATGACTTTTTGATTTGAGTTTTGAGGAAGATTAATCATATAGATCGGTGCGGAGCTATCAAATCATAACCTACAAACGTGATACGTTCGATCTAGAAATACAACCATCAAACTACATAAACACTGCCAACAAACTGCTATGCAGTTTGGCAGATGTAACTATGTAATTATTTTGAAAAGTTAAACTAATAAACGTTTACATACATACATACTGTACTATTCTTGAAGATACTTGATATTTTCCAAAGGTTTATTACTTTTAAAACCATCGACGTTGAATCGATTTGAATTGCCAATTAGGAGTCTTCGCGGGAACTTTTTCGGTTGAAGAGCTGCGATATTAGTAGAACAGTTGGTTCCGTGGAGTAGTGAGCGCAATTATGCGTTGACAAAGGGCTGGTAAAGGCGGTACGGGCCCTTTGTCAGCCGGCGCCAATAATGACGGCGTAAACTTTACTAATTTTGCTACAGACCGCGAGCGCTCGCTCGCTGGCTGCCTGTAGCGGCATGTTCACATTGTACTGACATTTTGTTGGATTCTTTATGCGCGTAGTGACATCACGGGTACGTGTTTAGAATGTTAGTTTTGAAGTTGCCAAATGGTGGTCAAAAATCTTAAATATTTTTTTTACATAGTCTTTCAAAATTCAAATTCAAAATCATTTATTCAAATAGACCTTCGCAGGCACTTATGAAAAGTCTGACTCTAATACTCTAATACCGGTTCGGAAGGTTGCATTTGCTGAGAAGAGCCGGCAATAAACTCAGCAATAACTCTTTTCAAAACAAGCTTAGATTCATTACATAATATTTACATTCTAATCGCACTGACAACAATTGCGTGCCCCGGCGCGGCCGCAAAACTACAAAGTAGACTGAATCTATATTTAATAAGTAAATAAATAAATGGCAAACTTAAGTAGACCAACCCTCACAAGCAGCACCTGTTCACAAGTATGACGCGTGTGGCAGCCATCGCCCTCCTCGCCATATTGGAGGGAAGTGAGCGACCCGTCACACGACGCCGCCGCAAGTAGTCTGGCGCTAATGCTGGGTCAGTAGGTTGCACTTGCTTACTTATTGCTTAATATATCTTTTTAAGACAAGCTTACTAAACTAAAATGATTGCCTTCTAGACATGTTTACGCAGAACTCCAAACATTTCATATAAATCCGTTAAACTGTTCATCATAAAGTTCAGTCATAAATATTTAAATATCTAATATTTCATACTTTCACATTCATTATATTAGACTAATAAACATCATGCGTTCCACACTCGTTCCCAGGACAGAAGTACCCTCCTCCTCTGTAGGTATGCTATCTGTGTCCTTTAATCAGGATCGGTTGTATTGTTTATTATTAATTTTATTGAACCTGCATTAAGGTGAACGCACACTTATCCAAGCCGAACGCGCCGAACGCATCGATCGAAACGAATTTTAGAATTCTATATATGAAATCTTATGAAAGCTCGCACACTCGCCCGCGTCGAATCGTCCGAATCTGGAAGAACGCCAGAAATCCTAGACAAATTCGAATGACGTCATCAGATTCGGCTCGGCTTATACGGTCGACTCGACCGATGTACTCGCATTCTATCAGTTGCATACCACAGAGCAACACGCGAGTTGGTTTTCTTTTTCGTTTCGGTCGATTCTTTCGGTGCGGATATTTGCGCGAGCCCTCCTTGACTTCGATTCGTTCGCCGCGTTCGGCTCTGATAAATGTGCGTCCACCTTTATATTGTCATCTTTACAGTTTCAGTAGCTACAAACCTTACACGAGATATCATTTGGTGCCTAACTACAGCTGATAAAATGTCTCCCTTTGACAATCGGCACGGAACTTCGCTTATCAGCTACCTCGTTACACTGTAACTATGTTGTACTGTTGTACCTATCTATTATATCTATTTGTATGTATATAACATTAGAATTGACTGTTAAAATTGGGTGTAATATGTAGTCTATAGAACTGTATTGATATGGTTTTAGATTAGGTTTATTAGCAGGCAAACGTTAATTAGTGGCAAGAAGTATAAAGCCCGTGGAGTGCGCGTCGACACGATTTTGTTTCAAACACAACTAACCGATTGCTATGGAGGAACCGATTTGATCGGCAGGCGCAAAGGAGACTGGTGGTCATTTATAATTTGTTTGAGTTTTGTAATCGGTTTTGATTATTATTTGTATTAGAAATAACAGCAAACGTAAAAGAGGAACGGTCTGCGATGCTGAGATTATGGGTTCAATTTTGAAAAAGAAACGGGTAATACGATTTTAAAAGCGAATTTTATAAATATTTAATGAATTTTGAAATTAATAAAGATTTAAGTACATTTCCCCTATATTCTTTTTTGGGAATTTCATTGTTTTTTGTAATAAATCTCCAAACCATATGCGTTAGAAATCATATGTTTGGCGAGTGCGGTATCTCCGCACGCGCTCTCCACGGGCTTTATACTTCTTGATTAGTGGTAATAGGCAACCTTCGTTTTTGGACATAGGGTATGCCAGAGGGATGTTTATGAACTTATCAATATCTAGAAGGCAACAACCTAGCTGTCAAGTGCCACTGCCGGAATGAACAGGTAATGAGCGTTGGGAAGAATTTGATCCGAATGAATTCAGATCATTTCTATTAACTTGCTTTTTTACCCAATATTAATAACAAAACGGCTAAAAACCCAACAATTTGATTCAAGCTGCATTTTTACTATAAAAACTCTGCATACAACATAGGCGTTAAAAATCGTGATAATCGCAAACACAAACGCGGCGAGCAGGCGTTTAAAGCCCCCTCAAAGGAGCGCCAAAAATAGCAGTAAAAAAACACTCATGAGTTATTCAAGTGCTGAGGTGTAGGGATATAGTAATTGCAGATTCGCTATTCGACTTGCCCAATGAATTATGAAACATTTTGGACAGTGAGCATTTTATTGATAGTTGTCATGAGGTATGACAAGCAGGTAATTCTAACTGATGATAAGTAGGTCCAGTCGCGTATGGATAATTTGTTTCCGACCATTAGATTGCCTAGAAGGCAATTCCTGGTCACGATTTGCGGATGGTAAATAAATAAATATCCTGGTACATTCCTCACACACGGTCATCTGATCCCAAACTAAGTAGAGCTTGTACTAAAGAAACCAGATACTGATTTACTACATATACTACATTTTGTTTATAAATTTATACTGGTCAGCATATTTGCCTTCCAAGCAGTTGATCTGGGTTCGATTCCCAGCCATCGCAGATTATTTTTGTATTTTTTTTAAATTTAATATACATAATTACACTCATGACATACAGACATAATCATGCGAATAAACGCATGTCCTGGGTGGGAATCGAACCCACGACCTGCGGCACGCGCGCCTACTGGCCCGTCAATCGTCTACAAATAAACCTACCAGTGGTGCCGATTCTATTGTAAATCGCACTAAACTAATTTTAGTCACATCTCATCTCTTTCTAACAAACATGATTGAAAAAGGATAGAACATATTTTAAGTTGTAAAATTAATCTTTGCCGTCTATTTTGCGTGTATTTAGGCGTAACCGCGATAGATGGCGACTAAAATTATATTGAAAACAAATATTGGACTAATTTGACAGGACTAAATTTCTTACATCCTTTTCTTATGTTCTTTGTTAGAAAGAGACATAGTGAGATTAAAATTAGTTTAGTTATGAACAACAGAATCAGGGCCAGTGTCTAGTATTACTTATATTTTAGTCTAAGGCTTATATATATGTCATACTTTACTGATTTTAAAATCTACTCCTATGAATCGCATAGAACACTGATTTATTTCATTGTGAAAATGTTAATATTTTTTTCATCACACGATTTTCTCAACTCGGGTGTACTTAACATAGACCGGGTGCAATATTAAACCGAGGCCTTTAATCGAGGGTGGTCCGGTAGTGGGGTAGGGGGAGGGGGGATTAGCCCAACCGGGGGTGAAATGTAACCTCATAGAGCGCTTACTTTACTCGCCACGTATTAATAACGAAAGAACTAGTATTTTTAGATTCGCTTAGCTTTTGCTTACGGCTTTTTACGTAAGACCTGCATTCACAACGTTTTAAGAATGACGTTACAATTTTCTTGGACTGGTAAGAAGCTAAAGGTATATCTTACTATGGTTGCAAGATTATCTAGTTTAAATATTCCTCATCAAGCCATTGATTTTCAGCTTTATTTTAACATTGGAGGTAGAGCGTAGCATTTATTCGCTCAAAGAGTAGCTCGACTGGGGAAGTACCTTCACCTTACAGAATACCGCAGCCAAATAACTTTGTGTTGTGGAAAATTATGTTCCTGTACGTGAGTGAGGTCGCCAGAGCTCATTGGGGAGGGGAGAAAGGTCGGTAACGCGTGAGCGATGCTTCTTGTGTTGCAAGCGTCCATCTGGCTACGGTAACCGCTTACCATCAGGCGGGCCGTATGCTTGTTAAACGACTTAGTTGTATAAAAAAAACATTGAATAGATTCAAATTCATTTCACCTTATTATCAATATGTCTTCGTATAACAAATAATTATGTTAACTTAAGCATCAGTTTATCCACGCTTTGTTAACTTTATATCTTTCGACAAGTTAAGAGTTTGACATTTCGAGCGATGGAAATCTCTCAGCTCGACGAGTTACCAACTCCGATGGTGCCAAATAACAGACGTATCGTATCATAAAGGAGCGGTAATTTGACGCACAAAAGATGGCCGTGACCTGTGACGTCACGGATTAATAGGTCACACTTAATGGTGACAGGGAGGTGACAATGACTTGTAATGAAATCGGTGTACCGTGCCCGTACTGAAACAATGCCACGGAAATGAAACTGAGTGACAGGGAATATTTTTCATCGTGTCCAATTTGTATTTTCGCCAATGTTTTGGAGGAGGAATTGGCTTTGTTAAAAATGGACTGGTTAATATTAAGCTTGAATAGAATTGTTGCCATTTTGATTATAGTTTCTCATAGCGTTTATTCGCTCAAATAGCAGCTCGCCTGGGGAAGTACCTCCACCTTACAGAATACCGCAGACAAATAACTTTATGTTGTGTTCCTGCGCGTGAGTAAGGTCGCCAGAGCTTATTGGGGTGGGGGGAAGTGTCGGTAATGCGTGAATGATACCCCGTGAGTTGCAAGCGTCCTTATGGCTACGGTAACCGTTTACTATCAGGCGGGCCGTATGCTTACTTACCGATATGATCGTATAAAAAAAATCAAGTTTCTAATATGGTCTGACAGTCAGTCAAAAGATATGAGTTTGATAGATCACTAAAGTGGATTGAAAAATCACTTAGTGTCTTTACTTTTCTCCTTTTAGCAGCTCTGAAAAAAGATAATAGCCCGTGAAACATCGCACACTAGCGCCCTCAATGTCGCTGGTGACGCGGGCAGGAAACTTGAGTGCCATTCAGCAAGAGTTCGCGCACAAAAGGTGGCCATGACCGAACTAACGACAAGTTCCGCTTCCTAACACAATAACGCTCCTGATTGGTTGGATGTAAGGCGTTCCCATTGTTTTTCTTTAATGGACTTTGTGGATAAAGATGGATAAAGAGGTTGCTCCAAGGATTAATTACTATTAACAAAAGGTTATAGTTTGGTAATATAAAAATAATTGGACTGTTTTACAAAAAAACTTAAACCGACTTCAAAGTACACTAAGAAGTAATCAAATCCTGATCTGATGACAATGGGACCAAACGGGAAGTGTACCCTTTCAAATAAAAAAAGAATTTTCCAAATCGGTTAATAAACGACGGAGTTATGAAGTAAAAAACATTAAAAAAAAATACATTCGAATTGAGAACCTCCTCCTATTTTTGAAGACGGTTAAAAAAAAAGATTTATGAACATAAAATAAGGCTTTGAGCATGTAAAAGCAACTCAGATTTTCTATTTCCTAATACATAGTATATGATAGTATATAGGTATACTCAAAAACATTCAGTAATCATTTTTACTATTTTGTTGAAATCACGGGACAAAGTCAGTAAAATAAATATTAATCAAATATTTTAGTTAATTCGTCACCAAAATAAGATTGTATCATTTCTTGAAATAACTACAAAGCCAGTGAAATAGATTCTCATGCACAAATATAAGTATAAGTATAAACTAAACTTATTAACATTAAGAATATATAGGAACATAGTTTTTAAGTAAATATTTAACACAAAAAGAGTAAAAAGCTTTTATTATTAATTATTTTTTTAAATAAATAAATAAATAAATATCCTGGGACATTCCTCACACACGGCCATCTGATCCCAAACTAAGCGGAGCTTGTACTATGGAAACCAGACAACTGATAATAATACATATACTACTTTTTTTTGTAAATACATACTTAATATACATAATTACACCCAGACTCAGGACATACAGACATGTTCATGCACACAAATGCATGTCCTGTGTGGGAATCGAACCCACGACCTGCGGCGCGTAAGGTGAACCTTAACCAACTGCGCCAACTGGCCCGTCCCTATTTATGACACTCTTATTGTCATCAATAGGTATATTTATAAGCTTTATAATATGTACAAATAAATTCGTTTAAGTTTTTGTCAATGGTATCTCAATTGACACCGTTGGGGAGTCCCAACTAAAGCGGGTTGCAATTAAAGCAGGTTCGATTCCCGAAAGGGGCTCAAGTCGAACGAGCGTCGACGATAATTGCTATGCACCAGAATTGATAGCAATTTGAGGTGTTCATTTATTGTCATTGAATTGTTGCTGAGTCGAATATTACATTATTTACAAAGTGATTGTTGAATGTTTATTAAGTAACGAGAGGTGTTTAGTGAAGTTTTTAATGTTAAGTTTTTAGTTGACTTTTAATTTAACTAGTTTGTATGGTTAAGAATCAATACGTAGATATACGTCATATACGTAGTTGAAATAAATTACATAATTGAAATCATTTTTGCAAATTGATTTCAAACCTTTCTTGTATGCTAGTAGACAGTTAAACTTATAGGAGTGATAAATACAAAAGTTGCTGTAGATAATTGTCACACAACAGATTACGACAAACTAATAGTTAAAAGGTTACATTTTTATATATTTTTTTCGCTTTATATATAACCTGGATAAAACATACTTTAATATCGTTGAAAAAAAGAAAAGTATTCTGCCGTTACATTTCATTGCTTCATATTGTTAATTTTCCAAATTTTTCCATATTCAATATTATCCTTTTCGTTGTTCACTTCTCAACAACGATTTTCTTAATGTAATTTGTGGTCAGCGGTGTGGGTTTCGCAATTAGAACTATTGTTAGTATATATATATTTTAAGTATAAAGATATTGTGTAAACTGTTAGTTGATCCAATAAATAAAAAAAAAAAAAAAAAACAGAATCAACAAAAAAATAATGATATACCGTTTGCCCAACGGCTAACAGTAAATCGCTGTAAAAAATAGGAAAATGTTCGAAACAATACACATAAGCTGAACCCTTAAATGCGTTCATAGAAAGCCACAACTTCTTTGTTCTGCAGTTATATGAAATAATAATGAACGCAGCCGTCAGCCGCTGTGTATATACTCAGTACTGTGTATAATTCTCGGGAATCTCAGTGCGGTTGGCGATGCGAGGGAAGTGACCGCTTAGTCTACAGCCAGTGTGGGCAAATGTTGGTTGGAAATGTGCAATGTTTTAGCCAACGGTTGAATGATTTATTTGTTGAAAGAAATGTGTAGGATCGTGTTTTATTATGTCATTATGTGTACTCAGTAACTTAAAGCTTTGTTAGCGTGGATTTTAACTAACTTTAGTAAAAGTAGTCAAACTTATTTGTGAATTATTTCCAGGATAAAAGATGAAGAATTCACAGCTTTAAACGAGATAATACCACTATTGATCACTGATTCATAGACTAATTTTAATACAGAACAGATATTAGCTTCACAACAATCAAGCAATTGTTATGCCAACGTTTTCCGTGTTGGTGATTCAGCGGCCAACGTTTGCGCTTTGGATCGTCGGCGGTCCATAATACTAAATAATTGATGGTAGATCTCACCCCCTGTATTAAAAGAGATCCTCGCGAATACACCCTGTGTTATTATAAAGTGAAAATTTCCACTGAGAAATATGCGAGCGTTGAAATATTCTAGAATAGCTTCCAATGTAATAAAATTAACATATTCCTACGTCTACATTTTATCGTTTTACTGTGTTCTTTCAGATTACTTTAAGGTCTGGAAGTCAGGATAAAACATTATGGCTTAGTTACTTTGATAGAGAAACCAGAATGTTTCGTGTATTTTTAAAGGAAAATTGCATACAATGGTACAAGGTTTTTCTTTAGAGCTATGAATGTTTAACAAATACGAATTTTTACTATAAGACTTACTTACATGGTAAAATATATAGCTATCATAATATTATTCCATACTATGTTTGGTTTTAGTGTGCAGGTGTTTTGCGTTCATCTGTTGATGAAAGGTTTGAGAATATAGCTTCCCAACTAAAAGCAAAGTATTAACCCCCTTATTCATAATAGCTTTTAACTAAATCAGTGTAATAGTGTCCTCCGTCTCACTCTTTCGATCACCAAATGTCACCTGTCAGATAAAGACTTCGGAATTTTAGCTAATCAACGTTTGATAACTTCATTATGAATAAGGGGGTAAGAGTTCATCAGATACCATGGGTGCATAAGCCTAGCGGGCGGCCCGTTTGCTTACAAATACATTTTGTATTTCAATATGCGCTTAATTTTAATGTTATTGATATAATTTTGTTCACATATATCGCACCCCCCCTGGAACAACGATGCAAGTCGACTTGCGTGTTTTTTTTTTATTGCACTAAAAAATCAAGAAAAAGCTAATACATATTGTCAATTTTTTTCATAATTTTTATCTTCAAAATGAAGGAATAAAATACAAATATGTAAAATATTGCAACATTAAAATATTTATATTTCCATCATAAAAACGAAGTTAATATATTTGCACTTTATTATTCACTAAAGTTCCATATGACTAATAGCATATTCATACTTACATACATTTTGAACGAATTTATTTGGTGGGTATCGTAGTGCAAGTCTAGTTGCTTACTTTTTCCACGAAACTTTTATCCACATTATATTATATAACAATTGATACGTTATTTACACAAACGAGTAGCTCGAGGAAAACCTATGTAAACGACACTTACACATTGAATGCACTACTAAATCAGAAATCAAATAAAGAGTTATCTGCAATAATACCGAACAGCGAGACTTCCATAACATGTCAACAATGCAATATTCATAATTACTCCATCAAGTGTTTAATATGTTTCGAAGAATAATTACGCAACGCTCCTTTTTAGGTTTTTCTCAATACACATTGAGTAAATTTTAAATATAAACATGTAGGCCCCTCACAGGTAGTTTTAGCTATCATTTGATGTATACTACATATTTTTAATAATGTTGATAAATTTTTAGGACAGTTTTTTTACGCTCCTGAAAAGTTTGACACTTTTCACTTACAACATTCTTCCAGGAAGGTGCCATTTATGTTATAGTGATGTACATGTGGCAAACTATAATTACCCAATAATTTCCGTGTTAGTTTTAACAAGCAACACTAAACCATTACTTAAAGAATCTAAACAAAGCAACACCAGCGGAGTTTGCCGCGTAAAATGGCCGCGCGTAATCTTGGCCCCGCCACAATGAAGGCATCAATCAAGTGGCGTGGAGCGAGGAAAGCCGACCACTTATCAGATGTGGCCATGTTTGTTCCACTACTTATAGGTAATTTCCGTTCATCGATTCGTTTTTCTACTATAGTTTTATGCTGAAGACGATACGGAATATGCTTTCAAGTTACGCTTTCTTGGAAGCTATTTCTGGTTAGCCTTGTTAGGTCGCGTGTTATAATATAGCTTGTGCGAGAATATTTGAGTGTAGGTAGTATGACCCGATTTGATAAAAAGAGCATTAATTTTTTTTACAAAATTATTCGAGTATATTAACCTCTCTTTAATGTTCATTTATCGCATAAACATCGTAACAAATATTTACCCCAATCGTCTCTTAACCCGTTGAACGGCGCGGGCGAATTGGCGCTCATTATAAACTTTTCAACGCTTAATGAAAATCTTATTGAACAAGTACGAGTGCATCGGGGGTCGTCGGGGCCCCTCGGAAGGGGGTTACAGCGGTGGGGGTCACTGAAATGGCCCGGCTAAGTGTATTACAGTCGGATCGCTGCCTTTCATTCGACACATCAAAGAAGTTACCGTTCGTTCGCTGGCAAATCGAATCAGCACAGCTTTGTTTCTAGTCTCTGTAGGTAAATTTGCAAAGGGATGTCCCTAGTTCCTCAGACTGGTTATCTCCTTTCAAGTGGGTCTGTAGGACGTATCAATTTATAGCGAAACGTTTTCAGCTAAAGTAGGATTATGTAATACATGTTTTGATATTATGTACAATCGAGTAATCCAGGTGTAAATATGTCTTTAGATCAGTTCACTGGCATAATTGATACTGAACAGTGTTTAGGACAATAAAACTGTGTCTAGCTGATGCATAAGATACTAATTCTCAGTTTTAAATTAAGCCTTGTGAGGTTAAACAGCACCCCAAGTCCCTTTATTGTAATATATAATAAACCATTTTCAAAATACCCTAAATCCAAGGATTAACCACATTTAAACCAACCCACACCAGTAGGGGGAGGCCACTGGTGTGGGCATGCAATGGACGTGACTTAGGGCGATTTTGGCAAGCGGCCTGCGACGGGCTGAGACGTACTGACGTGGATTTTACTTTAGCAAAGGAGCATGTCCAAGCGAGAGTAGAAAAGAGCAATCTGATTGTTTCAGTTCAACATTACGTCATCGAAATGTCATATCTAGTTCATATGAGTGATCTCTTGGCTATGAAAATTCTCCCTTAAATCCAAGCTTACAATTTGCGAAGCTTAAAGTGTCTGTAGTCTCTTGTCAATTGTGAGGCGTGAACATCCGGGCCTTATTTTAATACGTCTTTGATTGGAGGCTGTTGGTCTGTCCGCTTAGCAAAGCTTCAAAGGTCCGCATCGCAAGACTCATTTGATGCGAAATTGTTTTCGCAATCGGTCCTGGCGAGTTTCCCACTCGGTACGTGGTCAGGCTACAGATTGACGCGGGCCTGGCTGGCAGGCAGTAAGGCAGGCGGTTCAGGCCCTGAACCAAGAGCCTTGCCAAATTGCCGATGTACGATGCTTCGGCGCTTTTATAAATTTAATTTTAACGTTTCGCTTGGTTAGGTAATAGTGAGTTTTTGGTATAGAATTTCTTGGTGGATTGAAAAATAATGTTTAGGCGACTTTGGTCAAGAAAAACAAATGAGTAAATCCACTCAAAGAGGTTACAGAGGTACACTCATATTTTCACAATAATAACAGGAATATTAGGTGACTTCTTAATGTTACTTATAACCATAATTAGCATAAAAATAAGCAGTACAAAAATATTCAGAGCACTACTTTCAGTGAATACTTGTTTTAAAGCAGTGCTAGGGTGGCCGTGCTACAATCATCTACGGCTCGTAGCATGTGGTAGCACGCAAGGAATCGGTTGCTTAGCAACTCAGATACGCACTTCTCTATTGACTATGGAGTGACAAATATGGACGCGCTGTTGCGTGACACATTTTGCAGGCTCTACCTTCTACAAGATGTAGGAGCTCTAGTAACAAAATTATAATTATTGTTGACATACCGAAAATACGGACACAACGTTTTGCATCCTCATTTATAATGCGGACAGCAAGGGAGTGGAACTTGCTTCTGACATCTGTTCCTGACTCTTACAATCTAGGGACATTCATGGAAAAAGTGAATAATTTTCTTCTGGGTAAGAGTGCTCCATCTTAGGCTTCTTCATCGTCCTGCATGGGCGGGTCAGTGGCCAAACGTAAGCTCATTTAATTAAAAGCTAATAAAAGCGTGTTAATTTTTTTAAATAATATTCTCCTATTTTATATTTCTTGTTATTCATGAACAAAATATCTATAGGCATGTAAATTGTAAGGGCGGCTTCCCACAGGCGGACGGTACGTTCCCAAACAGGTACAATCGGTAACACACGCCATAATTAATTATTAAATGCGCCTTTACGGATGCTATTTGCTTTAAATTATTCATTATTTGGTATAACTACGTTTAAATGTTATTATTTTACATCCGCCTTCCCGTATCGGGGTTGTTTTAATATTGAAATGGATGGCTTTATTTTCACCGATATAGGTCAAATGCTACTATCGAATAATACCTACTATCTACGGAGTGATGACATTTTGGTTTAAAATTCATTAGAGAACAATATTTTATTATTATTAGAATGGTAATCCGTCTCACACAATGGAAAAATATCTTGGAACAAACAAGTGTTTGCCTCATGGAAACTGAACCCACGACTGTGGCGTGGTAGACCGGGTATCTAATCTGTATTTTATCCAGCTACTCAGGCAGTTTGTATACGGTATACTGAAAAAAATAGACTACAAGTGACTACAAAATTTTATTTAACAGTAACACAAAATTTGTCGATCAGAGTGACTTGCGAACTAAACTTACCAGTAACAAAACTAGTTCTGGTTCGTTACTAAATTATTTGATTAAATGTAACTAAAGTTAGTTATCCGACAACAAAACGTCAACTGATGGTAAGCGGTTACCGTAGCCATAGGGACGCTTGCAACACACGAGGCATCACTCACGCGTTACCGACCCTCCCTCCATCCCCAATGAGCTCTGGCGACCTTACTCATGCGCAGGAACACAACATAAAGTTATTTGGCTGCGGTATTCTGTGAGGTGGAGGTACTTCCACATTCGAGCAGCTTATTTAGCGAATAAACGCTATGTTCTGATATAAATTATACCATGGAATGAAAAGCAAGATAATTTTTATAACGGGAAATTATAAGATCCCCAAGTAGGGTTGCCATCTCTAAAATTTAGCAACCAGGACAAGACGCGTGAAGACCCCATTTTTTGGAGCCCAGAACCCGGACATGTCAACAGGTTTTTTAAAACTTAGTATGAAAAAAACATTTCATAAATCAACTTTTTATTTATTTTCAAAGGCATTAAAATTAAATTAAGTAATCTTTTATCGTAATTTTAAATGTTACATAACAGAATCTCAGAGTTGCTTGACATTTTTAAACCCCGCCCGGACACTCCCCGGACGCCCTCTAAACTAGGACAAATCCGGGGAAACCCGGACGGATGGCTACCCTATCCCCAAGTAACACGGATAAGACGATGTATAAAATAATATTTAGCGTATTCCGCATTTAAACCTCAAATTCGCTTATTATTTTCTCGCTGACAATTCTGACATCTAAAGCAGCGTTTAATTCTAACTGGGCAACACTTGGCTGACTTGACAAACGTGAGCGAGTTGCCATGTCTCAGGGAGAACCACAAGACATATTCAGCTGGTTATTTTGGACTTGTTACTTTGGCTGTTACATGTAATAAGCTAAATTTGTGTTTGCTGTGTTTTGCTGTTCTAAAGGTTGTATTTTAAAACGTGTGTTTAAAATGCCGCTCAACAAGTTGGATGTTCTTGGACATCAATAATATCCTAATATTATAAATGGGGAAGTGACTTTGTTTGTTTGTTTATTACGCCTTCACAGCATTTACAGTATTTAATGGAATTAAGTCCATTTTTGGAAAATGTATTTTTTGTACTACCTCTCCTGGGTCGTTTGTTGCTGACCAAAAAAACACCCTGTATATTAAAAGAATACCATACGTCATTTGAATAAAATGCTAATAACAATCAAAGCCAACATTATGTGCATAAAAACTAGTAGGGCGCTACGACGCTGTAGCACTGTAGCATCGTAGCACCGTAGCGCTGTAGCACCGTAGCATCTTTGTGAGTTTTTGTTAAAGTTTACGATACATTGCAACTTGGAAATACTTTATGATATAAAGTTACTTTTATGGTGATGTTTTTTATGATCACTTTAGTTGTAACATAAAAGAGACACTAAAATCACATAAAGTAAGTATAATTTTGAAATTTTAAAGCCATATATTTTCCGACCCTAAATTATTCAACAATGGTTAAAATTAAAAGTAAAGCAGCTCCAATTAATATTGAGCTAAGGTTGTTAATTAATAATAGTGTAATTGCGTCCGCTTTACCGCAACCGAACCTGGCGGTTACCGCATCCCGCGCGTGGGCCATTCACCCGTGAGACACGGTCGATGACCCGGTTGTTTGATGTGATAATAGATACAAATATTGACGAATTAATAATGATTTATTTCTAAGGTAATCAAATCGCAGTGTTCAGTGAGATTCTATAAATTAAAATACCTCTTTTAAAATAAAGTATTTTTTTTTTTTTTTATTGTGTATAGACCTGTGTTTGACCGCAATCTCACCATGGTAAGTGATGATGCGGCCGATGGTGGTAAGCACACAAAGCCTAGAAGGAACTGGCTCTCAAGTGCAGCTGTCGGAACACACCGAAATTAAGATTATACAATTAATAACTGTCCCCCGCGGTTTTACTCGCGTTCCCGGGATAAAAAGTAGCCTATGTCTTTATCCATACCATAGGCTATCTGCATGCCAAATTTCATGATGATCCGTTGAGTAGTTGAGGCGTGAAGGCGTAACAAACAAACTCACATTCGCATTTATAATATTATATAGTTAGGATATTATGGCTTTTCATAAGCAACTAAATGAAAATAAAATGTAAAATAACTTTAAAAAGAAAATTAAAAGAGAGTTTATTAGAGAAGCAGTCTACTGACTTAAGAAAGAAATAATATATTATATGTTTCATTCATAAGTTACTAGACTAGAATAACATATAATGCACGTAATTGTTAAGTTAGTTATAAGTACTAACTTAGCATGTACGGACAAACCTACAAAAAAGTGAGTGCATGCCTACAAACTGCGTCAGTAGTTTGGCGATTATTATATAAACAAAAAGTTAAAGGTTTGTAGAATTCAAATAAATTAATAATGAAGAAAATAAAATAATGTCGAAATGGTAACACAAATAATAGTTTGTTCAACAGCAGAATGATCAGTTTTGACACCAAATTACAGTACACACGGCAACACATCAAGCTATACATTTCCATTATAAGCTGATCTCATTGTATAGGATTTTCCTACAATGAGAGGTCAGCTTATATTGGAAATGTATAGCTTCATCTGTAGCCGTGCGTACAACAACACACAGTTAAACTCATGGGATCGATTCTACTGGTGCTCCTAAGCCAACAAATTAATAATATTCAAATAATCGTTTTGCGTGCTTGTTGATACGGAATCATGCCTTAAACGAGGGTAGAATCAAGCTATTATACACACTTGTGCCTCAGAAAGATACGAAGATACGTCCAAACAAAGAAAAACATTTAAAACGAACGCGACAACTTTACAGTTCAAATTTATATCCCACGGTAAGCGAAAAAGATATAAAAATAGAAAAAAAAGCGCAAAAGGAATGGAAAAGAAACTGCGCGCAGATGGCGCTACTGTGAAATATTAAGTAAATTTTTAAAAAAGAGCGCGAATTCGAACTTAAATGGCGCGTGTGAAATTTAGTATTGCGTTCTTTGGAATGGAATCGCTGGCTCTCGGAGGTAATAGCGAACGTGCTGTTACTTATGTAGGTGCTTGACTTACATACGTGCCTCCGGCTTATACTGTTATAGGTAGGTAGTATGTCGTTAATTTAGGGATAAACAAATCTGATTTTCTGGAAGGGAGAATGTGCACTTAATTCACTCAATTGGATTAAAATTTTCAATAGCCTGATAAATATTATATAGCTGTTAATTTGAAATAAGAACAGTGTTTGTATTGACTATCAGAGGTATAGCTTTAAAAAAAAATTAAGATACATAAACTTTAATGTAACCCCTAAGGAATAATAGCAATAACAAAAATAAATAAATTAACAAAAGTTTATATTCCAGAAAAATCTAGGACAAAACAAAGTGTTTTATTAGATAGGAGTAAGTAGCCTCTATCATTAGTCAATTCCATGGAGAACATCCTAATTCCTAATTTTACAGTGTCTCGGGACGCTTACGGATCTCTTTGAATGTTATTCGCTCGGCCTAGATTCTCGGCCATCATAATGAAAGTTCACAGGCAATTTTCTCAAAAAATTAGTCAAATTTATATCGTCTTCGCATCCAAATCTTGTTCTTTGACAAATTACATGAAATTTAACGTTTGGAATTCCGTACCTAAAGAAATGTTCACTTAAAGTAAAAATTAGGTGCAAAATAAGATTTACTATTCGTATATGAATTAGAGACGTGGTCTTTTACTGCTGGCCGCATAAATAAGCTTAGATTCACTCAGCGAGCTATGGAACGAGCTATGCTCGGAATTTCTATACGTGACAGGGTCCGTAATGAGGACATTCGTAGGAGAACGAAAACGACGGAGTAAGCTGAAGTGGCAATGGGCAGGCCAAATCGCTCGAAGAGCCGATAATCGATGGGGAAGAAAGGTTCTCGAGTGGCGACCACGTATTGGAAAGCGCCGAGCGGGACGACCTCCCACCAGGTGGAGCGACGACCTGCAGGGCTATTTTAAAACGCTCGGATTCGATATCGGAATCGGATTCAAAAACTACCGAAGCGATATTCCGCAATTGCTTTTTTAATTTCCGAATTTGAATATTTTTGATTTTTCTTTATAGAAATATCAATTCAATTCATCGAAAAGTTTTCGGAAATTAAAATAGCGATTGCTGAAATTCGCCTTGGAAATATTTGAATCCGTTTCCGATATCGAATCCGACGTTTTAAAATAGCCCTGCTGGTCAGAGTCGCTGGGCGCCGCTGGATGCAAGCGGCACAGAACCGTTCGAAGTGGAAATCAATGGGGGAGGCCTATGTTCAGCAGTGGACATCCATGGGCTGATAATCATATCATCATCAGATGATATGAATTACTAGCTTCTGCTCGCGGCTTCGACCGCGTGGCCTACAGGAAACAAATTACATACAACAGTAAAATAAAACAAAACAACTTCATCCCGCTTCGAGGGTGGAATTATTGAAAACGCTGAGACACGTATACATTAATTTTCAATCTATAGCCTAAACACATAATTTGAAGATCCTAACTTCGAAACTGACGGACTTTCATATAAACTTTCAGCCCCTATTTTACCCCCTTAGGGGTGGAATTTCGAAAACCCTTTCTTAGTGGATACCTACTCTTCACAAAGAATATACTCTCTAAATGTCATGTCTGTAGGACCAGTAGTTTAGGCTGTGCGTTGATATATGTGGTTTTAGGGTCGGCAACGCGCGAGTGATACCCCTGGTGTTGCAAGTGTCCATAGGCTTCCCATCAGGCGGGCCGTATGCTTGTTTGCCACCTTAGTGGTATAAAAAAAAATATATCAGTCAATCAGTCAGTCAGTCAGTCAGGACTTTGAATTTATATAGTTTAAATTCCATCTAAAAACAAGCATAGGAGGAATAACAACGTACCATAAAATGATAAAATTGCAGAAACAGCGTTCAACAAAAGACGAGATAAAAAACAAATCACCTTCGTTATTCTTTACCATCGAACGCCGCTCTTGATTGTACCTAAAAGATGTGAACTCAGGATTCCACCCTTCTCTTTTAATAAATTGTCACTTCAATCATCGATTTTCAAATTACATGGCAGTTAGTTTAAGAGGGCCGTACACTGGGGGAAACAAAACAAATTGTACAGTATAATTGCTCCAATTTGCCGCGAGCACACAACCACCAGGCAGATTGCTAATGACGTCACACCTCCTGCTTGGCCACGGGAATTATGTTTTTACACCGTCCGATGTCACGGGAGCGATTAGTTACAAGCCCACCTTGCTTGCTTGCTGACATTTAATTTAACGGCAATTATTTTGCTTGTCATTTTTATGTGCGTTAAAAGTGTGATTTTTTTAATAGGTAAGGGTTGACTGTCCGCGTCGATCACTTATTTTACTTATTATAAACATTGGACCGTTAAAATAATAGGTAATTTTGATGATTCTATAAATATTGTTATAAATTTTACGCCATTTCCAAATATTCTATTAAACAAATAACCAACAATAGTGATCTTACTGAATTTTTAAATACATCTATAGTCGATAAAAATAATATTTGTCTCACTTACAATCCTCTGAACAGTTGTCGTGACGCTCTCATCTCGTCACATGTAAAAGTCACTCCCTTTGTCTCGTACCTAGCCAACAATTAAGGTTCACTCGAAGTTTTCTTGCGAGTAGGAAATAATTGCAATTGAGTAGAGTTTTGCTATCTGACGCGCGCCCAACCGCCCTTAATTGGTGCTTAAATAGAGAATTCCATTCCCCCAGTAACGCTATAGGAATAATAACAGATTTGTTGAGGTATTCGGTTTTTGTGTTTTGTATACGGGAATTGATTTTAATTGTTGCTTTTTGTGATATATTTAAGTTGTAATTGATTTAAGGTAAATGTTGTAAAAATTATTGTTGCAAACCAGAGTTGAGAGGTTTATCTGAGGAAATTGAAAAGATGGTATTGAAAAGATGGTTAGATATTAATAAAAAAAAAACAGATGCTGATAAACAATTTTGAATAGCGATGATTCCTAGGTAAAAAAAACTAATTAGTCCGTCGGTTAGATTATCAAAAAAAAATGGACACATATTTTTTGCTTTACCAAATCATTAAAAATTTACAAAGATAAAGCGAGTCAAAGTTCGGGAGTGGCTCATGACGTCACTTTAGAGTAAAAGTGTACTCTAACGTGACGTCACGCGGAAGTTCAACACACGATATCTTCGTATGATTTTGTTTAAAAGAAAATAATAATAATAATAATAATTATTATTATTATTTAACTAGCCTATTACTACTTTGTAATCTTTGTTCTTAATTTATTATTACTTTGTAAGTAATTTATCTTTATTATTATTTACTATACAAAATACCAATAAATTTGAATTGCTAACTTACTCAATAATGGCGAAGAGATTTTATTAACAAATAAGAATAATTCCGGGACGTTCTACCCCGGGGCTATTCTGTGCCCTAACAGCACTTAATTAGTAGAAAACTTTGTAGTCATCGACTGGAGGGGTTTCCCAGCCGAGGGTTGGGGGAAGAGGGGGGAAGACTTGGAAGTCGGGCAGATTCTTGAACCACTCGCTTTTATCGATCGAAATGTAGAGAAAAAGTTTTGAATGAAATGTTGTGTCGACTTTTGTAAACTTAGCAATGCGCTCGGGTTTCTAATAAATTAGACTTTGTTTGTTTTTCAACTGATAACGTGTTTGTTGTATCATGGATTGGAATCACATCCACAAACAAAAACATATACTTTGGAAAAACACACCAATATAGTCAGATTGTCAAATGTAACCTTGCTGAGTTTCTTGCCTGTTCATCTCAGTTGAAGGCCGACTTACGAACTGGTGGTAACTTCAGTAGCTTTGACCTTCATAAGTGCCCTACTAGGACCTAAAATGAATAAATGACTTTGACTTTGTCTCAAATAATGACTCATTTACACAATGTCATTTGTTGATAATGATTTTAGCGAAAAATGGGGAAACATTTTGTACAGGAGTTACTTATAATGTAGTCTACTTAGTTGTATCCCAAATTCAACCCCCTTTTTTTGTATGCGATACAATTCGCGCGCGATAATATTATAGCGTTCTGAGAATACCGCATCCACTTTATATTTTACAACATAAGCTGCCAATCTTACATTTTAATCTAGACTGAAAGTTTTTAATGACCTTAAGAGCTCGGTTCTGTCGTTAAATAGCAGTTAGTAAATTGGGAAACGATTTCATTATTGGGTATTTGTTCGAGTAATTAGAAATTGATTGTATTATTTTAATAATTATGTTATAGTTAAAATTAATCATGTCTAGACACTTTGTTCTTAACGTTGAATTTTGAAAAACAGCCTTGCTAGAAAATACTATGCTAGCTAAGACTAGGAAGTAGTATTCAAATGCCATCGCCACCGCAGATATCAACCGACATTATAATAGGCCTAATGGGATATCGATATCAAACACGCTAGAATCGATGGCCAGCCCCTAAGATTGCCTAAGCAATGAAATGTAAATTAGAAACTACAAAATATAAAGTCCAGATAAACTATTCGACAACTATAATTAAACACCAGGTAAGTTTCAGATTTAACCGCAGAATATTCCATAGAATATTGAAGTATTATTCGGTACTAGCAAAGTAGCTCATAGAGTTTTGTTATCAAAGAAATTTCGAACTACTAACTACATTACAAATCATTCATATTAAACATGCATAAGATTTTTGTGTGACATTGTCTAGATGCTTATTATTCCGTCAAAAAGACAGAATTTAGTATAATCCCCACAAAACATACCATACAATGTTAAAGAATTTTTTGTAACTATCTTACTTAATTGAAACAATTAACTGTTACTCACGTAATAAAAGAATTTATGTCGCGTAAAAACCTTTCCGGTTTTCATTTGGGGACAAAAACGTCGCTCCCTCCACCTTCCGCCTTTTTCAAGTGCAGTAAAAACTTTGCACTTTTAGTGAGGACTTGTTCAGTTCTAGAAGAGGACGGGCAATGTTTCACTTGGCGTAAGAAAGGGACAGCATTCACATGGAATGTAATAAAAGTAAATGGAACCAGTTAAAATTAGCTATTTGTCATACAATGTTACTTTTTGTTACTTCTAGGTGATTGTACCGTTTCAAGTGGAATTTCGTCTTAATGTGGGTTTCTTAAAATTTATTTTAGCAGTTCAACCCTATTTATACAGGATGATGGAAATTTGTTTCGAATCGAATTACAATCGATTTTGAAATCATCGAAGTTGTAATTATTCGTAGATATACAGATATACAAGACACGATACCAACTGGAATGATAATATTATTTTGTGGAAGTTAGGGAGCGAAGTTGGAGTAACCCGAGGCGGACGCGGTCGCAAGATAAACTGAAATTTCTCATTCCGATACAATAAAGTTTGCGAGTTCTTTATTTATTTTTTTGTATTTTATTTTATTTAACATCCCGCTCGTCGTATATTTTAAAATACTTTTCTATTTGCGTGACGGATTTCCAACGGAGTTTCGGCAAATTTGTTTCGATGAGACTCCCCTGGAATTACAGATGGATTGATCGCCGGAGTGAAGTTCCGATGAGTTCCACGATTGGGATAACTTACAATGAAATAAAAATAATATTCATCTTGTGTATTACTTATTTGTATTGATGGAGTTTTTGAAATGCTGATTGAATACGATTATAATGAAATGCTGAATAAAACGAAACTCCGAAAATCGATGCAAAACATTAACACGAAAACCGGTCAAACGTGAAATACGCTTAACCGGATATAACCGGCTGATACCGGCACCGGCTATCCACAGAGGGATACCGGATACCAAACACCAGCAAATTATAAGTGGGCGTACTGAAAACGACTCCTTGGGCGGTCATAATAATATCTTGGAGCGAAAAATGGCGCGAGTGCGCGCCGGGGAGGCAGGGGGCGCTGCGGCAGCGCGCACCTCGCGCGTGGGCTAGTCACCAGCTGAGGACTAGTACGTGAATACTACATCGTTACATTACATACTCCCGAGTAGACCTTACGACATATTGTTATCAAATTTTAAATAGTCTTTGTGAAAAACAAGTTCTAACAAAAAAATCATTTTTAATACAAGCTTTTTATGGTAACTGTATTTTTTATTGTCTGTACTTGCATTGTCATCCAATATACTAATGTATACAAAATTTCAGCTCAATCGGACACTGGAAACTGGGTCAAATTTAACTTGTAAAATTCTATTACAGACACCGGACAGGTGAAACTAAATAAATGCTTGTAAAATGAATTTATAATTACTTAGCCTTATCAGGGCCTGTATTGAATAAATTCTTAAAACATAGTAAATCCTATATTCTACTCAAGGCTCTGATAAGGTACTTATTTATTTATTTATTTATTTATTGTAGGAAGACCAACAGCTGTACAATAACAAACTTAAAAATATGAATAGTTATTAGGAAGCCAATAACAGATCTTCACGGATATATCCCAGTATAAGATATAAATCTGTGACCATTTACGTAACACACAATATAGAAATATTAATAACATGAATGATGAAATATGAATGAGTGTTGAGTATGATAAGCCCGATTTTCTTATTCCTTCTTACAGTCACTTAATAATATGGCAATTAATGTAACTGGAATCAGCGTTATTTAATCCCTAAGGGAGTTATCCCTTGGAGGTAGTGACATGGCTCTCGTTCCAGTGTTTTAGTATTGAACAATACTTACTTTCAATTGTATTCAGGATGATACTGGGAGTAACTTGCATCCGATATACATGAGAGATGTAACTCTGGACGCAACATAGGTCAGTCAGTCAGGCAGTCAGTTAGTCAGGCCAAGTTTTTTTATCGGGTACTGTTAGATATGAGTAACTTCTACCGCTATAAGCTTAAAACTCGCGCCGCACCCGCGGAGGGAGAATATCTGCGGATCTAAATTGACTGGAGGCGAACTCTTAAATCGACTAACGTACATTTTTGCACTACAGTAGTTTGTAACGTTAATGTTAAAACGCGGCTTTCGGTGTACGTTAGCCGGCTCCCGTCGGGACTACAACTGATTGCCAATCGACTACGAAACTATTGCATTCGGTAATTTTATATCGAGTTCGAGTATCGTTGATTAATCGAATAGGTGTTCAAGACAATATGAGTCTTCGTTTGGTAAGGGCTAGTCTTAGATTACATTTGAAAACAAAACAAAATAATTGAACATTTTTAATACACGACTGCCCTTTCAAAAAAACAAACTAAAAAGTACAAATCTATTCAGGAATTTAAAAGTTATGGTGCAATAAAGAAATTGACATACATAAATGAACCCAGTAACATTACACTCATTTTTGTAGTATAATATTGGACTGTTTTACAAAAACCTTAAACCGACTTCAAAGTACACTAAGAAGTAATCAAATCCTGATCTGATGACAATGGGACCAAACGGGAAGCGTACCCTTTCAAATAAAAAAAGAATTTTTCAAATCGGTTAATAAATGACGGAGTTATGAGGTAACAAATATAAAAAAAAAAACATTCGAATTGAGAACCTCCTCCTTTTTTGAAGTCGGTTAAAAAGGAAAGAAAAACTTTAAAAATGTATCTTTATTGAGTTATTAATGAGACTAGAATGTAAATGTTATGTAATGAATGTAAGTTTGTTTTGAAGAGTTATTGCTAAGCTAATTTCCGTCTCTTCTCAACAAAATCTTTCGAACCAGTATTAGAGTCAGACTCTCCATAAATGTCTGCGAATGAAGAAAATCAAATTTAACATCTTATAATCTGAATTCTAAATCACCTTATTTATTCAAAGGCTATCCAGAGTCAGATATCAAAGAATGACATAAAGACCTGAAGAATCTCACTCGTCGCTCACCTAATATACTCAATTGGCGGTTCTTATTACCCATTACACAGATAACAAAGGCGAGCGGCTGACACGTCACTCGTGATTGCGATTCCTCCGAAGCCTCAAAGCGAACGGTAATCGATTACAATTTGCATACAAATCGATTACCAGTCATTTCGGGGCAAATTTTTAAGTAGCGACATGACGGTAATAAGAGTTTTCTTATCTGTAAATTATATTTCCCTTATAAAAAGGGAGCCGCTAAAATTGTTAAGTGAATATTATAAAAACGGTGTCGTCAGTATCTAAATACTAGCATTTCCTCGCGGTTTAACCCGCGTTCCCGGGACAAAAAGTACTTGGGGATAATGTCGGTTCCTATTAGTGGAAGAATTGTTCGAATCCGACTAAAAGTTCCAGAGATTAGCGCGTTTAAACACACAAATCATAAATCAAAAAATTCTTCAGCTTTATCTTTATATATAAAATTCTACTGCACGTGTGTATGTCACTGAACTCCTAAACGGCTGGACCGATTTGAATGAATTTTGTATGCGTTTGGGTGGCGCCCTGGATGGTTTAGATTTACAAATCAGCCCGGCAGATAGCGCTGCAGTCGATGTAGGGTAGGGTAGGGTAGGGTAGAACCACAGGGTAGGGTAGCACCACGCGAACGAAGTTGCGCCGGGCAGCTAGTATATTATAATATAATAGTATAGATATGACATACGCACCTACAGCTCGACCCGCAGGTTCTAGGAACATGAAATTTTGTGCATAGGTACTTATACTATTTTAAAAATTCTTCGCCTCTCTCTTATGGGGTAAAAGAGGAGCGTGGAGCCAGAAGCCTAAGAATATCACACTTCAGTGAAGAAAGAAAATTGGAGTCAGCTAAAAGAATTTGCAAGTTAATGAAACTTCAAAGAGATTTGGACCATCAATATGAATAATCAGTCGATGACGTTCACAAAAATCGTGAAAGATTGCGCCCTGTCAGACATTCATACGAAATTCTCTTATTTTGTTAGAGGAGCCTCACCCTGATTTAGCTAAATTTTAGTAGCACAAAAGACGCTACGTGCCTAACAGCGACAATAACAAAGTAATTTTTCACTCCAACAAAAAGGGAGATTTAAAAAAAAAGCGTAACTATGAAGCGAAGATCCACCAAAGCTTTGTGAGTGGGAAATTCTGTTACGTCAAGTGTCACCAGTTTAAACGATAAAAAATAATGCAAATTCACTTGTGGGGCGGATCTCGTGAAATAACGTCCGATCTTTATAATAGATAACGGAGTTTTTTTGCCGTTAAATCGCGCCTCTTCCGTTCTTAACGACAGTGTCCTTCGTTAAACGGCGGAGTGATTCAGGTAGTCGTTTGTGTCGAGTGCTCTTTTTCATTTGTTTGAAGGAAAAATGGACGAGTTTAAAGTGTTCCCGGAATGAGTTTTTGTATTGTTATTACTCGCTGTTACACAGATAATGCGTCAGGTGCGTCACTAATGCCACTTCTTTAACGACTCCGCTCAGTTTTGAATCATGGAGTCGGAATAAATTGAAAGTATACATCATCATATCAGCCCATTCGATGTCCACTGCTGAACATAGGCCTCCCCCATTGATTTCCACTTCGAACGGTTCTGGGCCGCTTGCATCCAGCGGCGCCCAGCGACTCTGACCAGGTCGTCGGTCCACCTGGTGGGAGGTCGTCCCGCTCGGCGCTTTCCAGTACGTGGTCGCCACTCGAGAACCTTTCTTCCCCAGCGTTTATCAGCTCGTCGGTGTTGGTAGCCGGATCTCTGCCGGAGACTCTTAGCACCCTCTGCCCCGCCGTTACCGTGGCCGCTACCGTAGCCCGGGATAGCGGGGCCGCCGGGGACTGGGGGCCGTTGCTGTGTTTGTGTAGTCATGTACATGGGGGTATTGCCATAATCACCACGCTTGGCAGGCGGGTTGGTGATCGCAGTAATGATAACGTATCACAGATGGACGCTGCTGCCCGTCCACTGGTGTATTCCCTTAGTCGCCTTTTACGACACCCTCAGGATTGGAAGGGTTGGCCCTATTCTATGCCGGGAGCCACACGGCAAAAGAAATACGAAAGTATACATCATAGTTCAATTTGTGCTTAATTCCTTAATACCTAATAGTTGATTCCCACGTTGCATTGTTTCCGTGAATTATTAACATCATATTGCTAACATAATGAAGATCCAAATAGGTGGACACGTGTCAAAAACAAAAGACGTACACGGATCATAATTTTTCACCTTTATGATGTTAAAAATACGGTGTAACATTTATTGTGACATGGGTGACCTTTAGAAGACTTGAGTGCTTCGATATTTACTAATGAAAATATAATAAAAAAAACATATCATTATAAACTTCATATTTGTTGAAATAAGACTGAAAATAGATAAAAACGGTTCTTAACCGCAAACAAAAGAAAAGTTCGTGAATACCAGATCGTGCCATCAAAAGCGAATAATATTATTTATGCATACATATCTGAATCTGGGTTATCTTTTAACAAAAAGATGCAATTTCCTTTAATATAAAATACCATTTCCGTTTCGTAGGGGTGGCGTCGACCTCTTGCTCAATTTTTATGACGTTTTATACGTAGACGCCCGACCCAAGTTCATCTTCAGGAATGTCGACAAGTCGTAAAATGCTAAGGTTATTCAGGTGAAGACTATTATAGACATTATCAGGCTGATTTTCATCAGTTAAGGCGCATCCCACCAAAAACATTTTTATGTAAAATGTTGCCAAGACATGGCTCGCACTGTCAAAAAGTTATTAGATCTCATGTAGAGCCAAGCTTATAACTCTACATGCACTTACTCTAAAAGCCCTAACTTCACTAACTCTACACACCGTAGTCAAAATATGTGGCTTGGCCGTTTCGCTACCGTTACATGAGAGTAAGGTGAAAAATGTATTCACTGTTCACTACTTTTTTGTTATTCAATAGGTTTTGTAGTAGTGAAACGGCCAAGCCACATATTTTGACTACGGTATGTAGAGTTAGTGAAGTTAGGGCTTGTAGAGTAAGTGCATGTAGAGTTATAAGCTTGGCTCTACATGAGATCTAATAACTTTTTGACAGTGCGAGCCATGTCTTGGCAACATTTTACATAAAAATGTTTTTGGTGGGATTTCACTTCTTTTTGTAAGTTGCTCATGTTCTTTTTTTTGAAATTTCAAAGTTTTATAATTTTTTTGTTGTTTGTGTACTAATACAAGCTTACATACCAAATTTCAGCTTTCTAGGACTTCAGGAAGTACCCTATGAGTTTTGATGATCATCAGTGAGTCAGTGACGAAATCGGGGTTTTTTAGATATCAATAAAATCTAAAATATAAGAGCTATGTTATTGAAACTTAATATGTTTAATAAGTTCACTATTGACATCATATTCTGAGAATTTTGTTTATCTGGTATAATCCAAACCCAAGTTATGAGGGTTAAAAAAATCGACGAAGCGCTTCGAGAAAAGGTAGGTAGTGCCCTTTCGCTTCGCTTGGCTGTCTTGGCGGGGGCACTTCCGTGCCCCCAGAGTTCCAGGTTATGAGTTACCTTAGGTCACAAAAAACCAGACACAGTCCCAGATGGACTCATCTGGGACTGTGTCTGGTTTTTGTGACCTGACCACCCACCTGATTGTAGGCGATTAGCTCGATCTAACCCACAGACGTTTGTAACACCAGGGGTATTCATGCGTTGCCGACGAAAACCTGAGCTGAAGAGAGAGCGAAGCCATTTTGGTTCTAATGTGTGGTCATGGGTTCCCCTTCGATGGCGATAGGAACTCCTTAGAATACTGTCCGTTGTATATTGCCGTTGGAAGCTACCGTCGATGTCAATCAGATCTTTATTTAAATTTTCAAACAATTCGCCAAAAATTTGATGAAACGCTCAAATTAATTTCCGTGCGCACCCCTCGAGCCCGCACGGGTTATCGCCAACAGCCCAACTTCCATTGCATAAAGCGACCGTCGAACACGGAACTTGTCTTGGAAATCACTAACTCGCTATCTAACTAGTAAACAATCGCTTCAAACGTAATTTCCCAGTTATAGCGTAATGAGTGTGCAGTTCGCCGGATTCTTGGCGAGTTTCGAGCGAGTTTCTGACGAGTTGCCGCGGTTTTGGTTGAGATATTGTTATCCTGTTTTATACATAGATGGCGTTGTTATAAGTAAATGGTTTTTCGAGTGATAAGATAATACTACTGCACTAATATTTGTTATGAGGCAAAGTTTGGATAAAGGACGTACCTAATCTCTAGTAGAAATACTAATTCGGTTCTGAAAATTCTTTCTCTGCTAGGATTCTACATTATCCCTGAGTATTATGCTACTTTTTATCCCGTAAAGACGGCTTCAACCTTTGGGGGAAAGCTAGTATTTGATGTAATAATAGTATACTATCGTATAAATACGTACATGCAGTATTTTCTTTGCAATTATTTTTCCTTATTTGTCTTAGAGACCTTTAAAATGGAGTCTTGACCAATAAACGGTAAGTTATCCATGATTATAGCACACGCAATCACGAGTTAGTGCCCTGGGATATGGTCATAGAATAAAACATAAACCAATGGTGTACAGCTTTGATATATTATTCAATAGTTACCTAACAAAACAAATGAAAGAACAATATGGTTCTTTCATCTGTTTCAGATATAGATGTTAAAGATGATATGAAGAGGCTGAAAGGTACAAGATTATTCAGTCTGTGGTTTTGCATTTCTGCTATAATTACGTAGGTTGAATCATCAGTTATTTTATAATATTTATCTTTAATTCTTGTGTGGATCTAATATGTTTGATCACAATTGCATGTTTATTTAAAATCTGGTCAAAGGTGGTAAGTACGTTAGAAAGGAACCATCCAATGGTAGCAATGAATTTGTTTGTACCTACTTTATTCCATCGATTTTATAAATTATAGCAGAGAAGACGATGAGAAAGTAAAACGCGTTGTCAGATTATTCATAATATTGGGTAAAATCAATTAACTAACCGCTTTGAAAGACCCTCAGAGAGACACGATTGTAATAGGTATTATTAGATATTACCTTTCAAACTTTATAAATCTTTGATCCATTGTACTGTCAGTCAACTTATCAACTACCTCCGTATATTTAAAGGTTGTATCTGAATCACGTAGATCATTGAAAATTCATTCTTGTTGCCTTGAAATACAATTTAAATTGAGTACCAAGATAAGTTTGTCTTGTAAAGCAGTGAAAGCAATTGGAAAGTTAGGTGGGAAACTTCAACTTTTTGCTCAAGGGAAGGCAGTCTGTTAGACTACCTAGTTATAGGAGCAAATAAATTATTTGAAACATGAAGAAGAAATCTTCAACTTTGAGTTTTATTGCGCTGCATTAAAGGTTAAAATAATGTAGCTGGAAAGGAACCCTGCCTTTAAAAATAAGTTGGATGGGAATGGATAGGATAGGCCTCTACTTTATTAGCTAAGCAATAAGTACCAAATTTCCCCTTGATTTTATAGGCGGATCGTGCGTCTATGCTTAGATAACAGCATTTACCACCAATTTTATTAATCCCGATTTACAAGCAACTTTAAACTACAAATTTTGAAGCGATTTTACGAACGAAAAACACGAGCAAATGAAAATTCACTTGATTTATTTGACGAATAGTGGTCGCGCACGGTGCGGGCCAAAAGCATGCAATAAATTTGTGAACTGAATTACTATTTATTTAAAGAAAGGTGAGTAAACAATGAGAATAAATTAATTTTGCCGACAAAATCACAATTATCGAATTGATTTCGAATAGTTATCAAACCGAAAAGTTTCAAGTTAAAATATAATAAATGAATAACCAAAATATCATAACATAAACCTTTTATAAAAAGATTGACCGAAGTTTATAGATTATACCGGGCGTTTCGGAGCAAAAATAATTCCTATAAGTTAAGAAGCTATGTAATTTAAAAGGAATTGCTAGTTGTGAGTGGCCCTTTCGATTCGATCGACCTATTATGTAAATACAGAATTATTTTCTTCTGGGAAAGAATTTCTAAATTTCTTTCTCCAGATGCATGGAGAATCATGGTGGCTCAGATTTCTGTTTCGAGCAGACAGTTTATCCAAAATGTCAGCTGTATTTTTCTTAAAATTAAATAAAGTCCACTTTTAGTATAATTTCCTATTATCTACAATATTAAAAGTGCTTTCCCTTTTCGTGGCATACCCGAAACACCTTGTATATTATCTTTTAAATGAAAGCTGAGATGATTGATGACATGTAATCTTATCGTTCGTACGTTTGTTTGTTTGTACAAGCACATGTCCTGTCGGCTTTTAAAACATAAACACCTATCGTTTATTACCATAAAGATATTGTAAAAACATTCTCCTTATATTATTAAGGTCTTATATCCTTATATCTTAACCCGAAAGAAATACAAAAGGGATATTTTCTTTGGAAAGTGGTATTGCCGATTACATGAGGTTCCAGCCCGCAAAATAAATAACTTCAACTTTACTTCGCTGAATTAACTTCATTCGTTTTAATGTAAAAGTAAACAAATGGAGTAAATTTTTTATTAAAAATAATATTCAGAGTATTTTTAACCGACTTCAAAAAAAGGAGAAGGTTCTCAATTCGGTTGTATTTTTTTAAATGTTTGTTACCTCATAACTCCGTCATTTATTAATCGCTTGGCTCGCGGTTAAAAATATAACAATGACATCAATTGTTATAATAGGACGCGCGTCCCTCGCGAGAACCAACGGGTTAAACAATTTGGAAAATTCTTTTTTTATTTGAATGGGTACACTTTCCGTTTGATCCCATAGTCATCAGCAGGGCTATTTTAAAACGTCGGAATCGATATCGGAAACGGATTCAAAAAATTCGGACACGAATTTCAGCAATTGCTGTTTTAATTTCCGAAAACTTTTCGATGAATCAAATTGATATTGCCGTAAAGAAACATCAAAAATATTCGAATTCGGAAATTAAAAAACCAATTGCGGAATGTCGCCTCGGTAGTTTTTGAATCCGTTTCCGATATCGATTCCGACGTTTTAAAATAGCCCTGCAGGTCAGGATTTGATTATATTTTAGTGTACTTTGAAGTCGGTTTAAGTTTTTTGTAAAATAGGCCAATTATTTATTAAATAACTAGTTTTTACCATCATTTAAGAAACCTGTATCAAGTGTCAAGATACTGCGGCTTGAGCAGTGCGTGCATCTTTTAATTAGTCAGTTTCTTATTTAGATTAACTCAAAGTAAAAATATTAGCAAAAAAAAACAAACAAAATTGTCAACAAGCCCGTTATAAACTCGAACCGATAAAGAACAAGTTATGACGTATAAATAATACATTGGACCCGATTATATGGTCATTATCGAGGTTTTTATCTATCGATGGCGCTTAACGAGCTGAACGATATATCGTTTGTCAACTCGCCCAAGTGAATAGCCGGCGAGAACACGCGGTAACAACGCCGACGTGCGTTCCGTAACGAGTGATGGATTCACTCAATACCGTGCCCGTAGAATGGAAAAAATTTATAGCCATTATGTCAGACCGGGGCTTTTCTATGCGAATTTGTATTTTTTTACTCATACAACCATTTTTTTTTCGTTCAATTCCTCGATACTTTGCCGCGGGAAAATGCCCGACGTACAGTGTAACAGAAAAGTGTAGTATGATAAATAGTTAATTGTTTCAATTTATTATTTTAGTTTAATTGAGAGCTTGACAGCCAGTTCCTTCTAGGCTTTGTGTGCTTACCACCTTCGGCCGCATCATCACTTACCATGATGAGATTGCGGTCAAACACAGGTCTATTACAGTAAAAAAAAAAAAAAAATAATTAATAGTAAAATAAAACTGTACTCACGTTCGTGGTCTGGCCGTTCGAATGTAGATCTCAGCATGCCTGTAAAAGAAGAAAATCAGAATAAATATATAAACAAAACAAGTAACATTAATTATATTGCTTGATTACCTAATTAGTATCATTGTTATCCTAACTATATGATAATACTATTTAATACAAAAGCTAGTTTGTTTGTTTGTTTGACACCTCAACGAGAGAGAGAACGTGGAGAGAGATATAGGCTATTTTTCAATACCAAAATATATAGTAATTAATAAATACTAGACTAAAAAGGTAACTGCTAATCGACTAAAGCTAATTTCATAAAAATAGCTAATCAATAAAAAAATAAAATAGATTTTTATCAACATTAAATAACTAACATCCATTCATCAATTTACATCATTTATCTCATTCATTCATAAAACTATGGGTACACTCGACGATAAAAGCGTTGGCCAATTAGTTTGTTTAACGTTGTGTGCCGAAAGCGCGGCGTTGTCATGGCGACCGGTTTATGACCGACACGTGTTAATTGCCCGGCTTCTGTCTGTCAGACATTTTGTACAGTTTAGCACCTCGATGCGTTCGTGTACACTCGCCTATAACCGGAAATTTAGACGTCACTGTACCCTCTCACAATATTTAACAGTTCACAACCCGTTCATATATTTTTTTTATACTGTAAACAATTTAAAGATTGTTTTATTCATTATGTTTCAAAAATAAATTTTACATAAAGAGTTTAAGTATTAGAAAGAACATCTCAAAAAGTATATTAAATTCGACTAATCATTCAAAATAGCAATTTAATTTATAAATTAAAGTTACTAAGCACAGGGCTTATTTGATTATGCATTTCAAGTAGCAACATTATAACAAAGGTAAATTTGCCTTGACTGCTTCAAATGCAACATTTAAATATAAAATTTTAAAACAAACAGTTTCGTACACAATTGTACTTTGGTCGGTTCACATAGTCCGTTGCACTGTTCTTGCTAATGTTTGGTTCAAACGAGAAACTTGAATGAAAATAAGCGTTACAGTTTTAAAATAGAGTTGGCATTGTCTTTTATTGGTAAATAAGTGATTTTAAAACTATATAAAAAGGTCAATGGTGCCGATTCTGTTGTAAATCGCACTAAACTAATTTTAGTCACATCTCATCTCTTTCTTACGAACATTATTGAAAAAGGATAGAACATATTTTAAGTTGTCAAATTAATCTTTGCCGTCTTATTTTGCGTGTATTTAGGCGTAACCGCGATAGATGGCGACTAAATTTATATTGAAAACAAGCATTGGACTAATTTGACAGGACTAAATTTCTTACATCCTTTTCTTATGTTCTTTGTTAGAAAAAGACATAGTGAGATTAAAATTAGTTTAGTTGTGAACAACAGAATCAGGGCCAATATTGCATTTGCGACTTTAAATTTAAGTATTTTAGGTTGAATTTTTATAAAGAATATACGTTTAGTAATGCTATGGAAGTTTGGTGACTATGGAATCTTATGAATAGATTTACCATTTTTTCAAGTCAAAAGGCTAACAAGCTATATCAGGGAGATACAGACCATTATAAAGCCTAGAGCCAAATGGCTCTCAAGAGCCAGATAAAATCATGGAGAACAACCATGAACCATGGGTTATACACTCATGTTTTACGCTATTGCGTAGACTATACATCCTTTCATTAGGTATATTTACCGGGTAAATCTAACCGTGCTTCGTACCCACCATCCAATATATTATTAACAAAAAACACTTCAAAATGACGCCTTCAAAATCGAATTTTCTCTCACCATCTTCACGCATAGCGCGCACCCTTTAGAAACGTATTATTTTTCTAAAGGTATTTCACACCCCCGCGTTATTGAAGAAATGGAAGTCCATCGAGCGCGTACAATGAAATAATAAACATACGTGGTCCCTCACAAGAGGCGATGGAAATATATTATTTTTTCTTGCGTTATTATTTGCAAAGTAAACTCCGTAGTGGCGGGATGTGCCCGCAAGCTTTTGTGTAGTCACGCGGAATTATATCAGCGTTTATTTTGTGAATAAATATAAGGAAGTAAAATAAAACTATAACCTAATAATCAGTGATAGTACGAGCCTAAGACCTAGTCAATCTGTGGTTCTAGTGCCGCTGAGCGGGTGCACCCGGCTATGGTGGCGGGAGCTATTAGGACAATATAGACGAATACGGTACCTACCGTGTTTCATTGGTTTGATACAGCGTTGCCAGAATGTTACATTTCTAACATTGTACGTTACTTTTCACACTCCCATGTTACCTCCACGACTCAAAATGTTACTTTTAGGACTTAGGATTTGCGTGGTTTTCTACATAAATTACGAAAATATTGCTTTTCTCATGAAAATGTTACTTTTTGAGCTGCCTCATGTTATATTTGACTATCGGCAGTTGGCAACACTGGTTTGATATTACATCGTCGCAATCGCTTTAAGATCGCATTATGGTTGATCCCTTAAAGTCGCTTATGTATTAAATTTTCTTGTATAAGGTCTATGAAATAAAGAATCTTTTCATTATTAGACGACGCAAAGTCAATAGAATTGAATGACATTGTAAAATATTGTACCTTTATTTCCACCAAATCTAGTTCAACTTAGCAACATTGCAACTCAAGTCGACATGATTCAAACGTAAAATGTATTTTATTGTCGGTCATCGAGAGACAATCGGCAACACGTTAACCCTGCGCGCGCGCTGCCCCGATCACGACACGACACGACACTAACAAATAACAATAAACGACAAAAACTGACGACAAAGCGCCCGTCGTGAGCCGCGCTCGTGATCCGTCGCACGTGGACGGAAGCCGAAGATTATAGGGTTGGCAATAATATAAATTATATGGTAGATCAATTTATTCAATACATATCGACGAACTAAAAAGAATAGCAATTGTAAAAGATTTTTGTAATGCAACTTGTGTGTTTTTTATTGCATGTTCAAAATTAAAGAAATTGACTTTCATTTGACCACAACCGCACCGCGGGTCGTGATTAGGGGATAGAGGGAAATTATGAAAGCTGCAATGTGCCAACTGATGTTGCTACCATCTTATGGTTAGTATAAAAACTTTGGTTAAACACAAACTTTATCACAATAAAAATAATAAAACGAATAACGATCAAATATCATAAACTGCATTGATAAAAATATGTGTTGGACAACCCTAATTATCTGATAAGACCACGATACGCGTATAGAAGCGGAAAGTTTGTCCTTCGGTCCAACAATATTAATTAGACATTTTTACTTTTTAATTATTGCGTGCCGTGACGATTGTCTGTGACGAGGGTTGACTTTACATTAATTTATTCAAATTGTCGATTTTGCTGACTTAATTAGCGTCGGATCGAGGGAATTGACTCAAAGATTATGGTCAGGCGATCTAATTGTTGCTCTGATAGTAAATGTACGTTTTTATTATCATGTAATGAATAAAATTGTAATTAAAATGTTACGTTGTCAACTTAATTAGCTAGAGGGCGAGATAATATGAAAATATATGTATTGTTGAACATAAATGCATGTTCAAGGCAAGAGCAGGGTTGAAGCCAAGCGAAAGGAGGTTAAGGATTCTTTATTGGAAACTGTCTTCGTATTCTTAACCGACTTCAAAAAAAGGAGGAGGTTCTCAATTCGAATGTTTTTTTTTTTATGTTTGTTACCTCATAACTCCGTCATTTATTAACCGATTTGGAAAATTCTTTTTTCATTTGAAAGGGTACGCTTCCCGTTTGGTCCCATTGTCATCAGATCAGGATTTGATTACTTCTTAGTGTACTTTGAAGTTGGTTTTAGGTTTTTGTATAACAGTCCAATTATATAATACCATGTTTAAAAAAAATGCAATAAATGAAAACATATAGTACAATATTATATGCATATAAATAAAGGAGACTGCGCACAATAGAGTTGTACATCGAGATAAACTCGTCCATTGTGTGCCGATAAAATGTCAGGGTGCACTGACTATTTGTGGACATTACCGAGTACAGATATGGACTACTGTCGGACCCCCTGGCGGAGAGGCCGATCACGTTTTGTTGATACATACTTGGCAATTTTAGATTCGATAAAGGTGAATTATAACGTGTGGGCGGTATGAGGAACGCCTTTAGAAACTCACTAGCTGCGATTTAGCTTATTATAATGTTGCTAATAATATTTGTTGCTAGTCGGCAATAACATTTTAAAAGCTTTTATTGAAACCTTGATCCTCTATTTATCCCTAAGGGTTCGAATTACGAAAAATCCTTTTTTGGATGCTTAAGTTATAAAAGGACCACATATATACATCTAAATAAATGACGCGAGTGTATGTTCTTCGCGTGTCAAAATCTGTGCAAAAAGGGAGAACAATGTTCTTCTTTTGAAACTGTTTCGTGCGGACAGGGAACTCGCAGAAGGCTCCATGTCCACCAGAGATGTGTAGCGAGGGTTGTGTTTAGCTGACAAATAAGATAGATTCATTTTCACGTTAAAAATCAAATTCCAACCTAACCAAATCAATCTCGTGGCATTATGGTAGGTACAAAAAGTAGTGCTTGATTTTCATACGTATGGAGGGACTTGCGTTATCTATTTAGATTGATGTCTGTGAAAAGGACCCTGTGCGCTAAATATCTAAATTCTAAATTCTTCCAGCGGTTTTCGCTATGCGTTGATAGATCAGTAAGTTTTTTTATATATACCTAGATATTAAAAAACTGACGTCATACAAGCCAGATTATCACACCTTGCCATTTTAAGTGATTGCCTACATAAATACGAACAATAATAATGATAATTATGTAGGTAAGTGTAAGAAATAATTAAAAAATCTGGCACATACTTAATTAAATGCAATTATTGTCAAGTACGCGTTCAGAAATATCCTTGGGAGTGTTAAAATCTTTGACAGCTGTCAGTTGTGTGTGTAAACAAGTCACAGTCATATTATTAGTGTCTTTAATCAGTCGGTGCGTTACGTAAATTACTTGCGCAAACAAATTTATTATTACCTTGTGAGGATTCCGTATTTGTTGAAATAAGTTATAGGTAGTTTATGTGCTGAGTTATTTATTATTTACTGGTTAATTTTTCTGTTTAAATATTGTTTAGTTGTTTGTACTGTATATTAAGATTATCAGTTTAAGTTATATTCATATTATGTTATGATAAAATTATATATAAAAATACAAAAAGTTAAATTTTTTTTTGTATTTTTATTTGCATTCACTGACTACGTCGGACATATTCTCGCTAACAAAAAACTGTGTCTATGGAGTCGGCCACCTCTCACGCACACATTAGTTGGCTATTCCGCGGGAAACTAGACTCTGTCGCCATTTACACAGAGCCGATTACGCGCGCTCAACTAATGTGTGAATGTGTGCGTGCCGGCTTGTACGTACAGCGTGGTGGCCGACTTGAGTGACACAGTTTTTTGTTAGCGAGAATATCCGACTTTTTTTAACATCCTTGTTTGCATTGCGTAGGCAAAATTCGCTATCATCTATGTAATGCAAGATAATCCAAATGGTAAGATTTTTATTACCTACAGTGGATCTCCAAAAAACTTTCTCAAAAAAGCCTTATTGTGTCAATTAGCCATCCGCGGTGCATCGCGTATATTTATCATTAAAATAATCGTGTCTCAATTATCTTGCAACATATATAGGCGCACGGAATAACGGCCATTTTCCTTTTTATGGTCAACTTGCGAAATATTGTTATGGCCAAACCCCGACACCCCACGCTGTATGGAGTTGGCGATACTGTTAATAATTTTGGAATTATTTGTCTTTATAATATAAAATTGAGTTTTACGGGCAAAATAGTATGTGGCATGTATTACAGAAACCAATATAACTTGATCTCTCAGTAATATGAAATCTTAAATAAATAATCAAGTCAAATTTATTGGTTCGAAGTAAGTTCATTAAAAAGTTTTTAATGAAAATTTCGAAAGTTTAGGAGTCAATATGAATTTCATATAACACTAAATTGAACTGTGGAATAAAATATATTAATAACATAAGTTATTTTGCAATACACAAATTAGTGGAGTTTTTTTTTTATTGTTTTCTCGGTTATTTTTGATTCAAAACTTTTTTAGCGGAGATCCGAACGTAAAGAGAGAACAAACAGACATATTTGTTCCTGCACACAGATGTTTTTAGGCGGGAATCGAACCCACGTCCTGTGGGGTGGCGGTCCGTGTATCTAACCTCCACGAGGCACTATAGCTTATAAAGATTATAAGTAGAAAAAAAGTATCCCTCTCGTCCTAGAACAACGGCTCTAACTTCCAAAGTACGCATCGCAATTTTATCAAAAGTTATTTTTAAGTAACTTTTGGGATCTCAACAACTATCAAAGAATACTCTCGTGCTATGTACTTACATGGCGCTATTTATCAAGTAGAATATATTAAGTTAAAAAGCTGTTTAAACTCTCTCGAGTTTTATAACACATCATGTATAACATTAAATATTCGTATTTTAAAATTTAGGGACATACATGGGGCCAAGTCTGCTAAAATGTCATACTGACACGATACTATTGCAATACCATTATCACTGAGCCGATGTGCGCAGTCTACTAATTCATAATGTTCTCATAATGAACAAAAAGAATTTTAGTACAAAAACTGTCAAAATGACAACTAAAAGATCATTGTGGCACGATTGTAGTTTCTGTGGAAAATCATCGGAAAGCTATTATGGCGCCATTATGACGTTATTGTGTTAGTAGACTACCAAAACTGTAAAATGTGACAATTTTGACACCCCATAGTTCATTGGAACACAATTGTAATAGCAGACTTGGGCCCCAGGTTGGTTGGCTGCCAGGGGTAGAATTACTCACCAGTATGACTTTTTTGGGGTCAACTTAATATATAGCAAAATAATATCTCTTGCTTCATAGATTTATATCAAGCAAGGGGCCAACCATCATCTCCCTCTGTTGGTTAGCCATCAGGTAGGTATTGAACAGTAGTAGGAAAGCTATTGTATTGTTTTACTGTTTACTGGTTATATATTTATAGAACACATTTTGTCCCTATCAAACATAGAAACGAATACATAAAATTATGATAAAGAAAAAAAACAGATCAATAATTTTGACTCACATAATAGAAAAGAAACCCCTTTTATTTTAATAAGGGTCAAATCCATGCCATCTATTGAAATGAAATGAAAGAAATTTATTTGTGACAAATAAAAAATAACAAAGAAAAATAGTTTAAGAAAAAAAAATAGTTAAATATTGCCACAAAACGGTCCTCCAACTCAGCATGTTGTTGGCTATACGTAGGAATATACGTATAACCAACGCTGATCTTCCGTTGGGGCCGGTAAGTGAAAACTACTATTACGGTATTGGAATAAAAACTACTGGTAGTCCGGTAGACGGGTACTTACTACAAAGCTCCCTTACGACCATGCTACTGGTTTCCTCACGGGAGCTCGAGCTCATTACAATGAGCCAATGAGCCCAGATTGCCGTCAAACACAGGCCCTTAAAAAATATCGAACAAAGCATTCGAACGTCTTTTATGAGTTATCGCAATATCGAGTAATTCTAAAACACTTTTCTAAGTCATCTCAGATCAACAAGTAGATAGATAGTTATCTCACCCAGCGTCACTCGAATCGCCTTATGATTTATGATCGACTCGGACCAACTGTCAAATTTAACTTCGATTTTGTCCATACGACCCTATAAAGTTCTCTCTCCAAAAATAAGAGGTTCTTAGGGGATTTAGCTTCCAGGATATTACTTCTAGATTCCGATCTTGTTGAACCCTTTGCGTAACGTTAGTTTAAGTGCTTTGGAGATCTTTTTTGATAAAAATGTTACTCGTTTATATTTACAAACTGCGATCCTCGCGCATAGTATTTTTATATTTCAGAAATTAATGTTTTGAGTATGAATTAAAACATTAATAATAATGCGATTATCTATATATATATATAAAATTCAAAGTCCTGACTGACTGACTGACTGATTGACTGATATATCAACGCACAGCCTAAATCACTGGTCCTAGAGACATGAAATTTAGAGGGTATATTCTTTGTGAAGAGAAGGTATCTACTAAGAAAGGGTTTTGCGAAATTCCACCCCTAAGGGGGTAAAATAGCGGATGAAAGTTTGTATGAAAGTCCGTCAGTTTCGAAGTTAGAATCTTCAAATTTTGTGTTTAGGCTGAAGATTGAAAATTAATGTATACGTGTCTCAGCGTTTTTAATAATTCCACCCTCGAAGCGGGTTGAAGTTGTTTTGTTTTATTGTTGTAGAAAAATATGTCATTTGTTTCCTGTAGGCCACGCGGGCGAAGCCGCGAGCAGAAGCTAGTAGCTTATAAAGATTATAAGTAGAAAAAAAGTATCCCTCTCGTCCTAGAACAACGGCTCTAACTTCCAAAGTACGCAACGCAATTTTATCAAAAGTTATTTTTAAGTAACTTTTGGGATCTCAACAACTATCAAAGAATACTCTCGTGCTATTTACTTACATGGTGATTTTTTAGGACTTACTTTGAATTTAACTTAAAAAGCTGTTTAAACTCTCTCGAGTTTTATAACACATCATGTATAATATTAAATATTCGTATTTTGAAATTCAGGAACATACAGGGGGGCAAGTTTGCAAAATGTCATACTGACTAGATACTATTGCAATTCTATTATCATTGAGCCGATGTGCGCAGTCTACTAATTCATAATGTTCTCATAATGAACAAAAAGAATTTTAGTACAAAAACTGTCAAAACTAACAACTAAAAGATCATTGTGTCACGATTGTAGTTTCAGTGGAAAATCATCGGAAAGCTATTATGGCGCCATTATGACGCTATTGTGTTAGTAGACTACCAAAACTGTAAAATGTGTCAATTTTGACACCACTGAAAGTTCATTGGAACACAATTGTAATAGCAGACTTGGGTCCCAGGTTGGTTGGCTGCCAGGGGTAGAATTACTCACCAGTATGACTTTTTGGGGTCAACTTAATATATAGCAAAATAATATCTCTTGCTTCATAGATTTTTATCGAGCAAGGGGCCAACCATCATCTCCCTCTGGTGGTTAGCCATCAGGTAGGTATTGAACAGTAGTAGGAAAGCTATTGTATTGTTTTACTGTTTACTGGTTATATATTTATAGAACACATTTTGTCCCTATCAAACATAGAAACGAATACATAAAATTATGATAAAGAAAAAAAACAGATCAATAATTTTGACTCACATAATAGAAAAGAAACCCCTTTTATTTTAATAAGGGTCAAATCCATGCCATCTATTGAAATGAAATGAAAGAAATTTATTTGTGACAAATAAAAAATAATAAAGAAAAATAGTTTAAGAAAAAAAAATAGTTAAATATTGCCACAAAACGGTCCTCCAACTCAGCATGTTGTTGGCTATACGTAGGAATATACGTATAACCAACGCTGATCTTCCGTTGGGGCCGGTAAGTGAAAACTACTATTACGGTATTGGAATAAAAACTACTGGTAGTCCGGTAGACGGGTACTTACTACAAAGCTCCCTTACGACCATGCTACTGGTTTCCTCACGGGAGCTCGAGCTCATTACAATGAGCCAATGAGCCCAGATTGCCGTCAAACACAGGCCCTTAAAAAATATCGAACAAAGCATTCGAACGTCTTTTATGAGTTATCGCAATATCGAGTAATTCTAAAACACTTTTCTAAGTCATCTCAGATCAACAAGTAGATAGATAGTTATCTCACCCAGCGTCACTCGAATCGCCTTATGATTTATGATCGACTCGGACCAACTGTCAAATTTAACTTCGATTTTGTCCATACGACCCTATAAAGTTCTCTCTCCAAAAATAAGAGGTTCTTAGGGGATTTAGCTTCCAGGATATTACTTCTAGATTCCGATCTTGTTGAACCCTTTGCGTAACGTTAGTTTAAGTGCTTTGGAGATCTTTTTTGATAAAAATGTTACTCGTTTATATTTACAAACTGCGATCCTCGCGCATAGTATTTTTATATTTCAGAAATTAATGTTTTGAGTATGAATTAAAACATTAATAATAATGCGATTATATAAAAGGTACACAAAGTATGGTATGTATTCATACCATACTTTGTATCACTCAAACAATCATGCAATTTAGTTCAATGCAAGCATAAAACGCCAACCTTTTTTTGTTCAGTACACTCGACCCGAAGCGGTGTCTATGTCGAACAGCAGTGCTATAAATTCATTTTCGAGATCTACCACAATTGTGTCCGGTTATATTGGCGCAGAATGCAACTCTCAAGCCGTATAAGGGCCCGGGAGACCGGCTGCCGTACCTGGCCGGACATAAATGGCCACTGTTACCAAATAAGCGGTGGTTCGAGACAGCCCGCGGAGAACGGGTTACCGACATATGTTTTATTTCGAAATTTCTAGGGCTTTCTTATTGTGGCGTGTTTAATGATTTTAATTGTTTTGTGCGGTGTAATAGGCTAGTTAAGGGAAGTTAAGGAATATACACTAGGTATGTAGTTACTGCGCAAATTATTTTCTCTAAAGTCTAACAAGTTTGTTTATTCAAGTGATTTTACCTTCTAAACTTTTCCAACAAAATTAAATTAGCTAAAAACAAAACAAGATACTGGCTATATCTTTTGCATCTCTCGCACTCATTAGAAAACGTGAGACGGAGTTAGTTAAGGCAGAGTTAAATTGGAAAAATTCATAAGTTGTAAGATTTGCCTAACTCAAGTGGTGGGCATTAGCATTTTAATTGTATCTTAAGGAGCGTCTTCGGCGATTCATTATTATTCGTTTGCATCTTTTTATTTTTATCTTTTCTGTCTATTTCGTCAGGAAGGGAGGAAAAAAGGTCATGACAGCTTTTCTTAGAGCTGATGGCTGCCAATTGCAACTGCAGTGGCACACCTTCAACCTGAGGGAGGCTGCCAGCCAGGCGGGTATTACAAAGTACCTAGGTACTCTACCCTGCTGTGCTGTGGTTTGCTCACGATATTGTACTGAAAGTTGGGCTCATTGTAGTCTTTGTCTCTAACACTGAGAAATCAACGAGAGATTGCGAGGTAATTTTTTTAACTAACGAGCCGGGGGTCACCCGCATTCCTAAGTTGTTTTCCCGGGATAAAAGTATCCTATGCGTTAATCCATAACATATTCTATCAGTGTGTAAAATTTCATCCAAACAATGATATTATAATAGAGATATGCTACCCTTATACTAAGCGGCGGGTGTTGTTGAAATAGGTGCGATAATGCGATAGATAATACAGAAGATATGTAGCCGCTAAGCAAAATTACGACAATTGTCTGAATTTGTCTGCAACAATTAGCGTGCGTTAATCCGATATCTACCTCTTTTTATTATAATATCATTGCATCCAAATCCATTCAGTAGTTTTTGCGTGAGAGAGTAACAAACATCTACAAATTAAGGCGATGATAGCTCAGTGGTAGTGACGTCGGATACCGAGACGAAGGTTCGAATCCTACAATGAACTTGAGCTTTCGGTGAAGGAAAACATCGTGAGGAAACCATAGCACGGTGGTAGGGTACTTTGTAGTACCCGCCTGGCTGGCTACCACCCTCAAGTTGAAAATCTGTCGCCAAGCACCTTTCCGTGTGTTCTTACAGCTGCATTTGAGAGCCAGCTCCTTCTAGGCTTTGTGTGCTTACCACCTTCGGCCGCATCATCACTTACCATGGTGAGATTGCGGTCAAACACAGGCCTATAAAATGTAAAAAAAAAACTTCACATCCATACAAACTAGCACCTTTATACATATAAATCTGCGCCTACGCTAGGCGAGCCGAGTGCGAGCCACCCTGTGTGTCGTCGCTCGCGGCTTCAAATATGGACATACAACGAGCCTAGCCTTACGAACGTTGCGATAGACGACGCGCAAGGATGCTCGGCTCGGTACGGCTCGTGTAGCGTAGACCCAACTCAAGGCGGTAGGAATAGGATAGGATAAAGCTCACTTGTGTCAATTGCGATTAAAATGTAGGCCATTTAACCTGAAGTTACATAACCTGAACTTTTGACGAAATTGGATTAAAATGACATCTTACAGGTTAATTGGTAAAAATTTTTACCCAGGTTGAAGTTAACATATTTCCAAGTACTTGACTCCCATTGATAAAGTAGAACTAGCATTCCACACAAGTAAGTAAAGTACTCGTTGAGTACTAGGAGTCAGCTGGCAACCGCTAAGTGTGAGCCGAGGTGGCGCGATGGCGCGATGGCGTAGCGTTTGCGAGTCATTTGTCTCTGTCAGGGAGCGGGCGCGGGCGCGGGCGCGGGCGGTGTGGCCTCAGCTTTACATTAGGCTTGTTGATAGCGTGTGGGGTTAAGTGAAACGTCTGTCTGTTAAGTAAAGAAATTCTTGGGTAACTCGCAAGTGTTTTGCCTTTTTAAGTGGTTTTCAAGTTAGGTACGTAGTTTGGAGGCTCTAAGAAAATTTCATATAAGTATGGAGTATGTTATAGGGTACTTCGAGATATATTTCGGAAACTTATGTTATGTGGATTAATTTTGTAATTGCAACAAAAAAATATTCTTTTTTTCTGTGATGATGTTGATATTACAGTCTGTTTCATACTTAAACAGTTCAGTAAGTCGAACCATTTAAAATGAACGAGAGCCATCATAACTGAAAATAACACGCAGTACCAAACACATCAAATGTTTTAAAGCATTCTTCCACGACTAGAAACACTCAGATGTTAACAAACATATAGAACAGCTAACGTCGTCCAAGGAAATTCAATACCTTCCTCTATCCCCTTCACAACTTTTCATATAAAACCACTCGTAGTAAGATTTTTATAATAGCGGAGATGGTAGTTAATATTTATGTTGCCAGTAATTAACAAATCTTAAGACCCTTGAATATGGGTACGAGAGGGCCTGCGCCTTAATCACGCTCACTCCGGGTGAGGCTACATTCATAGACTGTAGCGGAGAGCGGAGCGATTGTCATATACTTAGTTTTAGCTAGATTTTTTTTTTACTGTTTATCTGCCTGTATTCGACCGCAATCTCACCATGGTAAGTGATGATGTGGCCGTAGGTGGTAAGCACACAAAGGCAGAAGGAACTGGCTCCCAAGTGCAGCTGTTGGAACACACCGATAGGTGCTTGGCGATAGATTTTCAACTTGAGGGTTGTAGTCAGCCAGGTGGGTACTAAAAAGTACCCTACCACCGTGCTATGGTTTCTTCACGATGTTTTCCTTCACCGACAGCTCAAGCTCATTGTAGGATTCGAAACCGGGACCTTCGTCTCGGCATTCGACGTCACTACTACTGAGCTATCATCAACTTAAAATAATGTATGTATAATATCAATAAGGTGTGTGAAGAGATTAGCGTAGGGCGGTATACACGCGAGTGATACCCCTGGTGTTACAAGCTATAGGGTACAGTAACCGCTTACCATCAGGAGAGCCGCTGCTTGCTTGCCACCTTAGTGATTTATAAAAAGTAAAACTGTTAATTTTCGACGGCTATTTATCTAATTAAATTTTTAAATACGTTGTAATAGTAATGTATATACTTAAACTCTGGTAAACAAGTAAAACTCTGATTTGCAAATATGTAATGTAAATTCAGCTTCGTAAATATTACATATTGAAAACCATGCTTCGTTTTATTTAATAGCATTGCAATGAAATTTCAACCCTATTTTCACCACTGACAAAACAGATATTAATGTTACCCGCTACAGTTTATACAAACAGTTGCACCCTTATCCCTTGAAAGACGAGGGGCAGTTTCACTTGAATTTTTCATATAAACCGGGCGCAGGTAAAGAAAATTAGATATTTTTCCCTCTCGCTTAATTAGGACTTACCGACCTACTCAATACAATGAGGGTTGGGGTACCACACTCAATATCTGCACCATTAGCTTTCACAATCTTTCCAAATAAACTTTAATACTGAGAATTGTTATTTATATATTAGCTTTATATACTTGTGCCCCGGGATCCCGTTTTACCCCATTACAGGTTGAATTTCGGCAAATCCAGAGAGGTAGAGCATAGCGTTTATTCGCTCAAAGACCAGCTCGACTGGGGAAGTACCACCACCTTACATAATACCGCAGCCAAATAACTTTATGTTTTGTAAAGTTGTGTTCCTGCGCGTGAGTAAGGTCGCCAGAGCTCATAGGGGAGGGGGGAAAGAGTGGTAACGCGTGAGCAATGCTTTTTGTGTTGCAAGTCTCCATATAGCTACGGTAACCGCTTACCATCAGGCGTATGCTTGTTTACCGACATAGTTGTATAAAAAAAATCTTTACTTCTCATCTAAGTGATATAAAGAATTTGTGTGCAAAATTTCATGCATCCAGGCTCATCGGTCGTGCGTTCTATATAGGATGTAACGGAAAGGGTATATACATCCGAAGGGGGTGAAGACTACATCAGGTACAGACTCTCTATAAAAAGTTTCAGCTCAAAATACATTACTAAAAAATTCAAACCAAATTTTTTTATTCAAGATTTTTGAATTAAAATCATAACCAACATGTCACCGGTCAATGAGGGTCATTATCATTTTGCGTCCCTTACTAATATTAATATAAAATTTTATCTTCCGCGATCTGTGCGCCTCGTACAAAAAAAGTGGATTACTGTAATGTATATACAGTTTCCGTTACACCCTGTATAAGTCAGTGAGTGCATAAATATCTGTTCTGAGTGTAGGTATAAATATCTTTAGTAGTACATATTCTCAAGTTTTCCTAAGGGAGTACAGCATGGGGTTCTTCAAAAACTGTGTGACTAGATTTTTGCAGGGTTATCAAAGCGCGATACATCTGGTGTCCATAGGCTACGGTAACCGCTATCAGGCGGGCCGTATGTTTGTATAATAATCTGATATGATCAGTGAAGGTTAGCTGTTACCGTAGCCAGGAGATGCTGCACCAAAAGATATATTAGTCGCGCGAGCCAACCCTGCAAAGTTTGGGATAGTATGACCGTGTGTAAAGAATGTTCAAGGATTGTATTATTTCGCTATTTCCAGCGAGCGGTATAATAATGCGATATTTAATTAGCTTGTATTACACGAAATCAAATCCTTTACAAATCCTATGGATACAATTTAAATTTAATCTCACGAAATACCCTCTCATTCACAATATTAAAATATGATTGCGCATCGTAGCCGAGGGTAGCGAGGGGGGACGCAATCAGCATCTGATCACGTGTTCCTTTTCAAATCGGCTTATCCTCCAAGACTTATCTAAGCAATTCTGGCGCACATTCAAAACTCTACCTAAAGTCAAACGGGATTAAATTCAGTTTTGTTGGCGTTGAATTTCGAATGGTTTTTCCAACCCGTGAAATGCTCGCAATGGCGCGACCGCCCCGTCTCGGGCGGAGTGCGTCTTCAGGTATACCTTTGAGCGAGTAATTATGCCGGATTCTGCATTAGTCGGGAGATAAGCTGTATTTTAAATTCGCATTCGAATTTTAAAAGTGTGGTTACGTTGGTGTGAACGTGAATCCTCGGCACTGCTAAATAAGATAGTTGTAAGCGGTACCCTTTCAGTTTTCTGTGAATATTCTTTGCGCTGGTCATTAAAATGTTATACCGTTTGAGCTTCAACGACTGGAGATGGCAAAAAATCTTACGTTTACTTTTTTTTGCTCACGGATACGGCGTTTTATGGAGCGGTCCAATGACGTTTTAAAAGTCCTCTTTGCATACGTCATACAACCAAAATGATGACACGTTATTTTCACTCACAGTATAATTATGTTCATTTTATTTATGTCAATAAAGATTATTATTATTATTATTATTATAATTTGCACATCGTCTTTACACAGGACATATTTCCGCAAAATATTACAACAATTACTTGAAAGAGACGTACAGCCGCTGAGTCTAAGCTTGATTTGAAAAGAGTAATTGCTGAGTTTATTGCAGGCTAGGGATGGGCAGGGAAAGAAAAAAATATGGGAAGAAAAGAAAAATACGGGAAAATACGGGAAAGAATGGAAAAATACGGGAATATTCCCGAACGACGGGAAAATACTCAAATGGCTTTTTGTACCTAAAAAAAATATTATTTGATGCTTTTGATTGTTATTTCAACCATACTCGCTGTTGTACGTACCTACATTACCTACGCGCGGAATCACGCGGACCTTGGAGGAATGTCACAGTTCTACCGGGACCTGGGACGGGCTACGTAAGCGTCGTGCGTGTGCACGCGTGCTCGTTCTGCACGAGAGCTCATCCCCTCTACAGTGCAGATTACTGCAGATGACAACCATTGTGGCGTTTTGGGTACAAGCCCGGCATTACCTGGCCGCTCACTCTGAATGTGTGGATTCGCCCTGCGGTTCGATAAAAACGCTACAGTATTCATTTTATAGCAACCTTTCGCTAATGAGCTAGTCTTATGACCTTGCCTTCACCAACTCCTCATTGCCGATAAGTCTATCATCGGTACTTGGCAGATCCATCCGATGGTGAAATGAGCAGTCCACCCACAACCGGACGTTGTTCTTTGCTGTTGCAGAAACTGCTCCGGTGCATGGTGTGAAGTACCACTTAACTCTAAAGAGGATTCTTATACTTTTCTAGCAGTAGTTTCTGATTTTGACTCAATAGAACAGCCGAAATTAAAGAATTTTGGTTAATAAAGCCATACCCCAGTACCCCAGGAGATCACGATCACGTTGATCTCCAAGAACATATCCTGGAAAGTAGGAGTCAGAGAGAAAGGACTTTGCATGTACTAGAACTACCGCATATAGCCTTCCACCAAGGTACCGGGTTCACTTTTGATACTCAAGACCACATGAAGTTGCATCCCCAAAAGTTTTTCTCTTCGACCTGTAATTCAAAAATTATATTTATATCTTTGACCTCTTTGTATTAGCATTACCCTTATTCTCGCAGATAAAATTAATTTCATTTAATTTCATTTCAATCCACTTCTCCAATAAATTCAATCGCTACAAACTCTTCTTCGCTGGTACTAGCATTCTGCGCTGTGGTTTAACACGTTATTTATCGTGACACGCGAGTTATCCAGTGGCAATCAATAAGGGTAGTGCTTGCGTAGTCGTAACGAAAGCAAAGTCATAAACGGTTTTCCTAGCGTGGTAAGTTCGTGAAGAACCGAACTCGCTATGGTGGGCGTTAAAGTCTCCGAGGACAATCTCCCGGTTATGGGGTACCGTTCCAGCAGGGCTATTTTAAAACGCTCGGATTCGATATCGGAAACGGATTCAAAAACTACCGAGGCGATATTCCGCAATTGCTTTTTTAATCTCTGGATTCGAATTTTTTTGATGTTTCTTTACGGAATATCAATTCGACTCATCGAAAATTTTTCGGAAATTAAAATAGCAATGACTGAAATTCGCCTCGGATTTTTTTGAATCCGTTTCCGATATCTATTCCGACGTTTTAAAATAGCCCTGCAGCACAATGGCAGTCGCTTCTTGGACGCGTTCAAAGAAGCGAGTTGTCTCAGTGTCGCCACGATGAGACTTGTAGATGCACGCCAGTCCACCCGTATATACCTACTCACCGTAGTCCACGCGCAGCCAGAGAGTAGACAGGGTTCTGTCTTCTAGGTTATTCAGACGTCGACAACAGATGCCCTCCCGGATGAATACGCACACTAGATAAGATGATACGATGTATCGCTCGGGCAGGCTATCTGTATCTCTCTCAAGATGATGAAGGACGGCGTTGATATTACTGTGGACTGACTGACCCTGACCCTGATATTGCAAAATCGGGTCCCCTACTAGCCGGCGGGCGGCCAGCGGACAGACGTTTCACCAGGTCTCCCTGACCCCCATGTCAACCCAACACGCCACACAAATCAGAGATCGCCCAAATCGCATCGCTAGACCCCACCATCATACATGCCGCACACTTCGGATGTAGGGGGGCTGGCTCTCGTGAACCCTATCGAAACAAAGGCAACTGCTTCCAGACAGATTTACTCACAAGGGTGATCTCTAGCCAGTCGGACGAGTATGTACTACCACCAAGCCGGGCGGCGTGGGAATTGTGTGGGGCCGCCGCCTGTCCACCACAACCCCAAAACACCCCAAAACATCACTTTTTTAACAACAACGCAATCCTTCCTCACAAAAAAAAATCTTTTTTTTGATGTGTATGACCCTAATAGAAATCTTGTTAAATGTTATTCGAACGATTTGGCAAAGGTCTCTCTCGCTATAAACGCAAAATCTACTAAATGTGAGCATTTGAGTATTTTCCCAGCCAATGGGAAAATTCCCGGGTTTTTTCCCACCAAATTGGAAATTTACTCGAAGTTGGGTTTATTCCCGGGAAGAAACCCAACCGTATTGCCGGCTCTTCTCAGCAAATGCAACCTTCCGAAACGGTATTAGAGTATAAGACTTTTCATAAGTGCCTGCGAAGGTCTATTTGAATAAATGATTTTGAATTTTGAACTGTTTGATGCGTAACTGATGACAATGTAAATGCCGGTTAATTTTGTTTTAATATTGCCGATTTTAAATCAGGGAGCAGTGATTACACATCGATATCACAGAGTTATAATATACAAATCATTTTAGATAATCTACCGGTGTAAACACAATTTCAAAGTCACATATATATACTTACTAAAACATTGAGTATAACTGTATTTTCTTAGAAAATACAATAGTACAAAACCTCCAAGTTCTTTCAACGGCCGTCACGTGTCATTACAACAAACCATAGGGTAAAAACGTCAGTTATTAGCCGTAATAAAGGAAGCTATTTCACACAATACCGACCTACTATTATTCGTATATCTTCACTATATGCGGTTAAAAATTCACAAGTTTCACCCCACAGTGGCGTTTGACATGGAAATGTGCAGGCCTACTCGTTGCGATTACTTGTGGAATTTATTCAAAAGTCTCCCCCCCCCCCTCCTCTGTACGCACCTGCGTATTGAATTGTCGACATTGGGGAAAATGGATGAACTGCGTGATTTGGGGTGGGCTTTGAAGTGATAAAGTTTGATTATGATATTTTTCATGTTTTTTTATTGCATTCATGTTCAGAAATCAGCATTCACACTTGTAGAACTTTAAAAAAAATGTAATAAGTGGATAGGACAATAATGAAACCACGTAAAGTACTCATAAATACGATCAACTTTTACTATGGGACCAACTTCGAAATCGCAAAAGAAAATGACAGCTTTTCATACATTTTTGCCAAGGAGACATGTAGGTACCTTTTGTAAGTATTCTTACGTGGTTTCATTTATTGTTGTTTACACCCGTATATCCGTATAACAGAAGCTATATCCGAGTATCTGAGTGCCAATTAGTCTTGGTCCTGAAAATATTATAAATTGATAGACAGAGCTACTTTCGAACATATAATAAGGCGATATTAGCTCAATGGTAGTGACGTCGGATACCGAGACGAAGGACCCGGGTTCGAATCCTACAATGAGCTTGAGCTTACGGTGAAGGAAAACATCGGCATCGTGAGGAAACCATAGCACGGTGGTAGGGTACTTTGCAGTACCCGCCTGGCTGGCTACCACCCTCAAGTTGAAAATCTGTCGCCAAGCACCTTTCGGTGTGTTCCGATAGCTGCACTTGAGAGCTAGTTCCTTCTAGGCTTTGTGTGCTTACCACCTTCGGCCGCATCATCACTTACCATGGTAAGATTGCGGTCAAACACAGGCCTATAAAAAGAAAAAAAAAAAAAAAAAATGCGTGATAAGTAAAACCGTTCAAATACATTCATCACTTTTCAAACTCGCGAACTTTTCACTTATCCAGAACTCGGGAAGTGAGTGACTCTACAAGAAATATATCATTCATTCGAGCCAGATACACTTTTGAGCCATTAATGAAAGGCAGATATTGACAGCGTGTTTTTTCCATTTATCTTTGCCCCTCCCCCCTAATTTAACTTCATCCCCTACATGTGGGACCTGCAAGTCACTGACAGGTTCGCATCTTGTATTGACAAGTTAATATTTGCACAATCAGCGGATATATTCGTTGCTTTATTTTGGCTTCTGTGATATTTTAATGTAGAATTATCAAAAGACCCAAGGTATATTATTGTTATTGGCGAATTGGCGTAAAAAGGTTTTATTTTGAGTATTACATTAAAACAATAAGGTGGATTATTGAGTAAAGGTGCGTAGTAACTATTTAGAAATCTGTGGTAAAGGTAGCTAAAAATGTTCCGATTTCTGAGATTTGGTCTCATTAAATAGGTTTGACTGACGTGAATATTTCTAGCCTTACAGAAAGACTACCTGGAGGGTTCACTAGCTCTTGTACTAATAAAAGAAAACGTGGAAACAAGTATCTTTTGGCGACTATTACCGATGTTTCAAACACTGTAGTGAAATTGTGGCGCCATCTATTAGTAACACAAATATTGTTCACATGTAGATAGATGGTGCCACAAGTTCCTGCATCGCGCTTACTGAAGTACAGTCAACAATAATATACAACTGTCCAATATGTAAAGTTGGAACGCGGTTATTTTGCAGAAGTCATCCAACTGTAGCGACATCTATCAGCCATCTAACAGTAACATTGAGATAGTTCACACACTGAAAAGATAGATGGCGCGGCGCCACATTAACCAACATCCTGCATCGCGCTTAAGAAGTTTTCCCGAGAATCTACATATATACAACTGTCCGACATGTACAGTTGGACCACGGTCCCCAGGCACGATGACCCAGCCTGGCGGAATACCTTCCCTTTTAAATGGAGATGTCATCCACCTCGCACCTCCATACAACCTTGCGGCCTTGCTAGTTGCTCCTCCATATAATGTTAATTACTCCCAAAATCATGGGGGGTTTTTTAAGAACATCTTCTTATATTAAAGCAGCCTTTACTGCCTGTATACAAGTTTCAACACATATAATTTTTATTATAATTATGTGAAGTGAAACAGAAGTTATATTCGTATAACACAAAATAATGGCGCTTTCAGTGGGTCGTTAAAATTATTAAGACTTTCTTAGCGATTATTTGAAGTAAATATATTCAAAAGTCGGCATGAATCACGAAAGCGAGCATGTTCGGATTGTGTTTCAAACGTGAAGCACAGGAACCTCTGTGTTATTTAAAATTTAACTTAAAAGTAACATGATAACATTTACCTTTTTAAATACTGTTAAAGATTTATTAGAGTATGAATAAAATTATACTTATTTCACCTAACCTAATATAAATAATAAGTGAAATTAATGTTAAATAAAAACTAATGTTTATTCTAAATTTAAATTTTTAACTTGAGGTATAATTTGTTAGTATATATTGTGCCCTTCGTTTAACATTACATAATGTCTTTTAATAACAATTTTTTTTCCAGAGGTGAGCGATTCTTCTATAAAATAATATAAACTCCAATAGTTAACCAAACACTGTGTCAAAAGTTGGAAAACGTCTCGAGCTTTTCTGCCGTATCGGAATTAGCTATGCACGTTATGTGACGTAGTTAGTTACCATATAAAGACTTATGTGTAATGAAAGAAGGACTAATTCTGTTCGATACAACTTTTGCGCTGTGCTTGAGGACAAGTTTCTATTTTGTTCTAGGTTTGCTATGGTATGAAGAAATTTTCCAAACGCGGCCATCTGGGGCCCAAGTGTGCTATTAAAATTGTGTTCCAATGAACTATCACAGGTGTAATTGTCAAATTTGTCAGTTTTGCTAGTCTACTAATTCAGTGGCGTCGAAAACCTTTATGAATTTAATAGACTTAGGAGGAGACTTTCATAGACTTGACTTTTTTTCCTCTTTATCGGTTTGTACTTGAGGATGGTAGCCAGCCAGATGGGTACTACAAAGTACCCTACCACCGTGCAATAGTTTCCTCACGATGTTTTCCTTCACCGAAAGCTCAAGCTCATTGTAGGATTCGAACCCGGGACCTTCGTCTCGGTATCCGACGTCACTACCACTGAGCTATCATCGCCTTAAATTTGAACTCGAACTAGACTTAATAGGAGATGTAATGTGATCGCGTCAGAAACAGAAGAATGTAAATAACCGATTAACTTCGTAAATATTAGTTTTAAATATATACTTATATACATAATTATACTCAGATTCAGAACAAATAACCATATTCGTGAACAAAATTTTCAGTCAAGGTGGGATACGAACACGGGTCAATTTCATGTGGAGTGATAGGCGTATATCTAACCAATCACACCACTTGGGCTGACGCAATGTCCTTCGAATATTCCTATTGCATAGAAACTGGCACGTCAGTGGCTGTAGCGTGTATAGTAAACGTACCAATTATTAACCACCGCAGAAATCCTGCACGTTTCACACAGTACCTCTTAATTCCTCGTTTTAAATAACAAAAGGGTATTACAAGCGTTTTTCAGCGCTTGGCACGGGGTGGCACGCCCTACCCTCTTAGTAAGCACCTATCTAATAGGTTAGGTATGATATGAACGCTTACTCCGGGGTATGGAGGTGGTTTTTTGTATTAAATGAATGATAACGCTCGGGGTTTTGGGGCTATGGATGTATATTGTTGCTAAGTAAGCTATTCTACTTACGAGACAGGTGATTTTCGTTTTTTTCTTATGAGTAAATGATAGTCGATAAATTAAACTAATGTAATAATAATGCTGAAGTGTTTGTATGTGTGTATTTTTGAACGTGCTAATCTCAGAACTTCTGGTCTGATTTGAAAAAAATGTATTTATAATAATTACACCCAGACTCAGGTCAGGACTGTTTGTTCTGGGTGGGAATCGAACCTATTACCTATGGCGTGACAAGTAGGGTATCATAACAAACATGCCTACTGGTCCGCCTCACAATTACAATTAAGTAATGAAAACTAAGATAATTAAAACTATTATTGCTATTTCTGATTTTGTATAGATCTTTTGTAGATTGGTAAAATAATATACTTTTTTTTTCTATTGAAGTTAGTCAATACAAGTATCATTTATATTCTCTAAATCTATCGATGCAATAGTATGTACACAAAAAATACATTTTGTAAATTTTATAAAAAAAATATTTTGCTGCTTACATGTGAGTTTCCGTGAAAATAAATAATCCAAAGCTATTGGCAGTTAAACACTATCCAATCTAATTCCCAAAACCAATTATAGCAGGCTTTATAAACAAACGCTTCTCACTTCTCAGTAATGAACTCTATATGTATATTAAGCCGTCATAAAAAAGGTTGTTTTTCGAGTGTAAAGTAACAAAAGGCGGTCTAGTTATATTGACAAAACATTAAAATTGTATGTACTTCGACAAACGTGTGATACTGCACATCTGCCGTGTATTTTTTATTCCATTTTGTAAGCCCTTTATATTAAGGCCTATTCAGATATTGGGAGTATACCTACTAACATTGTGGTTCACGAAACAATATTTGTATGAAACCAATTGTTTTGCATAATAATTGTTTTTCAAAAATTACAAAAAAAATGAGCTTTTTTTTCTTGTTGCTTTATTTTAGGTGTAAAGATTTTTTTTTATACTTCTTTGGTAGCAAACAAGCATACGGCCCGCCTGATGGTAAGCGGTTACAGCAGCCTATGGATGCTTAAATCACCAGGGGTGCTACTCGCGCGTTGCCGATCCTGTAGAAATCTCTTCACACCCTTTTTGAAGAACCCCATGCTGTACTCCATTGGGAAAACCATAATTTTATCAATTATTATTAATTTATTTATCTGTTATTTAATTGAATTTATAAATAGCACACACACACACATGAATACCCACACATGAAACACACACAAATACAAAGAACAGTCTCTTAGGTATTCAATCCGACATATTTTATTTGCTGCTTTCTTCGTCAGTGCAATCGAGCAATTTATAAGCGTTTATACGGAAACTGCTGTTTATTATAACTAAAAATAACTTTCTTTTATTAGGCATTGTGGGGGTTGTGGAGTGTATTTCCCGAGCAGTGGCGACCTATATTCTTATATCTTTTCAGTTAAGTTCACCCGTGCTTGACGGAATAGTCAATTTAAGTCCTAAGTAAATTCAACTTTTATATATGTTATTTATATACATGCTTTTTACATATAAACATCAGCAAAACTTTTAAAATTTCTCTAAAAGTATTAAAAGACAATCCCTAAGTACTTTAGTAAATTTGAGCTTTATAAGTGCACTCCTAGAGCCTAAACTGGATAAATAATATCTTTGAATTTAATACTTTTCAATATCACAAAATCAAATACAGAAGAAAAGGCTTTTAAAGTGTTGAAATGAATTTTGATGAAATATATTTTGCCGTGTTTAGTTAAATCAGATTGTAGATTCAACTCTTAAGTTAGTTAGGACATTACTTTGTTGTATTTGAAGAACACTCTCTTTTGGCGACAAGAATCCGTAGTTAGTATACTGTTCAAAACTGAACTGTACCAATATAAAAATTTCCAAATGCGCAAATATGTAAAACATGAAGTCGCACGTCGATTCCGACTTGGAATTCAGCGAAAAACTGTAGTTTAAGTGGCTTGCGTTCCTTACAGTCGTGGGATCCATTGACCGTTTGTAGAAATATTACTTGATCGAGTAATACACGGAATTCGGAATATTGAAATGGATATATTTTGTATGGCTGCATTTTTAGTTTATAAGTTATATTGATGACTAGCTGTTTGCTCTGAAGTTCGACCTTTTTTACAAGCTTATTTAACTTGCAATGTATGTATGTATGTTTGTTTGGGTGGAATCTTGCAGGTCGAATTTCACCCACTTCCAGTGGTCGGATTGACTTGATATTTGGTATACATTAGTGTATTGGATGACAATGTAAGTACAGTCAACAAAAAGTAGAGTCACTCAAAAAAAGCTTGTATTAAAAATGTTTTTTTTTTACAAACAACTTATTAGTTCAACGTCAACAGTAATCAACCTTACACACCAAGTATTTTAATGTCAATTTACCTTTCCAACAAACGTCACAAGTAAACCAATATCACGAATTACGTGATCACGCCCCCTGATTACAAGACCTCCATAGTAGCCGAGACTGCCTCGTGCCCAGCAGCCAATAATTCCAATTACGGATGCATAGTGCACCTAATAAGTCAAATTGGGCAATGGACTACCACTAATTGCTTGGGTACATCGCTTTGTATGCTCTCTTGGCTCGTCTCACGGCGTTGCTTGAGGATTATACAGTTAGCTGTCTCCTTCGAGCAAATCTTGATGCCCTTTTTAGATGTGGAATTGGATTGTTGGTTTAATTTTTGCTCCAATGACCTGGGTCAATATATACTTGAATGGAAACATGTGAAAGGCCTTGTCGATATTGTTGCTAAATTCCTCTTCGTAGAGTAAATTTTAGAAGGTTATTCCACAGATAAAGCGCGGAACACGGGAGTGAGGCCAAAAAAGGAAATACAAATTGAAAAACACATAGCTGTATTCGCTTTTGAATTTATATTTGCATTGTTTAAACATTGAAAATATACATTCAAGTTATTCAAAAGCGAATACCAGGTATGCGTTTTACAACTTGTATTTGCTTTTTTGGCCTCACTCTCGTGTTCCACGCATGCCTTGTTCTGTAATCTGAGATTACTTCAATGAATGTTACCAATAAATCGTTTGTGTATTGACCACAATCACATAAATGATGTTGTGGCCAACGTTGGCAACAAAGAGGGTACCCTAAAGCGGAAAGATACCAAAAAATTTAAATTCAGAAATTATTCAATGCATATAATGGATGTAAAACACATTGACTATAGTCACGATATTAAACTAAATATGTAGTATAATGCAGTAGTATTCTAATTAGTATCAAATTAGAGGCCATTATTATTAAATTAATCGAGTGTCCTTTATAATTAATCGGCAATTAATTTATAATACTAATAAATGTGTAACCGGTGGTGTGCGTGGTGTTAGCTTGCATTAATTAGCATATAAATTGTATAGGATATTATCGCTTTAGGAAAAAATTATATGCTGTATGCTGATGACTCCGACTTATAGTCAGTGTAATTTTTTGCATTTTACGTTCAAGTTTGCTTTCAGTATACGCTCAGCCTTTTTTTATTTATAAACAAAAACGAAAGCGTTTTTTAGCTTTTTATAAAAATAAGTGCTACTCATTGGTCAACAATTTTAAAGAAAGCATTCATAAAGCAGATATAATTTCATCCATAAAATATTGAAAGACGAAAATCATGCAAACGTATAATAGTGTTGCGCCAAACTATAACAATACGGTAACTTATCGATCTGTCGATGCATTATTGAGCAGACAAGCGGGAGCTAGTCGATGGCGCGGTACGACCGCAGCACCAGCCCGAACAACTCCTTTCTATTTACCTGGAGTCCGTTCTATTTCTGGACACGAACATTGTTTATGGAATCCATAATGCACGCCCAGCCGGACGAATGTGACATTTACAGCGAACAATCACTATATCGACCATATTGTTATATGAATATTATATTTCGTTTCACGAAGAAACATTGCGATTTTTTCTCGTATATTTTTAGGTTAGTATTTTATTCGAAACACATTCATTATTGATTTAACATTACAACTTAATTTGTCTATTTCATTCTTATTTTTATATTACGATAGCTTTATTTAGCGCTATTTTCTTGAAGTAAAAGTGTTATAACGTAAAATGAGGGTATTACAGAAAGTGAGACGTTTATAATAAGTAGCCGTAGACAGTTATTACATTCTTGAATAATGGAGCGAATGGTGGCCCAACTAAAATTTAATGAAAACTGTATTGTACTGTAGGAATTCAAAACACGGCTTTTATTTATTTATTTTTAAGTTAACAAAGAATATTTTCGCTAATTTATTAGGACCTTATATGGAAACAAAAGTTATTTAACAAAGGTCAAAACTTTAAGTATTTCGGAGTGAAATACCTATAACTTACATTAACACTAAATGTAGGAGTTCAAAATTAGATTTGAAGTTGCCGAGCGCAGTGCTAGCGAAGTTTGCGGCCGCTTGACCGCTGGCGGATCAAATGATATAAAAGTAGATACATTATATTTTATTTCTCTATAAATTACTTCAAATAGTGTGTAAATAGGTATGTACTCTCAATGATTTTTCAGTTTTAGATTTACCACAGTATGCAGTAAAATGTTGTTATATAAATTAAAATAGAAACAAAAGATGTTGTATTCAAATTCAAAATCATTTATTCCAACCTTTGTCGGCACTTATGAAAAGTTTGACTCTAATACCGGTTCGGATGTTGCATTGGTAGGTATATACACTAATCTTTAATTAATAATTATAAACAAACGCAATGTCTCTATGTGTGTTTATCTGATTTTTAGTGTGCTTGTAACGAGTACTGCACGGATTTTGATAAGGTTTTCACAATTACGTAAGTATTTTACAGGAATTTTTAGGCCTTATATAATTGGGCTGTGATTAGAGGGAGCCCAATAGTGTCATGCGGAAATTCCCAGTTGAAAAATTATATGAATTAGGTTTCCAATATAATCACGTTTCTTAATCTGAAAAACCATTTTTCGCTGCGAAATATTTCAATTATAAAAATCCCTTATAGTTTCATAGTACGAAATAAGCATTCACACAAACTCTAGAGCAAGAAATAGGCTATCAAGTGCTACTATTTTAAATTGCCTCAGGCTATCACGATAGATTTTATCGGTGACCTAAATCTGGCGCCTTTTCGACGAATAACGACTCAATCAAATATTGCGATTAACTAACAAATGTTTTTATTCAATATTAGGTTCTCTGTGATAATTTATTTTGGTGATGAATTTATATCTGGATTGAAATCAGTATTAATTAATTTATAATATTTTGATTTAAGTTTTCTAATATTGGAAAAAAAATATACCGTATCAGCGTGGATTGAGGAAAGGCAAAGGAATTTTATACGAATAGAAAAATGTATGTGGAATTATTTGAGAATACAGAAGGCAATGGAAATGCATCGTCACACGTCAGTATCAATCCAATGTCTCATATCTCATGGGATGTAAGGAATTTTATCGATACACACAAAATGCATCGTCCATCACTATCGATACGTTATCGCGTCAGTATTTCGAGAATGCATTACAGCCTTTTGTGGATATGGGCCAGTCGCCGACCGCGGTTGCAATTACTGAAAGCGTGGTTGTATCTCAGCTCTTTGTAATTTCACGCACGACTGTACCCCCAAAGCTAGCTTTTATTTTCCATGTGACTGTACGCCCTCACTAGTTTCGAGAGATTCCGTTTCGCGCTTCGGTGGCGGGCAGGCGATTTTTATTCGATTATTGTTTGTTGTGTTGCATAACTTCATTGTTTGATAGTCGAGTTTTGTATTATGTAATAAGAATGTATGCACTTTTCTTGCAAATTCCTCTTAATATATGTTTTTAGGTTATAAAAATTTGTTGTCATCGAAATGAAGAGAACAAACCCGTACAGAAAATATAGAACCCCAATATAACGAAACTTTTCTACTCTTTCCACTCTCTCCATTACAATTTCCATAAGAATACTTCCACTTGCAATATCAAATCTTAATCTGCCAAAACTTTCCTACATGTATGAATCCCATTCAAATTGTAATACCACTGCGATTGCACACGATTCTCATTTACAATACAAATAATCAGTAGCAAGGACCTATCGCCGGTGTATCCCTATGTTTACCTTCGCAATGCTCCCGACAAAGGTGGCTTAACGAGCCAGTCGGACGCGAAGCGGCGGCGAATTATAAAAGTTTCCAAAGGGGGGTGTAACTGAAAGTGGTACAAGATGCGGGCTACCGAGACACTCGATGCAGTTTAAATAAATCGTCATATACTTTCAGATGTGGCGTTTTTATCTTGGGGTATTTATAGAATTGGAATTTAAGGTATCTGGAAAATTTTGGGGTGTTTATGGAAACCATTGGGTATTTCGACGGCGGGTGTGGTATTTGCTTTAAATTAAAGTTCTCAGCATCTCTTTAATATTATTTTAAAACTAAACCGCAAAACACGAAACACGTAAGAAATATGCATACTTCAATCTAAGTTTCGGCAATAAGCAGAACTTGCCGCAGCCCATAACTACGGGGTGTTGAGAGAAAATAACTGCAAACTTTTTACTTTCTAAAGAAAAACTTCACCAGAGCTTTGAATTTGGTACGACCCATGTGTTACGATATTTAGTGAGCTGTTACTATCTGCATTAGGGATTGTTATTTGAAATGCTACTACTAGCGTAGGAATGCACATATTTGTAAGAATAAACAATGTGTACTCTACACGATATTTTTGTATTTGACTAGAAAAAATATGAAAAAGAAGGTCATTAGCAAAGACATTGCTTATAATATATGTATAGAACTAAATTATCTAATTACTTTTCGTAGAATCTAGAAGATGCTTACGACTCGACTCATCAATATCGAGTCGACTAAAACAACATGGCCGCAACCTGTCAAATTTTTCGCGCCACACCGTTCGGTAGCGGTAAGTCAGACACGGCATTATGTTCCGCGGAACACAGCGCGCCAAGTTTCTGGGCGCGTTCTGAATTATGCATGCATTCGCCGCACATTAAACCGATACGACCGCCGCGCGCAGATTAAATATGGACACCCTGTTTAGTCATTCAGCCGCGCTAACTACGAGGTGAGAATGTACAGGGTGATGTTGCGTTTGTCTTGGCATTTTTTAATGAATAATTGAATGATGCATTCTTTAATTTATACGCTTGGATGATATGTAAGCGTGGTATTATTGAAGAGAGGTGATACAAATATATAACAGTTTTGAATCCTTAAAATATGCAATAGAGTATATTTTTTAACATGAATCACAATAGTCACCTACGTAACTAAAATTGGTATGTGACATAAAAGTTCACATAATTGTTAGGCTATTATTTTAGTAAAACTAGTTTTAAAACAAAAAATCAAAACACATTTAAAAACTACTTTAATACTCAAACTTCAAGTGAATCCGAGCAATTGTCCGCGAAGCCAGCGTTTTAATAAACTCAATAGGAACTCGGAAATTAACTGGGATAGCAAACAATACCTAATCCTAAGTAATGGGGCTCAGCGAAATGACGTAGCAATCGTGTGGAACGACTGTACTGAACTGGAACTAACCTAGTGTTGGGTTATCGAGTCGGATAATCGACTCAATTAATCGATGCTTATTGATTTAATACAATTATACCTTAGACATACTTTATACAATTGTTAAGTAAGAACATTATTTCATGCATATTTACTTGTGTCGTTTCTATTCATTGTTTTACTCTATTGTTTTAAACAAGAATTATTTTGTTAAAAATTACGATAAGTTTTATAATTAATGTAAATTTAAAGTGTCACTAACTTTTATTCCTGTTTATATATTTAACAATTACATCACTATCATAATAGTATGGGTTATTATCATTTTTTCAAGCAGTTAAGTTACTATAACTAATAAACCGATTAATCGACTAACCCACACAGCATCATACTGTTTAGCATCACACTCCCATCACTAGCATAACCGTGTTTACTGTAGAAGTTTGCAAGCACCGAACGACATTCACAGACGTCTGCCTGCAGCGTCATCCAGTCTATAAATCTATGGATTTCTAGTAAACAATGAGAGAAACCTTGATTTTGCCCTCTTAATCACTGTAGTTGCTAAGAATTTAATTAATGCTTGAACTTAAATACAATTTTCTCAATATCTTTTAAAAGTCAAAGTTGCGCTTCATAAACTTGGCGACCAAATAATAGCTCGTTGAACTGTGTAATTTTATTGTCTCATTGCCAGGTGAAATAATGATTTCTATTTGTATTAAGTAACATAATGATCCACTTATTAACATTACAATACTTGGACTTGGTTAAATATTTTTAGGTAACTATTTAGTGCCAAATTTAAGATATTAATTGTCACTAGAGGTCGCCTATACCCACGAGTCGAAATTCGAATATATTAAATTTAATTAAAAATTAAATTAAATATTGTTTATATCAAAATCAGATAATTATTTAAGCATCAGTTTAATAAAAATTTAATTAAAAATTAAATTAAATATTGTTTATATCAAAATCAGATAATTATTTAAGCATCAGTTTAATAAAATTTAAGATATAAGCTGTAGGTGATAAAAAAAATACTACTTTAAAATACTTGTGATTGTGACACAATCAATGGCCTGTATCAATTATATTGTATAGAAACAGGCCAAGAATTGTCTAAGACTAATGAAATAATTGTTTCTCTATTGAACTATTATTAAATAATTAAGGTTACAATAAATCTTTTATCTTATCTCTTTATTGCGGCAATAATAATAATAAAAGATTTATTGTTATTTCTTTTAATAAGTTAAGCCATGTAGGTATAGATGCTCCATACTGAAAAAAATGGACTACAAGTGACTACAAAATTTTATTTAACAGTAACACTAAATCTGACGACCAATACCTAAACAGAGTGACTTGCGAACTAAACTTACCAGTAACAAAACTAGTTTTTGTTCGTTACTAAATTATTTGATTAAATGTAACTAAAGTTAGTTTCCCGACAGCTAAAGTTGGTTTCCCGACAACAAAACGTCAACTTACATAACTAGTTTTGTAGATCATTTTTTTCTGTGCAGGGGTTAATTTAGGTGTGTTTATCACATAAGACCCAAATTTTCTTCAAAAATTACAGCAGGAACTTCTTGATCCAGTCTAGCATAATCAAGTCTATGATAAGTTTCATTCCATAATAAAACTGAACCATTAGTCCATAAAAGCGTTACAGACTTTCATTACACAACACCATTTGATTGATTTGTTTAACATAGAATGAACATGAAACAGCCGCGGCAAAGGAAACTAGCAATTAGGTACACCTACTAAACATAGAGTTCAGAAGGTGCCACTAGTTGATTGACATTCTCACTAATTAAGCCGTCAGTATTCGAGGTTCGTTCGTCCTCGTCAATGGGGATAGGTGAAAACTTCACTGGGAATAGGTCACTGGTTCTTCATGAGTTGAACTTTCTTTGGAAACCTGATGCAATTAATTTACTCGTAGCTTAATTTGTTTATGTTTCAGCTACTGTTGGTTTAGTAATATTTTTTTATACTACTGATGGTAAGCGGTCACCGTAGCTTATAGATGCTTGTTATACCAGAGAGGTATCACTTGCGCGTTGCCACCCAAAATTTCACACTTTTTGAAGAACCCCATGCTGTACTCCCTTGTGGAAGTCCTTGTGAGAACCGCAGTGGGGAAAGCATTCCACAACCCGAGCGACCGCGGTAGGACTCTCTGTCAATGGCGAAAGGAGAGATGGAGAGGAGGGGTGTTCTCATAATATCAAAAGCCTCTGAATCTTTGATACTGATACTGCTGATCACTTAGTTAATCCTAACGTATATTTTCATCAATTTACACCTAAACACAATTTACGTATTAACAAAGCTTCGTTCGTCGCTGTCTGTACAATCGTTACAACCAAAGCACGACTTTCAAGCAGACTTCGTGCTGCAAAGAGGATAAGTAAGCAAATAATAGCAGCGGATCCTGAATACAAACATTAACTTCCTTTCAAGATAAATTATTATAACATTCAAACTTAAGCTATCTAGGCACGGCATCCGATAATAAACAAACATGGGCGAACGCAGACCTTTGGTCGATAGAATATATCAATTTACCCTCTAGGGACCAATAAATTTGTGTCGATTCGGTCTTTCTGTTTTTTGTTTCTCTATGGCGCTATTCACCTGCAATCCACGTATTTAATTTAGCTTTACATTTTATGGTCTGAAATGCATCGTGTCCGCTGGGATTGGACGGTTTTTGCGCGTTCGCCATGTTGTGACGTCAGGGGAAATCTTCGATGATAAATGCGGCGGGTGAAGTGTTTTGAATTTAGCTCATGTCATGAGTGACAGGGGTTTGTGGCGAATCCAAATTAAAGAAGGTAGACTTCTAAGGTGTACCTACAGTATTTGGAACTGATGTTTTAGATTCAAAGGCTATTTATTCTCTAGAGTATACAGTCTTCAGATTGGTAGGATCAGGCTAATTTCAATAGCTCTAAATGAAAGTCATCTAATACAATGGACAAGTTTGGATGCTGATTGTACTGTATATAAAGTGAAAGTGCCAGACATACAATTGTTGTTATCTCATAAACAGTCCGTGACATCGTCTACATTCAAGTTAAATTCTGCACATATTAGCGAAATGAACGTCGTGCTTACGTATTCCTAACTCAATTTATATAATGAATGCCATACATTACATCGTTTCTGTTAACAATTCACTTATAAGCCTTCTCAGTAGCAAAGTTTGTCGACTGTGTGTCAACAATGAAGCGACGCCGGCGGAACGAAGCGGAAGCTTCATTCCGCGCCGAGACATCGAGCCGTATGGACGTCTCGTATTTATTTTATTAATAAATATGTTAATACGTTAGGTAAGTGGCGTCGCGTGCTTGCATTATTCATCGGCGACGGTGGCTCAGTTGACACAGCGACGGATAGCGTCCATGCAAATTCAATCCGCGGAGATGCGACCGAAATTATCATAATTGTAAGTGAGGTTTTTGTTTCTGTACCTGAGGTACGCCGGGGGAAGTTTAATCCAAAGTTTGCCCGACACTTTTAGTTTTGTATAACGCCGTCATCACATCGCGATTTGCAATTCAGATGGTAGGAAAAGGCGGACGCTGGCCCGGATCCGTTTCGCTTCAACTTCAACCGGGAGTCGGGCCAGTGCGGCGGATTTGTTTGAAAAATACACAGGTTTTCAGCCGCTACTCTTTTTACTTTTTGTACGGTGCTTTTTAGCGTAACGACAAATTGAATAATGTTGTAAATGTACGACGGAGTTTTGCTAACTTTATCCATAGCTAATGTGCATGAGGCGGATGTGTAGGAAATTTATTGAGTTTCTTAAGCCGTTGGATGAGGGTGTACGCCATGATTGTGAATCTGTATGGAATAATATTATAATAACGAAATCTTCCAATTGACGAGTTTTAGCTTAACTTTATGTAAAATTCTTGTTATATCTTCTTAATTTATGTGAAAATCTAAAGTAACAACTTGCATTGACTATTGTTAAAGTAGATGTACAACTTAGACCCATCACCCATCTCTTTTCAAAAGATCTCTACATTCAAAGGTCGAAGAAAATTTCTCAAGCACTAGTAGCGCAAAAGAAACGGCTGTTTCAGCAGTTTCTTGTCGCTTATTTCCACTTATTTCCATCAATCGTTTAATGCAATCACGACACTTTGGCAATATCTGTCGGCTTTCCGCATAAACCGTTTACCAACATAACTCGGCTTTTTATAGTGTCATCACAGTGTTAATACGTACGATGTTAAAGTTGGCCCCCTGACTCGTAAACACAGGGTGTTCGATTGCCTCGAGCCCACGGATCCGTTGCTATTCGATTTTATGTCTCTGTGAATTGTCACTTTGGATTTATTGCGTGTTGTGGATGTAAAGTGGGCTGTAAACTTTTATGTAATACATTTGTACATAATAAGCGAGCGTCGGCCGAGTGGGCAACGGGCGAGTGGGCAAAGGCAAGAAGGTTTTATTACGAACGGGAGGGAGACGCTGTAAAATTGACAGGTTTATGTGAATCGCTCCTTGTGTTTAATGATTTACAGATTTGAAAAACTAGTTATTATACTTGAATTACCTAAGTATACTAGCTTAAGCGTATCATGGTGGCCTTATATGGATTGGAAGGTCATTGCCCTGCAGTTTTGAAAGAAAAAGCCGACCACATCATCACCTAACTAGATGAGATGGTGGTCAAACACAATCAAAGCCCAAAAAAATCAAATTTGCTACAAACTTAGTGACACAAGATTTGTATAAGAGCCCTTAAAAAGACGGAGTACTACGTAGCGGAATTCCGCCCGCCAACCTAAAATAGGACGCCACGTATTTTCCAATCATCTCTCTGTCGCGAACTAGTGTTGGGAGTTGGGCCATGTCGATACTTAGTAGAATTAAAATTAAAAAAAAAACACTGTCATAATATTTTTCTTAAGTTAATTAATAACGAATATATTTTTGATATCTCTTCAATTAAAACACCAACAAGAGTAAGCAATATGATAACCATGAATTACTTGCACGTCTTATCTCCGCGGCTCCACCCGCATGATGGCACACTAAAAAGATCACTGCTCAACTCCTTTTAATCATAGCGCAATCATATCCTATGAGAACTTTCCCAAAAAAACCCGTTACTGTAAAATACATTCCCATTGTCTTTAATATTTATTGAGATAAAGATAACCTAAAAAAGGGGAATCCTAGATGAAACAGCAGGGCGGTAAGTTAGTAGCAAAGCTGGTTTTTTAACTTCTAAGTTAGCTAACAAGCCCGCCTGATGTTAAACGGTTATCATAGCCTGCAGAAGCTTACACCACCATAGTTAATTCGCAGGTTGTCGTCACACAAAAAAATCTCTTTGCAACTCTCGTTTATTTTATTTATTTATTATATTACTTGTACATGTACAACCTGCACTACACGTCAGAACTCTCAACTGTCATAAACGTCTTCGCGGAACGTTCTATTTCCAAAATGCTCGTTCGATTTAGTCACATCCCTAGCTGCCAATCAGAGCAAAGGGCGCGCGGGTCGCTTATTTCCGATACGGTAGCGTTCGCGATTTTTTTTTTCGTTCGCGGCTTGACGTGGACAAACTTGGTGCATTCATCACCTACGTGGGGTAGAGTTAGGAAACTTAGGAATGTACATGTAGCGATTGGAGATTCACACTTTAGTTTTCATTAATTTACTTAGCTCTCTTCTACGTTTTGTTTGCTTACTAATTTCGCACATATCATACTTAACTAACATTGAGATGATGGTCAAATGCAGGCCCATTTTTATGTTAAAATAAAACGTTTTTACAAAATTATCTTTAGCTTAAATATTAATGATTTTTGTCGTGTATATTTATAAATTGCTTTTTTAAGCGTTCCGTACCCATAGGGTGGCTATTACTAAGCCTCCGCTGCAGCGCTGTCCGTTCGTCCGTCTGTCTGTTAGTGGGCTATATCTCATGAACCGTAATAGATAGACAGTTGAAATTTTCACAGAATATGTATTTCTATTGCCGCTATAATAACAAATAATAAAATAGAAATAAGATAAAAAAATTAAAGGGGGCACAAGAAACGTCTTTACGGTACGAGTCCGGCTCACACTTGGCCGGTTTTTTATTGTATTTTCCGAATGCCACCTCTTGTAACTCCAAAGTCTGCACCAACGCCTATACAGGGGGATGTTTTAGCAAATGAGCGCCGACACAAAGTCGACGAGGCGCCGGTGAAAAAATTTGTAGGCCATTTACATATACATACATGAAACATGCCGATACTTGTGTGTGTGTGGTGCTGAGGAATCGAGGGAATTCGAGGGCTCAATAGGATTCCTTTTTTCATTTATTTTTACACTAGACTTTATTCACACTTGTATTTCAGAGCGCGATTTGGAATAGAGTGTTTCGATTCGAATGTATAGATTGTTACATTTTCTTAGGTATTAAGAATTGCTTCTTTCCAGATATTCAGACGGTAATTTAGTAAAGGTAAAGCGAAAATAAAGCTTTCTATTCGATCACATCATCTTATCAGATTATAGTAGAAGCTTATTCTAGAAAATAATATATAATATTTTGGCACGGCTTCAAATATCTATTTTAACAAATGAAAAATGTATGTTAAACGCATCAAATAACCGCAGACATTTTATCGATTTTTTATATTATTTACCTTTAAAAACATTTGAAGAAAACTCGCAAAACGCTCGTAACTCGCTCGTAAACCTTAATCCATAATTATCAATTCAATGGCACGTAATAACGCCGAATTGAAAAGGTTTAACACAACCGTGAAAATCCTAACAAATGCTAAGAGAACTCTTTTGTGTAATCAAACTTTTAATTGGGGGGATTATTCCACAGTATACTGTGGTACCTTGTACCCAGTTACCAAGTTTATGTGAGAGGTTTATAAACCGACCGCGTGGGGATGCACGTGTATTAGAGCTATGCGATATACATACGGGTGGATTTTTCATTTGGAATCGCAGCGGTGCAAAATTTTTAGGAGTTTTGGTTTCTCTGTGACATGACATGTAATATTAGGTATTACGGTGGTGAAAGCCAAAATTAGAAGTAAGACGAAATGTTTTCAATTATCGTTATTCATGGAAAATGTTTCAGTATATTGTTATTTCATTATAATTGTTTCGTATTGTTGTTATTTTGTCAGATTTCAATATTTTGTGCTAGCACAAGCGTAAAAAATATCATGTAAAATCACTTTTATTTATCTAAATAAATAGTACAGTCACCAAAAAAAGCTTGTATTAAATTTTTTTTTTTTTTTTTAACAAAACTTAATTTTATACGTAAATACTTTATTTTTCTTATCAGCAGGCTGAAAAGCTGGCGGTTACCTCATGGTAAGCGGGTAGGCTAGAAGGCATCTGGTTCTCAAGTGCAACTGCCGCATCTCACGGGTAAGTGCTTTACAATTATTGGATAAAGTACCCTACCGCTACGCAATAATTCAAAAAAATCTCATCAAACTCAGCGTGAAAGTCCGCAACAGCAAGACCTATATCCTCAGTCAATGTTTCAATGAAAACTTGTGAAAACCGTTTAACGAGATTACTTTCGTTTTGTGCAAATATTAAGGGAACTGATTGAGTTGAAAACTTCATAATTACCTTACTCCTGCGACTCTCCATTGGTCCTATACGATAGCTTTGTTATAGTTTGCGATACCTTGGAAATGTTGACAGGTATTTTTGAACCGATTAATATACGAGTGTTTTTTTTTATTAGGTTCTATCTTTTAGCTTAGCGGTTCTATTCAGGCCTCAGATAAGCTGCGGGGTATGATTAATTTGGACCGAATTTAATTTCAAAATAACAGTGATAGCCAAGTGATAGCCAAGTGATAGCCAAGTGATAGCCAATTGATAGCCAAGTGATAGCCAAATTAGTTTCATAATTATTTTATCAATCAATAGTTTATAATATAAAAGGAAAATCTGACTGATTTACAAATGACCTAAAAAACCTTAAAATAACCTTTGCTTAATGATTGAAAGGAGGGAATCGCGGATTAAATAAAGGGTTAGAAAGCTATTTATAATAATTTACTTCCTCTACATCCCACGTCAAAAAATAAGAATAGATCGAACCCAACCTAACCACCTACACTCGACTACAAAATTGTAGAATATTTGATATGAAACTAAAATCATTATCACATATAGACCTCCCGGGATGCCATTGAAGGCCTAGGGATAAGTTAGATCCGGGTAATACAAGGGTACGTTTTACCCGGTTCTACATTAACTCACCGTGTAACCGGGTAGAACATATTTTGTTACATAATACTTTAGATATTGTATTTTTAATTATTACCGCTGAAAGCTGTAGTTTATTTTAATTGCTAGCAGTTATTATAAATAATTATTGTTATAAAATGTATGACCATTACAAATACAAGATAATTTAAATGAAAAACATAGTTCAGAATACGCTCTATTACCAGTATAATTGTTGTCTATGGATTTTTAACAATTTTATTTACTGATGTAAAACAATACCAAATTTTACATATTTCTTTTTAAATTTAAATATTCAATCCTATATAATACCTACCTAATTTTCAAAATTAAGTCTTGTTTGTGGTATTGGTTATTCCTTATACTAAGAACAACTTATCAATATACCCCCTTACTTATAAAACGTTATTTAACTAATAAGCTGATTAAGTGGTCACCTAAATAACGTCAAATTGTTTGACAATGACAGCAAGGTGACGTTATTTATTTGACCATTTATTCATTAGATTTAGTTAAATAGCGTTTATGAGTAAGGCCGATAGTGTATATTAATATAAAGCCATATTTTTTTTTCATGGATATTTTCTCAGTATTTCTTATTTTTTTTTATTTTAGTGGAATTATACGTGTTTACTCTAATATTAAAGCTACTTTATTTACATCAAACAAGCCCTAAAAACAATATCTAAGACACTTAAAAAAACTTTTCCACACACGCGGGAAACCATCTTGTTTCGATCTGTCAAACTCTTAATAGTTCTTTAGTGACGGGACACGCTGATGAGAGAGTCAAGCTAGTGTTGTGACAAACTCGACTTAACACTAAATAGACTGATATCAGATTAAATCTCTTCTAATATAATTAAAACGTAATAAAATAAGTGTTTATTAGTTTTTTCTATTGCAGAGCAACGGATCGAAATGAAGTTTTTTCTGTAGATTCTGTATTTGGGAACAGTTAGTAATGTACTAAATACCTACTAAAATACGTTATAGAATAAAATATTACCTTATATTAAGATGTAAATCAATGAAGTGAAACTAACGTTTTTTACCTGAAACAAACGAAAATACACTGTTATTATTATTATATTAAAGTTTAATCAAAGTCAATACATAGTAAGCAATCGTTAGTGAAATCGTTTTGTAAATAATATGTTTCACCAAAATCTCAATATGGTACGTCATGATGAAGCTGAAAGTGAAATGTGAACTTAAACACGATAGCATAAGGTCCAAAGTATTTTACCAGCGTGCTATGGTTTACTCAATATATTTTCCTTCATCGCTGAAACTCTTCGTAGTTTTCGACCATCGCCACGTCATTTGAGGATGTTTTTATCGATATTTTTACCGATTATAAATCACAAGGAACTCATATCACTGCAATTCCTCCAGCTTGGTGCAATTTTACTTTGGTTGAATTTAGTTGCGCGACTGAAAAGTTGTGTCTCAAAACAAAAAAATTGCCAAATTAGACAGCTGTAAAATCTCTTAATTGTACCGCAGATACGAAAATAATGGTAGGTACGCTCGGTTTCATTATATTTAATGAACAAGCTAAATGTATCTAGCATACTCTAAATCTATGTAAAGAACAGTAAAGAAAATTTAAAATCCCATTGCTTAAGCCGTTTCATACCTAAGGGGTTTAACGATATTAAATCCTATTCGCATATTAATAACGAGTAAAAGGGATTAGGCGAATTTCATTTGACGTTACAACGAAAATATATGGTATTATTTTGATTGAGTAATGAAAAAAAAAAGTGAATTCGTAATGTTTTTGCGACGTATGAAATTTTAATGCCTTCTTTATTAGAATTTTACGTATTCAATGTGGCTAGAAAGCTTACATTAATTATGAGGATTTTTATAAGCCTATGACAAATTTAATGGATATCATTAAAAAGATTTAATAATCATGACATTTAAGATTTTTGGTAATGTTGGATGTGTTAAAGGAATGACAGAATCATTAAAATTTTTGGAACCATCGCCATGGAATGAAAATATGAAATTCTATCTTATATAAATAATTTTTATAGTGGGTTAATTTTGCAGGTACCTATATTATCATGCAATGTAATCTCAACTTTCAAAACCTTTTTTTGTAAAAAGTAAACGCTGCTCGCCATTTTGAAACGAGCACCAGCATTAAAACAAATTGCTTTATATTTTAAAATAAAAAAACAAAGCTACAAAAAACAGTTACATTCGCATTCCAAATTTGATATATTACCAGAATGCTGGTCAACAATAAATTCAACGATTTATATAGCCGGGACCTATTTTTAGCAAACCAAAACGGACCGTTTGTAAAGAGGATCGGAGTGAAATGAAGTGCTCTTCAGCAAATACGGGATCCGTATTATGTAAACATCGATATATAAACGAGAATTGGGCCCGATTGGGTCTGACTGGGCCCAAAGATGACGGATTGCTAACAATATTTTTCACCGAGGAAAATATTGAATTATTTGTTGGATGTAGAATTATTACTGCTTTTTGTGTCTAGGTAGTTTACGTGTAAGTTGGGTTGGTTTTGGTAAAATTTGAATAATATTTGATATACGGTTACGCTATTTTATATATGTATATCAAACTACGTGTAGGATTCGATCCCTAAAACCTTTCGAATGACCTCTGAGGTATTGCCTTGAAATTTTCTTCACTTTATTATGTACTTGATTTTCTTCACTTATGGATTATAGCTTCCTATTAGTGATTATATACAATTGGATCAGTATTTCCTTAGATTACGTCCTACATCCGATCTTACAAACTTGACTTCTTTAGGTATAGTATTAGTGTAGATGTAATCTTTTTTTAAAAACTTTTTACATATTTTTTATCCTCTAGAGCAATACTAAGCCCCCTTAAAAGAATCATACTGTATGTTTCCTTTAGAAGTGCATGTGAGGAGATGAATGCTTTTAAGATATCGATGTTTTACTAAGGCGCAGCACAGACAAGTGTGTTTTCATTCGATCAGCTAGCGAGTGGATGTTGGAAAGGCTCCCATACGCCTCGAATAACTTTTTGGGAGTATACAAATATGTATGTTTGAAGTTACGGTTCCAAAATAACATGGAAAAATTAAAACATAATGAACTAGGAAAATATTTCATTTTTGCCATCTTAGTGGTATAAAAAAAAAAACTTTTATCAAAAATGATTCATTCAATTTATGACGTTATCTGATATTTTTTTATCTGACTGAACTGCAATTTCCATCATAAGAAATTAAATTATTTATGAACATTATGATTTTATACATGTTTAGCAAAAATATCTTTATTAAAACGTATATAAGGCTTATTTGTCTCTATTGGAGCTATCAACAAATACATGGAGTTTCGTTTGATGCATAATTAAATTGAACCGAAGCGTTCACGAATAGTTGTCGTAGTTTGCGGTTCCAATATTAACTCACGAGTTTGACCGAAAACTAGAAACGCTTTTGCCCGTATATGTTCTTGCTAATATAATGAGTGCTTGTCAATTAAATCTCTACCCCTCTACTATTATAATTGTGTTCATTTTTGAGTGTAGGTAACGTGAATAAAGCGTACCATGTGTAATTTTGTGGTGTTTGGAATTTACTTATGAAATAAATATCTGTTACCAAAAAATGCGTTAGTTATACGAAATTGTTTAATAGAAGCATACTTTAAGTATTTTTTCTATATAAGAATCTTTCACCTAAGTGCCGATAACGAGGGTCAGTTCGTTACTCCCCCGTTCCGGTTCTCACCCGTTCGGTTTGCACCCGATTTTATTTCGATATCATAAACTTATTCCAAAGCGATTTTTAATCAAAAGTACTGGCAGTCACAAAAATGTTATTACTGAAATAATTATATATTGGAATTGTTATAAAAATAATGTTATTATTTTATAAATTTGATGAAATACAATTGGTTCGAGTTACTTGTTTAAAAATAACTAAAGTCCATTTTATGTAATCGTTTATTTTGAACTAATGTCAATTATTGCTGATTTAAATAGGAAATAATTAACTTGAAATTAAATGTTAGGACTACTATAATCGAATTAAAAATGTCAGTCTTTGATTCAAAAAGTTTTTGAATGGAGTTAAAATTAGTTCGAACTTCTTCCTTTATTTGGTTCATTACGATCTTTACCTCGGCCCCAAAAACATCTGGATGACACTCAGGAATATGGCTCCTTTGGATTTGCACATTGTCAGTATCTTGCATTAATTTAATCGAACCACAACACTTTTTCGGTTTCTTATAAATGCACGTCCACACACTTGATAATATTTTCTGTGTATGGTATATGAATATCCAGCGTGATATACCTAATGTGTTTCCACCACGTTTATTACGAATATATTGATAACTTTTTTGGACTAGCCCTTGTGAAGGACCTTCACTCGTCATTTTGAGATAACATACTAAACATTCTTAATATTTGCATATTGAAATTCTTATGTGCGAAAGGGATAAATATAATGACATTCCGGACTTTACTATTGTTTTAGTTCAGGTAAGTGCTACACAATAGGACGCGCAAACTCATGGCTGCTGTCGCGCGGTATTGAACAACATATTATTAAACAAAATAGTGACGTATTTTCATTATTATACCAGTACAAGTTACTAAACAATCTATAAATTCACTTGTTCACAAGTTGTTTCATATATAACACGTATAACTACATTATCGAATTATTTAAACAATTCTGTTGCGGACAGTACTTAATGCCAATGAACTCAAAACTGACAAAAAATATTGATATTCAATTTAATCGAATCGGGTGCAAACCGAACGGGTGAGAACCAGAACGGGGGAGTAACGAACTGACCCGATAACGACTGTACACATTTTCATGATTCTCAGATTCACGAACGCATAGAAAACGAAAGAACAAACAAACATATTTTTTCATCATAATAGTTTCCTATTTAAATTTTAAAGCGACAAATAAAAATAAATGCAAATGACCACGAATTAAGCCAAAGCGTACTAATAACATTTTAATTATGCAATAAATTAATTTATTAAAAATTCATTAATATAAAATAGCTGGGATGGGGGCCATATTTCGTCGGTCCAACGAGCCGTAACGCATTGAATGGCTCTCGAGTGCCAGGTAATTTGGTTAATTGTTGTATACATGTTATAGTTATAAATTCACTAGATTAAGCCGTTTCGTTTGTGTGCGCTTTGCCTTAAATTAGGAGATAATTATTAGTAGTAAATTCGTAACGTGAATTTGTACTTGTATTCGGTTGACATCTGGACTTGCTATTGCGATGGTGAAGTTTATAAGTATTTTTTTACTCTACATACTCAAATGATTTGAATGAAATTTTGAACCATTACTGTTATGAATAAAAAATATTGAGCTTGAGCTTTCGGTGAAGGAAAACATCGTGAGGAGACCATAGCACGGTGGTAGGGTACTTTGTAGTACCCGCCTGGCTGGCTACCACCCTCAAGTTGAAAATCTGTCGCCAAGCACCTTTCGGTGTGTTCCGACAGCTGCACTTGAGAGCCAGCTCCTTCTAGGCTTTGTGTGTTCACCACCTTCGGCCGCATTATCACTTATCATGGTGAGATTGCGGTCAAACACAGGCCTATAAACAGTACAAAAAAAAATATATATGTGTAAATTTATTTATTTGATAGTGTGAATCTGTACAATACATTTACAGATGGCAGGTACATACACATATAAAATAAACGTGTATACCAAACGAAATAAGATAATAGGTATATCATCCCTAAAAGGAAAAAATCTCTAATTTTTCAGAAATATTTCGAGAAATTCATTTCGACACATTCACAGTGTGCCATATGCGTAAATTGTAGTATTCTCCGCGAGGGGCGAAAAGAAATATTCGCCCAAAGAAACAAAAGGAGCAAAAATAAAAATATTCGACTTACAACCGGCAGATACGAAATGTACTCGTAAAATAAAATAATATAAAAACAGTAGAAGCGTCGAAATTACGCCGTCAAAATATACGCTGATATTTGAAGGCGAGAGGGGAGGCTCGACCAAAAAGGATAAACACGTTAAAGGGTACCGTTGCCTCGCTATCCACAAAGAAAACACTTATGATTGTACCGAGGGGGGGAAGGGGGAAACAGTGGAAACAGGGGGATAAAAGTCAATCGAAATTTTTGCAAACACTCCTTACGCGAAGAAGACGTTTGTTTATTTCTAAACTGTGGGAATTCACGTTATTCCGTTTTTATTTAAATGCACCCATTGACATTTTATTTTATCGCAGGGACAATTTTGCTAGGAGATTGAACACGGCATCAAATAGTCTAATTTGGTTTTTATTCTGCTTTTTTGCTTGTTTTAGGGAATCTTTAAATAACCCATTCAATATATTCCTTTTTATTTATAAATAGGATAGCAATAAAAGGCGGTAAAGCGTCTTTGGACTGAGACGTTCTTGGTGTTTTTGGTACAAGAACGTTGATTGAATATAATAAATAAAATGTGTTTGTTTGATATCAAGCAAAACTTACCTAAAAAAAATGTATTGAAAACGTTGATACTTTGTATTATTAGGACATTAGTGTATTCTATAGAATACACTAATAACCTAAGTCCTAAGTCATTAGGACATTAGAGTATTCTATAGAATACACTAATGTTCAGTATAGTGCCAACTAGCCAGCGACATTGATTTGGTGAGCGCAAAATTATTAGCCGTCATCCATAGACGTATACATTTTTTATACGTCTATGCCGTCATTAATAGATATCGCTTAAATTACAAACTTTGGAACGCAATTTTAAAATTAGAAATTCAATTATTCTCACCGCCTCATTTCTACCCTTAAGTATCCCCAGCACTTATCCCCCAACGTAAATTGACCACTAGAAAATTCTCAAAGCAGATACAAAAATATTGAACGTCCAACAGGACGGGAGCTGAAGGGAAGACATCGAATAATTTCGTAATAGAATTCCGCCTAGTTAGCGCTCCACGCGCGTCGAATACATTCTTTGTACGTGGCTACGATGGACTGAGGTGGTCACAATGCCAGCGGGAACATGAGCGGAGCGGGAAACGAAGCTAGCAATCATAAGCTAGTAGAAAGAAGTAGTAACTGAGAAGAACAGGTAAGAAACACAGCAAGGTTACATTTATTGTCGCTGGCTTAATAGTATAAAGACAATCTTTTTACACATTTTCTGCTTTCATTTGCAATTTAACATACATTCGGTACAGAATATTTATATTGGCTTCATGTATAAATATGAAATAGCTAAATATGAAAACATGCGCAGCATTTAATATAATCTTAATCTTCTTTTTACTAAATAATATAACATTGACACGTGCATTACTTATAAACATTATTTTATTTAAATAGCATTTATGAGCGATAATACTAACTAGGAAAAGTTAACGCTAGCACTCGCACCCCGCCCACATCAACACCACACGTCCCTCGCCCGAAGCATCCGCGGATCAAGCGGATTATAGGCACGGAGATACGGGTGTTTCCAACTTAATAATTACAAATAGCAATAAAGCTGACGGTGGACAAGCGAGGCCATAGACCTCCACGATTAAGATCTTTTGTTGGACTAGTTTAATGAATAAAACTAGTATTTGTATAACATACTGTTAACAATAATACGTGATAATCTATATACAGGTCGTTGTTTTGGTCAGCGACGAGCGACTCAGGGTCGATAATACAACTGATACTGGTGCTAAAAAAATTTATTTTTGTTTTAATAATAAAAATAAAAAAATAAAATTTTTGAAAATCATGTAATAAGCTAAAGTGTAGATATAATACTCAACGGGAGTACGAGGGAGTAAAGGGGTGGGGCGATGGCGGCTTGTGCCTACCTCTAGTTAGTGCACGTGCCTAGTAACCATACTTTGCGGTAATTTTATTTCAAATTGAATAAGGTATTTCTCAACATATTTACAGTATTTAAAGGAATTAAGTCCATTTTTGGGGAATATATATTTTGTACTACCGCTCCTGGGTCGCTTGTCGCCGACCAAAACAACACCCTGTATATAAAATTCAAAGTCCTGACTGACTGACTGACTGATATATCAACGCACAGCCTAAACCACTGGTCCTAGAGACGTCAAATTTAGAGGGTATATTCTTTGTGAATAGTAGGTATCCACTAAGAAAGGGTTTTTAGAAATTTTACCCCTATGAGGGTAAAATAGGGGATGAAAGTTTGTATGAAAGTCCGTCGGTTTCGAAGGATCTTCGTTAGGATCTTCAAATTTTGTGTTTAGGCTGAAGATTGAAAATTAATTTGTACGTGTCTCAGCGTTTATAATAATTCCACCCTCGAAGCGGGATGAAGTTGTTTTGTTTTGTTTTATTGTTGTAGAAAAATATGTCATTTGTTTCCTGTAGGCCACGCGAGCGAATTCGCGAGCAGAAGCTAGTTTATATAAAGATTAATGCCGTCATTTAATATTGTGGCAATATAAAAGTTTATCCAATTGTCAATTACGAATCTTAACTGTATTACTAAAAATATAGCATAGATTATGCAAAGCTATATCTGTACTTAAAACATAAGAATAACAGCAGAACGGTCGCCGCATCACGTATGCTGTCTGCTAAATATTAATAACGTTAAAAAGCATTTATATGTGGCTCTTTCAGGCTATAAATATTACCATTTGGTAAAGTCAAGCGAATTTTAATCACGTTATTGAGAATCCGTGTTAAGCTGACTATCCTTTTCCGGTAATCCAATTTGTGCTAAATACTTTCCTCAGAACCGAGTTTCTCAGTTCATTTGGCAAATTATCAGACAAGTTCACAATTCGATGTCTGTAATTTATTTTAGAGCCTAATTAAACTTGAGGGCTTGCGGCAATAATAGACACTTTTGGTTTGTGCGTTATAATTAATCGATTTTAATACATGGATTGTTTTGATACTTATATAATAAAGCGGAAGAGTTTTTCTAGGGCTTATCTCTAGCAATATCAGTCGGATTCGAAAAATCTTCCACTAATAGGAAGTACTACATTATCTTCTATTTCTTAATAAAGTTTAAATACACAAGGCTAAGTAAAGGCATTTAAGATCAAATAAAAGGTAATGATAGATCAGTGAGATAGAACGGGCTTCACTCATTATTAGTCAGTGTAAAAGTGAAAATTATAAAAGAAAGTAAGTAGTACTTCTACTCAAATTCATAGGACAGCATAAGTTGCTAACTGGTAGAGTCAGTAAGATGAAGTGGGCAGGCCACATCTCTGGAAGACTGGCGACCACGTATCTATAGAAATGTCAGGCAGGAAGATTTTTCACCGCGTAAACTGACGTCAGAGTCGATGAGGATCACTGGATGGAATCAGCAGGGGTGCAAAATCATTCGTAGTGGAAATCAATGGCCGACGCTTATTCAGCAGTGGGCATCCTAAGATTAACACAAGGTTGACCACATCAGTAATATAATATCGCATTTCGAAGTTCGTTGGGCGTACACGTCAATAAATCACTTTTATTTGTTTAAGGTTACTAAAGTAATAATATTCATAAAGTTGATTGTTACTTTGTTAGCTCTTGTTAGAGGCGGTGGGCATTTTTTTATCATTACGTCGAGTTTTATCACAACAGGTCACGTTAGGGTTTGAGCCAAGGCTTTCTATTATAATTATGGTGGTGGTGATATAATTTTATGGCTGGTTATAAAGTTACTACATGCCATTATTTAAACTTTAGTTTTAAAGGTTTGATTTACTATTATGAAAATCTATGAAAAATCTATGATATATAAGAAAATCTTATCCATGTGAGGAAAAACTTAAATAATTTTCCTAAGAATAGCGACACTCATAGTTTGAACACTAGAAATAAGCACAAACTTGCTGTACCTTTAACTCGGCTCAGCAAAGTCCTTAACTCTTTCAAGGGGCAATGTATACCTTTCTATAATAAAGTACCCAAAGAAATCCAAGAGCTACCTATACATAGATTCAAAAAGATAGTAAAACAGAAGTTATCCACGAAAGGGTACTATAAAGTTTCTGATGTTGTAGATGACAAGAATGCATTTGAATGAATTGTTCGCTTTGCAGGCTATTGTTATATATATTTTGTAATAGTAATACTTCTAAGTATATATTTAAAAAAAAAACTTGCTGAGTTTCTTGCTGGAGTCTTCACAGTTCAAGTTGTATTTGGAACCGGTGTAGAGCCATTTGTTAACGTTCATAAGTGCCTTATCAGGGCCTAAATTGAATAAATGCTTTTTGAATTTGAATTTTGTATATTTAATTTGTATTATGTAGTTTGAACTGAAAATTGTCATCACTCATTGAAACAATTTCTTGAATTCACAGCAGATTATATGCAATTCATAAAATTCGAATCCTTTACATAATTTAAGTCTATACAATCTGTGACAAAATGTGACTACTGGAAATGATTTCTATTCAGCAGTATTGCTAGTAGCCTTTTTAGATACCCTGTTCTTTGGTCGCCCGCCGGTCACTTAAGTTATCAAAAAATCCCGCATAAAATGACAAAGGGAACAACACGAACGATACACCTACACCTTTAAACCTCGTGACAGTAAGTACAAGCAAGATGCAGCGATCATTATACATTCATAGATGAGTGACTGTGAAATATTCTTTCGCACGAACATCTTCTAGTAATTTTCAAAAGACCCTGTGCCTTACAGAGTTACCGCAGCGTAATAATATAATGGTCTGGCTTGCAAATGCTTCGGTAAAGCCGCTATTTGTTTATAATGAATGTTTTTATGCATCTAAGGTTTGTGTATTTTATTTTAAGACAAAGTGATAAGAGTTCAAAAAATTCACAGCGCTTAATTAAAAGTTGTCTATGAATAACATGAGTGGTGAAGCCTCAACACACATAATCTTTAAACCCCGCACATAATATTAATACCCCGGAAATAGGGTTTAACATTTCATCAAAATTTATATCCCAACGGTCCGAAGCATGCAAATTAATGGACGAAACCCATCGTTTCTGCAACATAAAACGTACTAAATTGTCACTGTACCAATTTAAAATTTCCTCCTATTTACACAAAATGATAACTCACAAGAATTTCAAGATTAAAGCTGAACTCACGAATAATAATAGACGAAAACATTATCCCCCCTCTTGCCCCATCGCCATTACCGAGCGTTTTACTTGGCGCGGATAAATTACAGAGTTATGAATAAATTTCGCATAAAACTCGGTACTGCACCTTTACATGACGAAAGAGATGGGTTTATACACCGTGGTCGCGGTCAGACAGGGACAGGAGACAGGGCAAGTCGTAATCCGAAAATTTCATTAAGAAGTCAGACTAGCCGAACAGTTTTGCTGATATCTAGAATATTCGGGCGTCCTTATTAAGACGGGGGAGAAATTTCTTCCATTCCTTTTGGATGATTTTAATATAGTGCCCGCTTTAAAGATGCAATTATGCGAGATATCGCTGGGAAAGTTTTCCGGTTTTCGATGAATCGTTAAAACTTGATTACATATCTCCGAATGGGGTGGCTTGACGATTGATTGGTGATCTATCTATAAAGGTTCTTTTTAAAAATAAGTTCGGACGGAGTAAGAGTTCATATAATTTTGAAAGAAAAACACGCTTGGGTTACATGGTTACATGAAAATTTAAAAGCGGTGTAGCAAATTGATCTTAAATATACATCACCGATGTTAAAACCTTCATCAAAAGTGATTGTACAGCGGAAAAAACTCCCGAATCACTCTGCAAGATTCACTGAAAAAAATTACAGCACGTAACACGCCTCCCATTAATTACGGTCATAACGCGATTTTTTACGGTTAATCAAAAAAAAAAACCTGTCCGACTTTTGAGGGCAGCCTCGCCCCCACCTCCCCTATCCGCGGGATCATTAGCGAACGCCCAAATTGTACCTACAGAGGCACCTAAGTCGATTTTCAAACGAATTTAATTCAATTTACAATTAAAACCGTCGGCCGCTGTTTATTTTTTCGGGACACCGACTTCTAATTTGGGCGATGAGTTTTGATGGAAGTTTGTTATTAGTATTTTTGTTTTTGATTCGTTTGTCTGCGCGTCGATTGAAGGGATCTCGTTCAAGTATTGGTTCACTTTTTACCGGTGCTCATATTGGTTCACTCTTGGTTCACTGTATAAAAGCATTTTATTAAAATTCAAACATTTTTATCTTCTTAAAATACATTTAAAAGCATTTTCTATAAAATCTAAAGTGCGTATTCCATAAAAAAATGATGAAGTCATTATAAACTGAAATCCCATACATCAAAATGCCCACAGTCCCACTCTCAGCATAATCAGTGACCCAGTTACTGAATGTACGTGTCAAACGCACCACCATCCATAATACGAGCTTCGAAACTTCACAAAAGGGTCAGCAATAAAGAAGATTAAAACTATAGAGAGGCCATTTTCACCGTACCCGACGCTCTCTCGGATTGGCAAGCCGCAAGCCCCCAAGCCCAGTATATCAGGAGCAATTACCCTGGAAGCTTCCGTAGCACACATGACCAGAAAGTTCAGTACTTCATTACAGAAACATCGGTAACACAATTTCTGTAGAAGTAACGCTCATAATTTTTGCTGGGGGCGACGCCAGGGTCGGCTTTAGGTTAATTTGTGGGAGTATTTGAATGATACATGTGAAACAGGTGAGATTATTTAAGGTAAAATTGTGTGTTAAGAAGTATACATGCATATTACGATTATTAAATTTAAAGGTGGACGCACACTTATCCGAGCCTAACGCGCCGAACGCGTCGAACGAAATGAATTTTAGAATTCTGTTTATGAAATCTTATGAAAGCTCGCACACTCGCCCGCGTCGAATCGTCCGAATCTGGAGAAGATTTCCTATACAAATTCTTACTCCGCGTTCGGCTCTGATAAATGTGCGTCCACCTTAAAGCAGTAAAACATATAACAATGAAATACACCGATTCATAAAATAATATAACGGTATTCGTGTAAAGGAAAATGCGGGTGATGGCACGCGTTGCCAAGGATATTACAATGAAATTTACAACCTTTGCCCATTACCTACTAGTAACCAGATACGACCCTGTCCCGAGCTCCCTTAAAACTCCATTGTGAATTTCAATCAAGATTTATTTAAATACGCAGACCTTTGATTGCGAAGCGAGGCAAGCTTGACGTCGACACAACCTTACACATGCTATTTAAAAACACCTTATATCACTGCTATAGAGACTAAAATCATACGGATAAACAGGAAAATTATTATGGTTTGTCAGTAACCCTTCTCTCTAATAAGTGGATGAAAGCTTTTCAATGATTGTTACTCTTTTTTTTTATACATACCGAATGCCGTTTGATATGATAATTCATTTGATAGGATAGACAGACAGAGTGTTTGATCGTGTGTGTGCATTTCGGTGGTTAATTTCATGTTATGTGCATAGGACGCTCGTTATTTTGTTGGTGTGGTGTGTGGCCGCAACACGACTACTTTTTAGTGGTAATCCAATTGTCTGGTGGCGGTGTTTCTAAAACCTGGCACGTTGATAAAGCACCTGCATACATTTCTCTCACTGAAAATATTATACGTTTTTCTATCTACCCACTCCTTGATCATATTGAGAGTGAGATATAGAAGCATAGCCTATACACAACTTATAATAAAAGTGTAATGATGGGCGGCCAAATTGAATGCATACTTTTTAATTAAATATATTGCAGAAAATTACACCCTTCATACAAAATTAATTCATCAAAATATAAAAACAGATGTTTTAAAATAGTACCGTTTTATCAAGCTCTAAGCTATTATAACAATAATCTAACTGCTATAAGAGCTAAAGTGGTCTTAAAGCTATAAATCTCGCGGCTAATGTACAATGAGAGATGATTTTTCAAAGCAATTCGGGGGGTGTGCTCGCGACATAAGCGCAACAATTAATTTCGCAAACGTCTCTCGGGTATGGGTAGTGATATTTGGCAGTCCAAGTTATGAACTGATAGCTGGAGTTCACCACAAGTGGATATAAAGGCTGAGAATAAGATCATGTAAATGACACTAAAATATGCCCATGCTAAGAAGTCATATTTGACAAGAGTGTGTCGCACTATGTTTATCTCTTTTTGAAAAATGGATGCATATGGGCTGTCAAAAGTGACCTATTAGGAAGGCCCTAGCATAGTTTTCAGAAAGAATAAAATAGTACAAATTAATTTAAACTAAAAATCTTATATAATGGCGTATTTAAACTCCATAAAATAAAATATGGATGGTTCAATATCTTGCTTTATACCGTAGTGACGTCAAAGGTTTGCATCCTCCTGGAAGCTCAGATAAAGAAAAATATTGTGGGCTAACTAGTGCAGTATGGTATAGTTCCTATATCTGCTTCTATATTTGCTTGCTTACAACCCAATTATACCCGCACATACCAGTGAGGTTCTGGTACTTTCATTTGAGAGCCAGGCTTTGATTATTTTCCACCCATGGCCTTAATTGAGACCGTAAAACAAAAATTAAAGCAATAGAGCAACCTACACTCCTACAAAAATCGCTTTAACCTTTCAACTTAAACCACACAAGGGTAAACTGGAGCAAAATCGTGAGACATTAATCTTTAGCTCACGCGAAAAGTATTGTAGAGATAACGTGGGGGACTACGATTTCCTGCGGCTTCGCTCACTAATCAACGGAGTAAGGGGAATAGTTGGAGCAAATAATATCGCTATGGATAAGGGTAGCGCTCTACGGCAGATGGCAATACATGTATGGTAATAATGTTGTATATTAATTTATGTGAATTGCTATTTGGGTGTAGGAGTGATGTGTAAAATAGTACAGTAAAAGTTTTTAATTTCCGAATTCGAATATTTTTGATGTTTCTTTACGGAAATATCAATTCGATTCATCGAAAAGTTTTCGAAAATTAAAATAGAAATTTTTGAATCCGTTTACGATATCGATTCCGACGTTTAAAAAAAAGCCCTGCTGGTGGATCGACGCCCTGGTCAGAGTCGCAGAGCACCGCTGGATGCAAGCGGCCCAAAACCGTTCGAAGTGAAAGTCAATGGGGGAGGCCTATGTTCAGCAGTGAACATCCATAGGCTGATATGATGATGATGATGACCATTACCTCTAAATGCACATTATACTGTATACTAAAAAGCCGTCATCAGGCTTGAATTGCAAAAATCGATTCTATGATCGAACACGATGGTACTTTAGTACGACTGTAGATATTGCTGCTGTTGAGCGGATTCTCTGCTTAGGTATTTCAGAACACCAACTACACACCCTGTAAAGCCTTAATAAAATACACAAGCCTATCCAGTATCATTGTGCAATACCCTTTATTCCAGTCCCAGGGCGCGCGAGGAAGATTAATCACGGCGGTACAGATCCACATTTAAGTAAATTTCTAAACAACACGCGGTATAAATCGTGTTTAACTGCCTATGTGTAGTATTCGCGGTTAGGAGGGTGAGCGCCACTCAAGTAGCGCTGTACATGCTCGCACCATTTTGGTAATATAGGTCACGTGCTGTGGTCGGTTTTATAGTTAAGGTCATAATAATATCTTGAGAAAAGATATACATCTAAATAGATGACGCGAGTGTATGTACTTCGCGTGTCAAAATCTGTGCAAAAATGGGGCACAATGTTCTTCCTTTGAAACTATTTCGCGCGGACAGGGAACTCGCATAAGGCTGTATGTCCACCAGAGATGTGTAGCGAGTGATGTGTTTAGCTGAGAAATAGGATGCTTCATTTTCATGTTAAAAATCTGATGCCAGCATAACTATATCAATCTTGTGATTTTATGGTAGGTACAAAAGTTACACGCTTAGATTTCATAAGGATGGAGGGACTTGCGTTATCTATTTAGATTTATGTCTGTGAGAAAATCTTTATTTGATCCCTAACTATGAGGAGATTGTAGTGTGGAAACCATACTAATATATTAATTTTTAAATATATGTCTATATACAAATAGACTCAGGAAAATCTGGCATGTATAATTTTTGTCTTAGGTGGGGATTGAATTCACGATAATATTATGTGATAGAACTGCACAATCTACCCTTTGTAGTTCGCCCTGAAGTTAACGAGTTATATCAGCCTAAATAAGTTCTCAACAGATTATATAATGTTTAAGTTAACTTCTCCTTTAGGGTAGAGCTTAATTAACTAAAAGCTGTAATATTGGCCTTAAGTCTCTTGAAAAGTTTCCCTTTCAATGTTTCTTTCGTGGTCTGTTCTTTTATTGTATGAACATTACGTAAAATGTCTTTATTTCTTACTTTCGCGTTTTAAAGTAAAAGTTTAGTTTAATTTTGTGACAAGAGATCACGACTTACAACTAATTGTTAGTTTTTGTGCACGATTCACGAAAAGACATCGCAATACTTTAATTGTGCAGATTTTGTGATATGGACTTAGGCCCGGTTTCAATAATTTACGGTCCGGTATCGGTTAAGATTTATTAAAATTAAGACTCTTATATCTTTACTAATAATGAAGCAAAGACCTCAAAGCTTTGCATAGCAGACCCTCCCATATGAAAGTAGCTATCACAGGTAAAATGAGCTTACGAAATGATCTATATGCCCAGTTTGGCAATTAAAAAAACCTACCAATGGTAAGCAAAACGATTCGTTTTTGTTTATTGAAACCGGGCATTAGTCGTATTAGTGACAAAAGTAATCCTAATCCTAACTATATCCTTCCGATCCTAACTACAATATTATAAATGTAAAAGTGAGTTTGTTTGTTACGCCTTCACGCCTCAACTACTCAACGGATCATCATGAAATTTGGCATGCAGATAGCCTATGGTATGGAGAACGACTATTTATCTCGGAAACGCGGGTGAAACCGCGGGGGACAGCTAGTAGACTATATAAATATCACATTGACCATTAATTGAAAATGATTTACTACATATACTACTTTATTGTTTATAAATACATGTCCTGTGTGGGAATGGAACCCACGACCTGCGGCGCGATTGGTGGAATCTTAACCAACCGCGCCAACTGGCCCGTCAAAATCAAATATGCAAAGCGAAATAAAGAAATAATATACAACATTTCAATTCCAAACTATCAACATCAATACCATACTCGTTCGTCCTACAAACGGAATGCACTAAAATGCTGCTATATTACTTACATCTGAATTTAAAAGCAAAGAGACAACTTCCATCGGGCTGGCTTCGCGCTCTGCTGTTATTCTACAATTTCTCATTTAGCCACCGACTAAACGCGGATGCGTCTGACATCGTGGCTTCGTAATATCCTGTCACTACATTGACCTATTTCCACAGGGCTCACAACGGCACTGTGTCGCATTGTGCGCGGCCGAGCGTCCCTACCCCCATAGTCTGTGAGCATGTTTACCAGGCCAAGCGCTGCAGTTGGAAAACTTTATTTCGTAGTATTACTTAAATCTTTATTACGAAAGCAATAAAGGCCATATTTAAAACTGTCAAAGGTTTCGTTGAAATTACAGCGTCGAAATGAAACTTCGGTTGTCTTTTTCGGATGTCACTTCACTTGGCTTCATACTTGACGTCTTCGTAATGATACCTTCAATGATTTGGAGCTAAAATGTTAACTTGTAGCTGCAAATAGCTGTCACTATGTTTAATATACTATACCAATATAATAATATACTATATGATGCTAAGAATAACGTACTTTTGAAAAAACTGGTAAGAATTTGAAATTACATACAAAAATATGTAACCTTGCTGAGTTTCTTGCCTGTTCTTCTCAGTTGAAGGCCGACTTATGAACTGGTGATAACTTCAGTAGCTTTGACCTTCATAAGTGCTCTACTAGGGCCTAAATTTAATATATGGCTTTGACTTTGAAAACAAGGATAAATATAACCTTACGAGAGCATTTTTTATATGTGCGTTTACGGAAATATTATTAAAACTTTATTGTATGAATTTAATATCTGTTTCCCTTGCGCAAAGTATTATTAAATGTTATTAAATTAAAAAATAACATAAATGTGGGAATCAAACCAACGAAAGTGGTTATAAATGCGAGAATATATAAAAATACCAAGAAAATAATTATAAGTTAATAATTTCTTTACTCAACATGTTAACTAGGGTAAACTAAAAATCATTCTCCATAAAAATTTAGGTAAAATAAATATTGTTATCATTGTGACCCAAATAGAGGTTTATTAACGTAAAACATAGGACACGCTGGCACGGAAGGTGCCTATTTAATTAAAACTAATTTTGGTTCGTTCCTTTATTTCTTTGTGTAAGTATTGGTTAGTTAGTTTTCTATAAAAAACAGTTTTAAGCAATTAAAATCACTAACTTTGTCACAAAATGGTGTGAAGGTTAGATACTGCCTCACCATAGGTTTGATTCCCATCCAGGGGGCCTACCACAAGTTCTTAAAACAAGGTTAAAATAACCTTATTTGTCTTTTGTCCCGTTTTGACTTCGGATGTCAAAGAAAGACAAAAGTCAAATAAGAGAGCTTGTGGTTCGCCCTCAGGACATTAATTTGTGTGTATAAACATGTCAGATCTGAGTCTGGGGGTAAATATCTATTTACGAGTTGTATAGTATTGTAGTAAATCAGCTATCTGGTTCCATTGTACAAGCTTTTCTTAGGTTATGATCAGCCGACCGTGTGAAAAAAGTCTCAAGATATTTATTTATATATTTTCATGATCCTAATATGATAGATAAGAGTCAAAACGAAAACAAAATTTATACATCATTTAAAAAAAATGTATTATAAATTATAAGCCAAAAATAGTCCTAATTCTGACTCTCCAAGTTTTAATAGAAATCTTATTACCAAATTAAATAATACAAAAGGTACAATATTCTGTGTAACTGCGTCCGTGCAAGCGTAAAAACTCAATGAAATAAGCTAAGTACATTGGAGGGCACGACCCATGTAATAGAAGAGGTCAAGACGTCGGCCTACAACCGAATCCTATAGACGAGAGCTTCGTCGAAATAAGTAGTAAGGTTGGGCTTTGCAGACGAGGTACTTTTAGTTGTGTTTAGACAAGATTCTTGTAGGTAAAGAAGTACTGACCCTATAATTTTGAACTTCAGGTTTCAGCTTGAAAAAAAAAAAACAGTGTCTAAATTAATTGCAATAGAGTTATGTATGGACAAGAAATGTGTATAGGTAGGTATGCTTTTAGTAGGATAAAGGCAATTATTTAAAACGGCTAGTGTGTATGATTATAAAATAGTTATATTCCATGGTTTAATTTGCTGAAATATGTTCAATACAGGTTTTTGTAACTTTATTATAAAATAATGCTACAATAATTTTAATTGACAATAAATTATGGAAACCTAGTTAAAGCTTCTGTCACTTAAATGTAATTATAGAGTTATGAATTTAAATTATTCAAAATTTTTATATGTGAGAAGTGAACGATAAATATCTAACTGCAATTGTGATACTGAAAAATATAAATCAAATTAACAAGAAAATTTGAATAGTGATTATGAATAACCGCAACTTAAGTAGCTCGTCTACTTTGTCCTCGATTGACCTCATCCTTCGGGTGCGTCGGATTTTTCGGTCGGTCATTCGCGTGACTACTCCGCATTAGTGCAATGAATCAAATTGAATACCGACGCGGTCACATCCGCGATTGGAGGAAACGCCCGTCGCTTTTACTAATAAATAATCAGCTCGTAACTAGTTGCGACTGCTGAAAAATAGTCGCGGAGTTAATGGCCGGCTTTATAGGTGGGGGCGCATTTGTTTAGATTAGGAATTGGTTTATGCGGATGTCGGAGGTCTGCGATGAATGGCTGTTTAGATAGGATATTTATTCCTGCCTGTTACTAAGAAAATTTATCTTGGTAAACTATTAACGATATTACTTGGATGTCTGAAAAATACTGTTCTATTTCTACATTTCTGTATTTCAAAACCATTGTTTCAACACAAGTACTTCGCGTAACTCTAAACCGCGACGCAACGGTCGATCCGATCTAAACAATAAAATAATTCCACGCCGGGTCCCGCGCGTGTCATTCTCAACCGCCGAATGCAAGCGAAACTTAGGGACGGTAAGACCCCGCACTCGAAGTTCAAAGTCAGTGCCAGTAGAATTAATAGGGTTATTGTGGCAATAAATACGGAGGCGTCTAGTTTGTGGCCGGCCGCGGTTGGATAAATCAAGTGGGCGCGCGCCGCAAGATGTCCCGGACTGTGCAACACCCTTCTGTCTCCCGGCTCATGTAGGGGAAGGTGTGAGCGGGAGCGATTGCGTAGGAAAGTTTTAGCTTAGAAAAAAAGAAAGGAGGTTCCAACGCGTCTTTTTTTTGTATGCGCTATTAAGCTAGTAAGAAATGAATATACCCTTTTTTAATACGACTCATTTGGTAAATAAGCATACGACACGTCTGATGGTAAGCGGGCACCGTAGCCGTATGGATGCTTGCAACACACGAAGCATTACTCACCGACTCTTCCGCCTCCCCAGTGAGCTCTCGTAACCTTACTCACAAGTCATTACTTGAGATGGTTTAAAGCAAGTCTAGAAAAACCCAGTTCCCCCTTAAACCGCTTGAGGCTACAACTCAAGCCAATCTTATCACATCAGTAAAGCAAGACAACTTGGAGGGCTTTCGCAAAGGGAACAGTGCCACATATTGGGCAAGTTATTTCCACTGTACTTTGATATGTTACGTACTGTACAGTAGTCTAAAATAGTTAAAGGTACATGTGGAGCTTTGAATGAGAATCTTCGCTTGACTTAAATAAAATAATAAAAAAAAAAGATTCAAAATTAGGCGACCCAAGTATATGTATGCGCAAAATTTGCTACCCTTTCTAAATTAACAAACATTAAAAGAAAACGTGAAGATTTGAGTCTAGCTCTGTCGACTCCACGGCATTTCAAATTCAATGTATACTTATTTCAACTACAAATTTTTAACAAATCATTAAATCCCCAGAAGAATAAATAGGTCGTATAACAAGGCCTTTAGCACTATATTTAATTAATTGTCTTCCTTTACTTAGGCTCAACGAGGACCAATCTCTTATCCTTCATCAGCAATTGAAATGGGCCGTATAGGTCAAAATTTATGTGAGGTCCGAACCACCTGATGCGTAACTTGTCCTGGGGTGACTAATTTATCGTTGGTTAATTTGCCCCGGCCGTGTTTTATACCCCCGGGTGAGGAATCGTGTGATTTGCATGTCTTGTGTGGAGTAGCCCGCGGGGGTAAGGAACTTGTGCTGTGACTAATGTATGTTAGAAAGTTAATGGGGTAAATGTGTCAGCAAACGCTAATCGAGGTGTGGGGATAACAAAAGATGAAAAACGATACATTGGAGCGGTCATTTTCGTTTTGATACGGAGTCCATTTCTATCCAAATTTTCACTCGTACTTTTTGCCATACTGAGCATTTGAACGGTTTATGTTCATGCAGACAGCAAGAGTAAAACTTGCTTCCGGCGTGTCTGTTTCTTGACTCTTACTATCTAGGGAATTTCAAGGTCAAAGTGGTTTCTTCACGGTAAGCATGCTCCATCTTATGTTTCTACATCGTCCTACATGGGCGGCTTAAAATAAAGGTCTTGGGTTCAATTCCCGAGTCAAGCAAATTACAATCGACGATTCCATGCTAAGAAATAATTAGGCGATTTGGTAATATGCGGGATGGGGGACAATGTTTTCTACAATTCACGTTGAGATCTTAAATCTTTGATGATTTCCAAGACCTTGGGAGAAAATGGACCTGAAGATATATCACCAGTAAATTGTATTGGTTTGTGAAAGATAAAATCTATTTTCATGAAAAAATAAGGATTTAAGTTATCCGTAATTAAAATGCGGAAAATCTTGAATTCACTTTTTCAAAATCGAATTTAATTCAATAAAAATTGTATGTTAAAAACGGACGGTAATGCCCCAACGCCGGCGTCTCGAGATAAATTCCTAGAGATGATGTAATTATGTAGTTTTACAAGCTAAAAACAAACTAAGTGAAATTCTCAACGCGAACGGTATGAAAATGCAATATAAAGTAATATAATTTTGTCACGAAGTCGGTGTGTGTGTTAAGTCTGCACAGAAAATGTTGATGTTATGTTTCTGACGTTGGATTTAAATATGTTTAACTTTATTAAGGTTCACTTGTTAGAGCTACTTTGAGGGAATCATAATTTAAACCGGGCCCAAGTCTGCTTGTTCCAATCAACTGTCAGTGGTATCGAAATTGAACAAATTTGACAAAATAGTTGGCTCCCAGGTCGATTGCCAATGTGTTATCAACGTTTACAAAGCCAGGATCACAAGTGCAACTGCCGGATAATTCCAAAAGATTGTGGCTGATACTAAACATACCCAAAACCGTGGCATTTTTCTTTCGTTTGTTGGGTTCCGTACCCGAAGGGTGCCAAACGGGACCCTATTACTAAGACTCCACTGTCCGTCCATCCATCTGTCCGTTCGTCCGTCTGTCTGGCAGTGAGCTGTATCTCATGAACGGTAATAGGTAACAGGTGAAATTTTCAGAGAATATGTATTTCTAACAATAATAACAATTTAATATAATTAAAAATTAAAGGGGGCGCTCATACAAGAAACGACTTTTTTGTTTTTTTTTTTACTATTAAGTCATATTCCCACTTAGCCGGTTTTTTAAGATTTGCCACGACCATTGCCATGGTATTTAACTTAAGTTTTAAATTACAAACGTTTATCCTAGTTTTTTTTATTAATCCTTCTTTATCCACGTACAATTAACTCCGGGAGTAACTAAGCCTGACATTTTTGGGGCGCTATTTTCCCCGTATTTGGACCCTGTCAGACCTTCAATTATGTCGGGGTAAAACGGACAGGCTTTAATTATAACTTTACAGCTGATGAGAGCCAGTCAAACTGTGCACTTTAATATAAAGTCTTCACTTTTAGATACAAGTTGGTTGTTTTGGTATTTTGTTGTTTGTTTAGTAATTTATTATTTTAATTAATAGCAGTAAGGTTTATTACTTACACTGCCATACAAAATTGACTGTTTGACTTGACGCGTAAAAGATTTGCTAATGATACATTTGAGAAAGCGATATTCGAGAAAATAAAAAGCAGAATAACAGCACATTTCGAACATGTTTAAATTACAGTCAGTTTATATCAATAAATATAAATCTTTTTAAAAATAACTAATGACCCCACATTTGTCGTTGATTCAACTCAATCATTCCCCGAATTGCAATTTCAAAATCGCAGCAACATTGACAAATTACACCCCTAATTGAACATTCACATGTCTAAGTACACTACGTCATTAACATTAAGAGTTGAGACGGCTCAATGCCATCAATCTTCAGGAGAAAAGGTTCGATCAAAAGAAAAAATACATTCGTGTTTTAAGATTAAGTACCGAGTTGAGTATGCCTTGACACAGAAACAAAATCGTTTGAGTTACGTAATACCTGATGTCCTTTGGGACCGCACAGAAAACATTGCTGCAGTCTGCTAGTAAGCTTAGAAGATAAAACCTTTTTTTTTTACTGTGTATATAGGCCTGTGTTTGACCACAATCTCACCATGGTAAGTGATGATGTGGCCGATGGTGGTAAGCACACAAAGCCTGGCTTCCAAGTGCAGCTGTCGGAACACATCGGTAGGTGCTTGGCGACAGATTTTCAACATGAGGGTGGTAGCCAGCCAGATGGGTACTACAAAGTACCCTACCACCGTGCTATGGTTTCCTCACGATGTTTTCCGTCACCGAAAGCTCAAGCTCATTATAGGATTCAAACCCGGGACCTTCGTCTCGGTATCGGACGTCACTACCACTGAGCTATCATCGCCTTAAAAATGTCTGAAGAGTAATTGAATTTTAATACAGAATCGATAAAATATTAACACAAAACAACGTAATATTTTACAAGTGGTTACAGAAAACGTAATCTCAGCAAGGTAAATGAAAAGGCGATGTAAATAAGAGAAAACATAATAACAGTAAATAACAGTGTAAGTCTTAAGCCGATTTATATGAAATAAAGTTGAATGGAAAAACATTTTGTCACTATAATTTGTTTAGGTTGAATATTCAATTTTTTTTGCTTATTTTGTCAAGAGCTTATGATGAGCAATTTATATATATATCGTCTATAATTATGTAACAAACATTAAAAAACATTTAATGGTCCAGTTTGATGTTAATAAATGTAAAAAAAATCATAACTGTTAAACGACCTACTTATGGAATATAGTCATTTTACAGAAAACCAAGCTTTTTAAAATTTTCAATTTGACATACCGTCTAGTGAAATATTTTGAACCGAATATGGGCTCTTAATTGATCCTTTTATAAAGCAAAAACATACGTACATAACTTTTATTAGTAAAAATATATTAATTAAGAGACAGGCATAGTATCAAACTGTCCGTAACTAAAACAAAGCAATCTTATTTGTCAACAAACAAACAAAAGTAACTCAACAATCTGACACACGCGCCAGATAAAACCAATAAGAGATTGGTAAGTAAAAAAGAATTGTTTACAGAAACCAATTTGATACGTTGTCCTTTTTCTAATGGGAAATTCTTTTACCTCAACCGTGGTACCAAAAAAACTTTGGCTGCAAACAACCGTGGACTTGCGAAACTTCAAAAGAAATAAAACAAATGAAAAGAACGCGTTCGCGTCGTCGGGAATGTGATGTCTGGGTACATTGCCGCCATATTTAAAGAGAGCATCTCTTTCTAGAAGACCGAAATTAAATTGAGTAATATAATCAAAATTGTATTGCTTATCCAAAATATTTGTTATTTTAATATCTGCTAGTATATCCAATACCCAACTTAAGGAGTCAAATAATTCTTAATTTACAATAAAGACAGATTTTACTAGGATTGCAAAGATCACCTTGCCCGAATCTCATACAGTACGATAGAACTCAACAAAACACAACCACATTTAATTTTTATACAGTTAGATTCCTATATCACCTTCGCTTCCCGGATTCCGATTGCGGAAAAAAGTGCTCCGGTCTAAATTGGATTTGAACAAAACTAATACCTCCAGAATGGCTACAAAAGCATTCTTTGTGCAATGTGTACATCGCTGGCGCGCGTTCATCCGTATTCAGTGACCCTTATATGAATTGAACAACATTTTTTTCTACGACTATCTGTTGACGTTCGTGGTTTTTTATAACTTCAATTTTTATTTCTTCGCCTATTTTCAGTCACTGAACCTTTGTCGTGTTAGTTTTATTTGTATGCTTTTTGATTTTATCATATTCCACGCTAGCTACGCAACTTTTTTTTATTTTAGAGAGCCTTTTATCTTTAGGTCACACGTAAAGTCACGCTGACCTCTCCTTTAGTATAAAGGCAAAAAAGGTGAGTGCGTAATATTTTTGTCAGGCCAAAATGGGCTGTTACTGTTCAAATAAAAGTAGGACCCTCATTTAAGATTAATAAAAGAGTACGAGTATGTTGAAAAAAAATCTGCACGACGAAAAGGTAAATAATATTTTGAAATATTAATACTTAAGCATACATAATCCTTTCTTCTAAAAGTAAATACGAAATCGTATGCGTGTCAATTGAGTTTTATTTTTAGGTCGACAAACGGTTGGTATCTGATATTAAAAGTCATCAACGTTGCCTATAGACTCCTGAAACACCCTTTATCTCCCTAGTCCTAACAACTAAACTTGTTTCAACAACTAAAGATATAAAACGTATAATCTAATGAACTTAGAAAAGATCTTTCCTTCCACAATCAGTTTCATCTCTCCCTTTTAGATACGAGTGAACTTTAGCCAACTCTTTTAATTCTGCCAATGTGTTTTGTCGCTAAGAATACCCATTGTTGGCAACTTTTTCTTTCCGAGGTTTTTTCTTCAATTTTACTTAGCCTTGAGTCTTGTTTTCACGTAACGATTCAAGGGATCGTTACTCAATCGTACGGCTCTTCACAAATACTACAGCTCAGTGGTGGAGAAAATGCTTCGGAAGGCACGTAAAGTCGTTGGTCCCAGCCATCACTTAATTGTGATAGTCTTAAAGCTAGTTGGAGGCTTAGAGGGCTTGAAAACTCTAACAGTAGGTTGACCACTAGTCTACCTCCACCTATCTGCAGTGAAAATGCGTGGTGGAGTATCTGCCTATTCCCCGTCATTTGTGAAAGGAGGTCCTTGCTCAGCAGTAGGATATTATGGGCTGATGATGATGTTGCATTTGTCGGTAGTGTCTTCAGCTGCTAGTGCTCGACATTTTTATATATTAGAAAGCATTGCAGTAGCGTACTCTGTAGAATTCGCCTGGCTGAGAACAACGCTCAAGTTGGTATTAGAACGAAGCAAGTAATTTCGGATTTCTCAGCATATTAGTATAAAAAGAATTACCTAACATGATATTGTTTCCCATTTGCTAGAATTATATAAAATCATTTGATCTCACCTAACATGTTTGTAAGAATTATTGTGACCGTTGTTATTATTTTTGCTGCACATTTGCTTTTTGTTTTGTTTTTTATTATATGTGAGCGTTCTGTGTTGAATTGGATTAAAAATAACTAAATATTGTTCTTGGTGTGCTTTTTAGTTTTAGTTATTGTTTTTTGTATTTTGTCCGGTTGTGCGTGATGTCACTAATGGCAGCGACAGAAAATCAGTGCTGATACCCGGTTTCGGTATAGCAGTGTAAAACTGAGTCGCTGACCAATTTTGATGTCACACAACACTACTCTGTTTTTTACGGTTTGTGTCTGTTATATTTTATATGTAATGTAATATGTGGTGTTGTGTGTATTTCAAAATAAACTCATTTTCTTTCTTTCTTCTTCCTTTGGTATTGTTTGTCACTAAACACTTAAAAGTTGGTTAAGGCCAGTTCACTTTTAGGTGTTGTGTAGTTATCATCTTCGGCTTCTCCATCCAAACGTCACATAAAATTTAATATGAAAATAGAATTCAGTATATTGGTAAGTTCACGATCGACGTGTAATAAATATGGAGTATTCTGCCAGTAATTTTCATTTTATGTTCGTTTTCAGAACTCTTACCGTCTGAAAGCTTTTAACTCAATATCTTAAGTCTAAGCTACAGACTGCAGAGACATTGACTGCTAATTTAGCTACCATATTTCATTTTAAGATTTAGAAATTTCTATTTTCCAAAGTAGCAGACTTTGTTACTATAAAAAGATGTGCATCGATTAAAAAGTCGAATCGGAGTCGTCGCGCCAAAATCTGACCAATTCAGTAAGAGGTTTCACTTTCGAAAATATATTAGGCTCGTTGATTTAGTTATTTTTATTCAGTACCAAAGTTTCCATTGCTTTTGTTATTGTCCAAGTTAACATTCTTTTGTGCGTAAAAACTTTACCCGCGAGGATAATGTTCAATGAATGAAGCACCTATTTTATTAAGAGATTTTTATCAAACAGATTCATTTGAATACTTTTTCTTGTTAGCACTGAAACGGCCATTGTTTTTATAAATGGTTGGACGAAGAAAAGTATTTTTTGTGTGTGTTTGTATATTTTATCTCGCTAACGGTGCCGTTTTATTATCGTTAAGGTTATTTTCTAATTAACTTAAATGAGAGTTATTTGTGTATTTATAAACATGGCAAAGGCTGTGGCAAAGGTCGTGGCTTTATTTAGTCGCATAGCGTGAATTTCAATCTTTAAAAAGCATACGTAAATTTACTTCAGATTAAACACCTAACCTTTATTTCACGAAAAGAAATAAGTAAAATTGTTTCAAATCTTTTTTCGATTAAATGTTGTCATATATTCGTCCCTGGGCATTTCGAAACCAACGATTTCCACATTTAAATGAAAAAGGTTCCGTGATAAATCCCAGTGGATGGGACGGGCCGCTTTAAAAAGTAAAATCCAGTTTAAACCAGTTTTTCTCCGAAGCAAGTGACTCGTTAGACGAATGGTCTGTGCCTGTGTGTCGGACGCAGGATTTCCCCCTCCCCTCTCCCAGGGGATGTTTCACCCCCCATTGACCCCTCTCAAGGCTGTCGAACGCACCCGACGCCTTCGTTAAAATTGCGATAAGGAGCGATATGTACTGTTTGGTCCTTCAAGCCGGACTTCGTGTGATCTTTACGGCTTGAGATTTGTTGCTTTGATGGAGTCGAGTGGCTACTTCAGCGGATTCTGTTTTAAGTTCTTATATCTTACTTTTAGAATCCGTTCTGTTAATATCGTGAGAAATTCGGAAAAATATACTTCACTCCATTACTATATTCTTAATCACTCCTTATCCAAAGGTTGTCTGGTAGAGATCATTTTAGTGATAATACCACCCATTGTAACACTTTCTTTATTATTTTAAGTTTTGTTTGTAATTATTGGCAATCATTACTGGAAATAACGAATAAGATAAAAGAAGAAGTATGTTCCATTTGAATAAAAGAATATAGCCCGAGGCGGTACCCTTACAAAATAATATTTGTCAGCATCAAATGTCCCAAGTTGAAGCAAGCGATGTTTGCACATCGCAAGACGTTTCATCGGACTTCCTGTAATCCAACATATTGTGTTTGCTCTCCCCCCTCTCCCTACATGTGTAACTATGGACTGAACTGGTCTTCGCTGATTATCCTATTGTTGCACATTAATATTTTTAAAAGGTTGTTATATAGCTTGTGTATTAACCGAAGAATAATTTAAAGAAGTGAACATAAGTGACCAAATCAATTTAGTTAATGGTTAAACTTAAGGTTTCACAAATAAGGCAATTGAGGGCAATCCTCTTCCACCACCCTGATTACTACTTGCTACGTCATACCATAAGCCGTATACAGGATCAAGTCTACATAAAACGTATTCTATTCTAGTTCTTCCCACATTAAACATGAAAGGAAATGTGAATGCCTTCTATTTATGTTTTCGACAAACCTAAAGCGTACTGAGACATCCTTACATTTATTTAACTAGAAGACCTGCAAATTGTACCTCCAAGGTTGTACACATACAACCAGATAGACTCCATACACAACACAAGGCAACTTTCGATTCATCCCAGAACAAAATGAGCCAAGTTGTAACGTAAAAGAAATTGGATTTTCGTATTGAATTGACAGAGGGGTCATCCCCTCCTTACCTAAATGGGGGGTAAGTAAATAAAGGTGAACGTAAGGTAAACAAAGTTCGTCAATGATCAGTCTGCTTTGTGGTAGATATTAGAATGGACTTTATTAGATACTGTGTTGGGAGGAAATTTGACAAGAGCTTTACATATTACTTATGAATGATCCGAATCTAAACATTATTTCACTAATAGGAAGCTACGTTATCCCCGAGTGTTATAGCCTTTTATCCTAGGAACGTGTGTGAAACCGCGGGTGAAATCTAGTCTTTTCGTATTTTTTTTTTTATGTTTGTTACCTCATAACTCCTTCAATTATTAACCGATTTGGAAAATTCTTTTTTTATTTGAAAGGGTACACTTCCCGTTTGGTCCCATTGTCATCAGATCAGGATTTGATTACTTCTTAGTGTACTTTGAAGTCGGTTTAAGGTTTTTGTAAAACAGTCCAATTATGTTGAAAAAGCGTTGATAACATCGCAATTCAAGTCTTTTGACCGCGGAATATAAAAGACAGTTTACAGCCAAAGTTTTTCATACAATTGTAGTAATAAAGAACGATATTAACGTCAACTTTCGCTATAAAATCATAATACAGAATACAAATTAGAAACCCGAAATGGAATACTTAATACCCTATGAGTACTAAACAAGCAACCGAGAAGAGAAAATAATAAACAGTTTCTTCCCTAGTTGGTTGCCGAAGTAATTTACATATAAATTCGAAAGACAATTCATTCCGAGTGCCGGGAATCGAACTGCGCTCCCCGCGGAATGAGTTCTACAAACTTTGCGGGAGCGTTACGCGCCCGTTAATCATTAATTAACAATTCCAAGTTTTTATTACAAATGATCTATCTTTTAATGTTCTCGCTTTATTTGGCATTTCGAATATTTGACTTATTCAATATTTTTTTAATTGACTGTCATTGTTGAGGAGTCTCAATTAAACCAATTTAGATCTGAATGAACAACGTTTGAATGACTGCTTATTAGTACTCATAGACTATCTAAATTGTCTTAATGACAAATTAGACTAATCTAATTAGTGTCTGGCTAATGTTGGTGTATATTTTCTGCTGTAGAGAAGCGGATTATAGCTTTTAGAGAATCGAATTGACGGGGTCGTTTTTATGGTACCTATAGATTATCCCAGGACATGAATAGACTTGTTTTTTGGGTAAAAATAATTAGCAGATTATCAAACAAAATCAAAATCAAAACGTCATTTATTCAGTTTAGGCCCAAGTAAGGCACTTATGAACGTTAAATTGGTACATACAGTTGAATTTACCACCGATTTGGAATAAATCTAAATATTTGATACGTATTTTCTTCTATCAAATCAATAAAAATTTACAAAGATAAAGCGCGTAGACGTTCGGGAGTGGGGGCTCGTGACGTCAATTGTTTGTAAAAAGTGTAACATGGCGTGATGTCACGTGGAACTCCAACAGATCATAACTTCGTAATTTGATTATCAAAAGAAAAATACGTATCTAATTTATTCAAATTCAAAATCATTTATTCAAATAGACCTTCGCAGGCACTTATGAAAAGTCTGACTGTAATACTCTAATACCGGTTCGGAAAGTTGCATTTGCTGAGAAGAGCCGGCAATAAACTCAGCAATTACTCTTTTCAAAACAAGCTTAGATTCATTACATAATATTTACATTCTAATCGCAATGACAACAATTGCGTGCTCCGGCGCGGCCGCAAAACTACAAAGTAAACTGTATCTATATTTAATAAGTAAATAAATAAATGGCAAACTTAAGCAGACCAGCCCCCACAAGCAGCACCTGTTCACAAGTATGACGCGTGTGGCAGCCATCGCCCTCCTCGCCATATTGGAGGGAAGTGAGCGACCCGTCACACGACGCCGCCGCAAGCAAATACCTTAAAGTGAGCATGACTTACTTAAGTCTGCCTTAGAAATAAAAAAATTAAAAATTACTAAAGGGTAACTACTAAACACACAATTTGTTATCACTGTGACTATTTACAACTTTAGTTTAAATATCATTTATATGGAATAGAATATATAGATTAAATATCATTTATATATAAATGATAATATAAATGACGGAGTTAATGGAATTTTTCAGGAGACTAGCATATTCCCTTGGTAAGGGATGATGCGGCCGATAGTCGCACAGCGGTAGGTGCTTGGTGATATATTAACCATTAAGAGTGGATCTATATCTCGTATGTTTGCTCGGTGAGGGTACATAGTAGCACCCGCCTGGCTGGCAACCACCAAGTAAAAAAATTTACAGATTTTAAGGATTTAACTAGCACTGGAAATATCGTGAGGTAGCATTCAGTCTATATAGAAGTTCCACTAGGTACTGCATTTAGTCATCCGTGTGTTTTCCACAATAAATAGTTCGGTCCTTCAGACCATCGTTCTGTCCGGCCTCAGAACATCATTTACTACTCTCGCATTTGCAAAACCTCCATAGTTTCCATATGCACCAACCGGATACAAACTAAAATAACCTTTGTCAAACATAACACAAATTTTCCAAGGGTATTCATTCACATGCTTTCGCGACCAAATTACCTTCCTGTCATCACCTAGGATATAATACACAATAAGGTTCAAATTCGTATAATTTAGCACATTGAATACACCCCCGTGTTATCCCGAAATCCTGGTAGCAGACAAAGCACTTCCGGTCGGGGCTCAGACGTCGCTATCGGAAGTCGACACTATCGCCCTCTATCGGCCTGTATTCTTATCGGAAACTTTGAATCTGTGTTGCGTATGGGATGGCTTATATCATTTCGCGTATGTGAGCGCTTTTGAAGCATGAGATAGGGTTTAAGGGGTTGAAAGTGGATTGAAATGCGGGATCAATATTTTTATATTTAAATCAAGAATATTATACTGTTAAAAATGTTGTCAGTCGTTTTTGTTGCGCTACTTTCAAACTTCCTCTTATGTCTTAAACTTATACATTCTTGTAAATTAAATAATGAGGGTCAAAACAAAGTCAATCCAAATATACACACAACATAACTCCTAAATATTTAAACAGTACAAACTAAAGAAGTAATTTTATGCTAAAGTAATAATGAGAAAGAAATTTCCAACAAACTGTAATCTGAGCCCATAAAAAGAAATCTAAATTATACTAATTAAGTTTTCACCCCGAGTCACGTGCCCTCAAGTAAACATCCAATGTTTGAATTAATAATTTTAACTACTAAAATTAACTTCACAGAATTCTGCTGATTTAGTAATAATATAAAGTTTAATTTAACATTAATGAGTTAACATTCACGTCAAATAAAGAACTTACTTTTTAAGCCGTTTAAATATAAAGTATCATTTGAAATGTGTAAACTGGAACGTTGGATAATAAAAACTATATAATAATACAACTTAATTCTTTACTGAAATATAGAACCTCACACACGGCCATCTAAACCTGAATTAAAACACATACACAAAATAAAAATTATGTTTTTTTCTCACAAATTATGTTTGTCGGGAGTAAAAAAGACTCCACTGTGCCCTGTATAAGAAAATGAATAAATATTTTTATTTACAGCTTACTTCGCCACCAGAGCATATTTTTCTAGAAAAATCCATTAGAATTAGATAATTAAGTGTCATGTTATAATCGATATTTCTATGTTCATTGCCCCGAGCTCACAATCAGTTTAGAGCCCCTCAGTCTGAGGAAAGACTTTGCCTCCTTATGTGTGTTCTATCGCTTGTACAACGGACAGTGCTCTAAAGAATTGTTCGACTTGATGCCCACGGCTATCTTCCACCATCGCAACTCTCGCCATCGACAGGGAGTCCATCCATCCTCACACATTGAAACCAGAATTGTTTCAAACTGTGGCAGCTCAAAGGAGTTTTCTTCCGCGGACGCTCTTATTGTGGAATGAGCTCCCCGCCGTGGTTTTCCCAATAGAGAACAGCATGGGGTTCTTTAAAAAGGGTGTGAAGAGATTTCTTCAGGGTTGGCAACGCGCGAGTGATACCCCTGGTGTTGCAAGCGTCCATAGGCTACGGTAACTGCTTACCATCAGGCAGGCCGTATGAAAGCAAGCTATACATTTAATTATTAATTTTTCTCACTATGGATGGACACAAGCTAATATACTGGAAACAGTGTATGTAGGTGAGTAAACAAACTGAATAAATTACTTTTTGATTTTGATGATGTTTACCTACATGTACCAAATACATGAATTATTGAGACAGTATATACAGCGTGTAAGGGACATCGCCGCACAAACGGATACCATGGGTCCAGGACATGATTCTGGACCCCCCCATGTTGGAATTTTTCGTCGGTTTTTCCCAAATTTAAAAAAAAATAATGAGTTTTTTTTACTTTAGACTGTTCATAAATAATTTATTAATTCATTACTTTCACTAAAAGTAGCAATGTAAATAAAACTAGAAACGGTGTTTTATGGCGATATTCGCCTGCAGTCAGCGACATACTACGTAGGCACAACGTTATCGCGCGTTTAAATCGCGGTGTTCACAATACATTGCGCGCTCGAAAATGACAATTTCTATAACCGATCATTAGCGAGGTGTATGACTTTCACAATTTGATTAGTGGCATTAGGTGTAGCCTTTTCGCGAAGTTTGCGTTACCATGCGAAATATACCCTGTAATTTATATTTACCATCTAATATCAATTCAGATAGTATATAATATACCAAACCTCAGGATAATTTAGACACATGATTTTCCAAGTTACGAACCGTAGCACAGCCAAAATAATTCGATATCGTAACAACCTCGCACTGATTTCATCTTTGATTGCACCTCTGGGAGCTTTATATAATGATGCCCTTCATTATTAGGTACCGGGATTAGAACACCTAGACGCTCCCTCAGGAGACTCGTAGCAGAGCTTGCTGCGCATGAGGTGTTAGACGAATTAAACACATGAACATATATATAACTACAGCTATTTTACAGGCTGTTTCCACTTTGAAGTACTTGGGATATGGTTGAATGAACATGACTCTTTGCTAGAATTAACTTTTAATTGCTTTGAGACCTACACTTGTAGTTGAGTTGTTATTACTGTTATTTGCAGGCTTTTTTCCTGTTTGCATATAAAATTCTTCTAGTGATTGGTATGTAAGGCCATATTTAGGCATAGAAAGAGATCGAGTCTCAAAAATAGATCGTGTCAATTGAAAATAAACCTAATGTCATCGGTGCAGGTTCATAATGAAATTGTCTTAATCTCGAACTAAAACTTGACATGAGCATTTATTGTCGTACTAGAGACCATACATAGACTTTCAACCAATCACGATACGGCAATAACTCCTACATAACAAGTGCTGCCCCCTTTTTTAAAAGCAGGTATAGCCCGGATGTGGATGGCCGGTTACGTGAAATTTATAACCCGGGGCGAGGTTCGAATCGGGGGTGTAAATTGGTTAATGGCAAGGGGTCGACGATGAAGTTAGTGTATAAACCCGACAATGTTGTCAGGCAAAATTATGAAACATACGATTCGTTAGAAATCACGGTATTCAAGTAAACAAGAACAAAGTAAATGGTAGAAGAGAATGTGTTTCCGAGAAATCAATAGCACTTCAATTAGTTCATGTTTCCGAGAGTGGTGATGCTTATAAAGTAAAATTTATAACAGTTGAGAATGAATATGATGTTCCAGGAGAACGTAAAAGTATGTAAACTAAAGTACAAAATTATGGGATATACTATAAATTTAATTTAATAATAATTTATTTATAAAAAACACACATATTTTAACAGCTATACAAGATTAATGCACACAAGAGAGCCATGTATGTATTTGTTGCACGAGCATTGAACACTGACACCCAAGCTAGGCAAGAGCCTGTATTATGGGGGACAGGATTCGGTCATTCAAAATTCCCTTTGCAATGTTTAAAATATTATACTACTCTAAATTAAACAAACAAGAATTATCTAAGCTAAAACTGGTCTAGATTGCTTTGAATAGGAAACATAAAACTATAACGGGGGTGGTTCGGACAGTGTTAGGACATTATAGATAAAAGTTAAGTACCGATACTATAAAAGGCTTCACTAGGGGCTATTTAAATTTATCAGTGCGTGTGTTACTGACAAACTTTACAAACACACTGACTTGTTGCAAATCATAAGCGAGAAGCGATTAATGGGACTGTTCATACACGGCCATTTGTTTCCAATCTAAGTAGAGAGTAAAAGAGTATAAACTACTTCTGTGAAATAGGAATGTATAATGCAAATCAATTTTTTTAAATTGTATTGCTTGCATGATTAATGAAATAAACATAAGTAAGGATTTTCACATGGCAATGGTATGAATATGATTTTTTTATGTACGAGATAGTGTCCGAAACGAGAACATTCGTAGGAAAACAAAAATTACCGATATAGCTCGTAGAGTTAGCAATCTGAAGTGGCAATGGGCCAGCCACATCGCTCGAAGAACCGATAACCGATGAGGAAGGAAGGTTTTCGAGTGGCGACCACGCACTGGAAAGCGCTGTGTGGGACGACCTCCCACCATGTCGACCGACGACCTGGTCAGTCGTTGGGCTCCGTTGGATGCAAGCGGCCCAAAACCGTTCCATAAGTGGAAGTTAATGGGAGAGGCCTATGGACATCCTTAGGCTGATATGATGAAGATTTATGGATGGACACTATGATTATGTTTAATTGAGTATTATATTTGTCTACTACGTAAGATCACTTTTATTATTACTTTCCTCACAATCATCGTTTTATCGTTATCTCCTATAACTTATACCACAATCAGACAAAAATCAGATAACCCTACCGTGTACGTGATTCCTAGCAATATCATTTACACGAATGTGCTTACAAACGAACGTAAATATTAAACACATTTCATGTTACCTTGTTACCAGAACTGTTACCGATACTAGATTGTGCGACAATTATATCTACTGTGCGATCATATTTAAATTGTGTGTCCGTTTTATGTGAAACTGAATAAAAATATTCAGTTTCGGTTTCATTTGATTCACACACAATTTTCCTTTTTCATTAAATAAATCAAGGCGTTTTTTACGCAATGTAGAGTTAAAGAGAGTCATCAAGAAACATAAATTATAGTGAAAACTAACTATACCTTGGGTACTCGAGATAAGGCTGTATGTCTGTTCTTCATATTATTTCATTGATGATCTTACCTGGAAAGATAGAAAAGTACATATTAAAACAAGACTAATTCTGTTGCACTTGAATGTTAAAGAAGACATATGTTTTTATTTTTCTACCATGTAAAGAACATTGAACTCACAGAATGTAAGTAGTTTCTGACCCTATGAACCACACCCTAATTTTGATTAATGACACGCTTGATTGAAAAATATAATCCTCCACTTTTTACAAATTGATTCTCCGTGATTGGGGGTTCTACAATGTTTTGGTCACGCACGGGCTTTGGTTCAATTAGGAAGATTTTAGTTTATAATAACTGAAATCTGAGAAAGGTCGGATATTCTTTCACATCAGACATAAATTTGACGGAGAGATCTGCTTGAGTTATTTACTTAGTAGCGCAAAATTAGTAAGTAAGCCACGTACACACGGCTACAGATCAAGCTATACATTTCCAATATAAGCTGACCTCTCATTGTACGGAAAACCTATAAAATGCGAGATCAGCTTATACTGGAAATTTATAGCTTGATGTGTTGCCATGTGTACCATGTAAATGAGTGAGACCATTTTTTTTAAAATAATTTATCGTTGCTATTTATTTACAACGAATACATATAAAATACAATCTAATTATAGAAAATTTCCTCGAGTGTGCCGCTGCTACCGATGAACGGCAAGGTTCTCAGCAGGCTGGCAGCGTATAATATTGATATCCAAGTTCATTGCCAGCTCTTTTCACCAAAAATAACCTTCCGCAGCCTATGGATGCTTGCAACACCAGAGGTATAAGTCGCACGTTGCTAACAAAAGTAACTCTCTTCACACACTTCTTGAGGAAGGTACTAAGGAAACTAATGTCGATACCCTCAAGTTATTGTCATCTTTTTCACTAGAAGTTGAATACTGGTGATAAAAGCGAGCAATCAGCTGTCAGCCATATCGAGTGATTCCGCTCTGGCGGCTCCAATCCGTCGAGTAAACATTGAACTTGATGCGCAAACGGTACCCGTTTCATGCAATTATCTAATTACAGCGCATCGTGTCAAACATGGCGGACAAATATGGCGCCGGCGCCTCGTCACTCGGATTACGTTGTTTGCGTAATTTGTTGAAGTTCAACTAAGATTCCAACGTTTGCTTTACGTACGTTGGTTGTCGGCGTACAAGTGGGTTGTCATGCAAATTTTGTCTTGTGTGTATTGGTTGGAGGTTGTCGGGGAGAACAATGTTTGATGTTTTGACGTTTTGACGGTACGCAGTATATTTTAGACTCTTCCATTGTTCTCATAAGCTTGTTATTCCAATATCGCTATCAGCTTGACTTCTCGGCCATTATTGGCTTCATGCCATAGTTGGCCAATGATTTTCATTCCCTATTGTAAGATAAACTAATATTATGCTACAACATAACTCAGAAGCATGAAAACAAAATTAATAACGCTTTTTTTCTGAAAATAATTTCATTAGCGCCAAATAAAAGTTAACAGACAGCAACAACGAGTCGGCTGACATCCGCCATCCGTCTCCATTTATCATCAGACAACATCTCGTAGTTTGCACTGACAATGTTATATTCTAAGACGAATAGTGTAGGCATTATACCTATTCAATATAGCATTGTACCTATTCAATTTTATTTATCTATAGACTTTACCAAATTGGTAAACTGTCAACTAGTATAATGTTAATCGAAGTAAATGTCACAATTAACGTAATGTTCTTGTTTTTTTATATTATTAACATAGTTCATAAGTTGTTCATATTACCAACAGTATATGGTTTGTGTGAGTGATATTATACGCCATTTTATAAAGAATGGATACATCTAGATATTGTCATCTTTTCGTTACCTAAGTTGGGTTCATACTGAAAAAAATAAACTATGGGGTCAACTCTAAAATTGCGGAAAAAAAAACAACAAAGTGAACCTCTGTTTTTTGTACCATTTCACAATGCTATGTGACGATGGCGAAGATGGCAACAAAGAGAACTGTGTCTAGAGCCACTATCGGAACACATACACGCAGTGAAAGAATTTCAAAAACATGCGAATAACCCGGTTGTTACTCTACATATAAAGGAGAGTGTTAAAACATTTAAGGAAAGAAGATTAACGCGCCTTATATTTAAATTAACACCCTTACTCCAAAATATACCGTCATACCCAGGTGGTAATGCATACGAACAACAATTAGTTAACAACTTACACCGAGCGATGCGATGGGGGAACGCAGTACACCTGTAACACAGGCGCGGGTGGGGTGGGGGAAATTGTATGATATTAGCATTTCGGTATATAATTATATTATATTACGTATGGTGCATTGTTAGAGGAATTAACATAACAATATGGGAAATTTCGTGTAATACCATACATTTATTTATCATACAATTTATTTTATTATCATATTTTTAACAGGATAAATAACATTTTGAAACTGTAAAAGACAATTGTATTTTTAATAATAAATTAACAATAATATACATGCCTATTCCTAATAAAAATATTATAATTATAAAGTAAGGTTGTAAAGTTACCCCCTTATTCATAATAAAGTTATCAAAAGTTGATTAGCTAAAATTCCGAAGTCTATATCTGACAGGTGACATTTGGTGATCGAAAGAGTGAGACGGGGCACACTATTACACTGATTTAGTTCAAAAGCGACTATGAATAAGGGGATTAGAATAAATAGCACACATAACTATAATACAGCACTCAAATATAACATTGAACCACTCCCTAATCCTGTTAAATATTTCTTCTTCTGCATTAAATTACAAGACTGTTTACTAAAAACTTTTTGCCACAGGAACATCGGGTTTCGTGTAGCGATACAATTCAGGAAAGCACGAGCGTGTATCTCGGTCCTAATACACAACCATTACCCCTTTATGCCCGGTTTCCTCACAAAATCAAGCGTGACTGACTCGAATTTCGCTACGTTATTTAACACCCTGTCAAAGGAATAAAATTGTTTTGATTCCAAACTTCACCTTGGCCTCGGACTCTGGGCTCGTAAAGAACTAGAATTATATACCGAGTGCCCTAAATATTTAGCAAAACAATTTTTTACTGCTCATGTTACTGTTCGGCTTATTTGCTGTAGCAGAGCGTTCGAGAGAAGGTTATTTGTATACAAATCTGTTTGACTTAGATATATTTTAAGAGATAAAAATAAGATTTATGTTGACAATCTGCTGCCAATACCAACGGTTTTCCAATAGAGAGGCAATTATATTTTAGGCTTTAATTGCTAAATATATATGTCACTTTCTAACGTCATATAACAAAAAAGGCGGGACTATCTTAAAATCTGGGTTTTACTAGATTTGGCTTAAACCATCTCATGTAATATGACAGTAAAGTGTATATTTTTAATGAGTCTATAAGTCATCATCATCAGCCTATAACGTCCCACTGCTGAACACAGGCCTTCTTTCACAAACTAGGGTGAGGGGAATGGGCAGATACTCCACCGTGCCCAATTCGTATTGGTGGAGGCAGGCTGGTAGTCAATCTACTATTGGAGTTTTCAAGCTGCTTAGTAGACCTCCAAACAGCTTAACGACTATCACAATTAAGTGACGGCTTTACGTGCCTTCCGAAGTACGGAAACGCTTGATTTGAATACCACTAGGCGGTCACCCATTCATGTACCGACTACGACGGTGGTACCTTAACTTTGCCGATCGATCGAATCGAAGAATCGATCGATCGAAGAATGACTAATCATGCTACACCACGAGCGCTTCTATAAGTAATCTATCAGATTCCTTAAGCAGTATTTATTTTCTGAGTCGTCCATATTTATAATGGAATGTTGTAATTCCCATAAAACCGATATGAAAATATCTAGCACATTGATGAAATTCTAAGATTACAATAATGCCGTCTGCTCTCGGCCCGTGATGAAATATTTTATATCAATAACGCGTTTTATGCTGATCTACGACAACGCATAAACTTTTACTGCCTAACAACTTGAGTATTTTTTCTAGATGTCCTTAAGTTTTTACTATTGGATATATCCTTTTCTCAATTTTATGAGTGTCGAATGGCAACCTATAACGTTAAGGGTAGATTTGGATCATTTTCTATGTATAGATTGTTATGTTTGTTAAAGAATATATCCATGTATTTTGTTGCATTTTTAGGGTTCCGTAGCCAAATGGTTAAAAACGGAACCCTTACAGATTTGTCATGTCTGTCTGTCTGTCTGTCACAGCCACTTTTTTCCGAATTTATAAGAACTATACTGTTGAAACTTAGTAAGTAGATTTATTCTGTGAACCGCATTAAGATTTTCACACAAAAATAGAAAAAAAACATAAATTTTGGGGGACCCCCCCAAAAATTATAAATAATTAGAACTGAAACTCAAAAAAAATGATATTGAGGTTCCTAATATCATTTTATTCTAAACTGAATAGTTTGCGCGAGAGACACTTCCAAAGTGGTAAAATGTAACTTCTAAAATAAGAGAATGATAAAACTAAAAAAATATATGATATACATTACCATACAAACTTCCACCGAAAATTGGTTTGAACGAGATATAGTAAGTTTTTTTTTAATACGTCATAATTCGTAATCCGCAATTTACTTTTCATTCAATATTTTTGGCGTTTTTTTTCATAGCATGTAGTTAATATTACACGGAACCATCCGTGTGCGAGTCCGACTCGCACTTGGCCGGTTTTTTAATGATCAAAGCACAGCAAATTTTTTCAGTGTGCAAATGTAGTAACAAGCAATGATGATCTTAAAATACGAAACAACCTAATTCACAGACAATCTGCCAAAAGCTCATCAAAAAGCACCTTAATTTCATATCCGCAAGCAAGATCGCAACAATTACGCCGTGGCATCACATCAGAGCCGGCGTTTAGATGATACGCTGACAATGTTGCTGGTGCCTCAAATTGCTGGCCATGTCACGAGTACGGCGTCACGACGAGCGATGGTAACAATGTATTTGATACTGGTGGCACAGATGCTGTGGACTTGGGAACAATAACTTGGAACGTAAATGGACAGTTATGAGATTATCTAAATATGGATGTATGCAAAGTAGATAAATGTATGGCTCCGAATCCAAATGTCACCTTTAAAAAAAAATATAAGGGAAGAGTACTTGATGATTCATCACGAGTAAATAGTAATTACACCGATGAATGACTAGTGGAAACAAACACATATAGATCTTAAAAGCATGTTCTTTTAGTAGCAACCTAAACAATGGCCCTGATTCTGTTGTTCACAACTATACTAATTTTAATGTCACTATGTCTCTTTCTAACAAAGAACATAAGAAAAGGATGTAAGAAATTTAGTCCTGTCAAATTAGTCCAATGCTTGTTTTCAATATAAATTTTGTCGCCATCTATCGCGGTTACGCCTAAATACACGCAAAATAAGACGGCAAAGATTAATTTGCAACTTAAAATATGTTCTATCCTTTTTCAATCATGTTCGTAAGAAAGATGAGATGTGACTAAAATTAGTTTAGTGCGATTTACAACAGAATCGGCACCAATATCAATATAAAGATTGTCGTCTACTAACACCAATATTGCATAAAAAGAAAACAGTCTCTCTACTACCAAAAGAAAAGTAGAAAACAGCATTAAACTCTTTCACCTTAATCACATTGCAACAAGTTCGAAGACACAGCACCATAACCCGGGGTCATTGTTGAACGAGACGGAAGGTTAGAGATCGTTGTTGAGATAACTGGGGTACAAGTTCACCCCTCATTGTCTTGGCAATGCTTGTGCTCAATACTGTTATTGCCGGAGTTCTTCTTGGGAATTAGGTGTAATGGGTTCTTTTGGAATTTAAATAGCGACTTTAAGTAGGTGAGTTAGAACTAAATTTCGGATTAAGAATTGTGATACTCTTTTATTTTTCTACTTTCAATAGGTTTAATTTTATAATAATCAAATTCTTTAGCTCTAATGTGCCAATTGCTTCTGTTTGATGTCAATCGATTTTAGGTTTTTCCAGCAATATCACCCTCTAACTCCCATGTAAGTATATTACTATTGTCTCAGTTACAGTGTTGTGATTACCAAACGACACATATAATATATTTTCTAACTAATTAGATTCTGGCACAATAAGCTCAATTCCTTTATTAAAACTAACTGATAATAATATAATTATTATTATTTATCTTTATTTGATCCCTTACATGTAGTTATTTTATAATATTTTATGTGTTGACTTATTTATTTTTTAATAAAGTTAGTTTTTATACTTAAAATAAGATTAGTATTGTTAGGTGTAAGGGCCGCCCTTTGCGGTGAAAGCCTCCTCCAAACTATTCCAGATTACTCTATCTTTTGATAGTCTGGGCCATAAGTTTCCAGCTATTTGGACAATATCATCACTCCATCTTTTAAATGGTCTACCCTTCCTTCTTTTTTTGTATATTGGATACCAATTCGTAATTATTTGTGACCATCTTTCATCAGACGCTCTCTGCATGTGACCTGACCATTTCCATTTCAGTGTTAGGACCTGTTTAACCACATCTCTCGCCTTTGTTTTTTGCGTTATAAGTGAACTTTTGACTCTGTCTTTCAATTTGATGTTCATATAACTCCGTTCTATTCCTCTTTGACAACTTCTTATTTTATATAAGAGTGATTTTTTTAGAGGCCAGGTTTGGCATGCGTAGGTAAGGATGGGTGTTATGCAAATGTTCATCGCTTTCGTTTTCACTTTTGTGGGTATGGGACCTTTTGAAAATTTCCTTCATAGACCAGTATTTATTCCATGTATTCTTCACACGTCGGTCGATTTCTTTTTCTGTACAGGATTTTATTGAAATTAGATGTCCAAGGTAAATGTATTCTGCGACGTATTCCATAGGTACTGACTGTATAGATATAGGTATTCTTTGACAGTTAGTCATTATTTTCGTTTTATCCCAGTTCATTTGTAGCCCAACGGTCTCGCTATGCTGAGTAAGGGAATCAATCATGTGTTTCAGTTTGTATGGGTCTTCCGACAGCAGTACTATGTCGTCCGCAAACCTGAGGTGTGAGAGGTACTTGCCATTGATATTTATGCCCATATCACTCCAATCAAGTTTTCGGAAAATGGATTCTAAGACTGCGATGAAAAGTTTTGGGGAAAGCGGATCCCCTTGCTTTACTCCCCTCCCGACTTGAAATGTTGGTCCTCTTGTGTCTAGGCGTACTCTTGTAGTGCTTCTCCTGTAAATCGCTTTAATTAGTTCTATGTAGTCGTAGTCTAATCCTTGCTGGTTTAAAGCCTGCCATATGGAGTCATGCGAAATTGAATCGAAGGCTTTAGAATAATCTATAAAAGCAACGTATAAGGGAAGGTCATATTCCGTAAACCGTTCGATTATTACTTTCAGTGTGTGTATGTGGTCTATGGTAGAGAAATTTTTCATGAATCCCGCTTGTTCTATAGGCTGGTTCTCATCAATCTTCGCTGTTACACGTCTTAGTAGGGTCGATGCGAATACTTTATATAGGCAGGATATAAGACTGATTGGTCTGTAGTTGGCAATTAGTTTGGGGTCTCCCTTTTTATATACTAGAGCTATTTCCGAGCATGTCCATGTTTCAGGTAGTTCTTTTGTTGTTAAAATTCTGTTATAGAGCTTAGTAAGTGGTTTTATTAGTTTGTCTTTGGCAGATCTAATCATTTCGTTTGTCACTCCATCAGGTCCTGGGCTCTTTCCTGCTTTTAGTTTATTTATAGATTGCTCTATCTCGCTTTCTAAAAATGGTGGGACTGGTTCTTGGACGGGTTTATAATTGTTAGATATTTGTTTCTCAGCATTTTTATTTGTACATGTGTATAGGTTCTTGTAAAACTGTGTAGCTATCGTCATTAGGTCTCTCCTGTGCGTGACGATGGTTCCTGAAGCATTCTGGAGTTGTGTCATCACATGTTTGGTAGTTTCTAATTTTTTATAAGCCTTTTTTATCCCGCCTGTCTCCTCTATGATTTTGCTAATGGTATCGAGTCTCTTATTTTTTATGTTTTGTTTTATTTTTTTATGAATGATCTTGTACAATTTACTCAGAGTTTTCTTTTCTTGCCTAGTTTTGTTGTTCTTGTTTTTTAATATGTGTTTCTTATATTTCAAAGTTTCTATTTCTTCTGTTATAATTTCTTTATTTCTTTTTTCAGTTGTGTCATCAGTTTGTTTTTTGTAGCCTTTAAGTAAAAATGATTCTATTTTGTTGTTGAATTGGTGAACGCTTTCGTTTTCATAGCCGGTCAGGGGTGGTAGTTCTTCATTTGTACTTTCATTTTCTATATATGATTTGCCCCGGTAGTGAGCTCGAGATTTCTTGGTTTTCTCTATATTCAAAGTAATTCTTATCATTCTATGGTCACTCGGGTGTTGCAATTTACTCAACACATTTACATTTAGTATATTTTTTGTAACATTAGTAGCTATAAAGTCAATTTCGTTCTTAAATTTTCCATCAGGTGTTCTCCAAGTCCACCGAAGCTTATTAGATTTTTTGAATACAGTATTAGAAATTTTTAAGTTGTATTGAAGGCAAAATTTTATGAACAATTCTCCTCTATCGTTTCTTTTTCCGTAGCCATATCTTCCCATTACTAATTCTTCATTTTCTTCGGGGCATCCTATTTTAGCATTCATGTCTCCCAAAAATATTATATTTTTTGTGCATTTATTCATTGCTTTATCAAGATCGGCATAGAAGTTTTCTATATCTTCTGAAGTGGCTCTATTAGTAGGGGCGTATGCTTGGATTATAGAGAATTTATGTCCATGTATTACCACTTGCAAAACAGCAGCTCTCTCGGATATCGCGATAAAATCTTGTACTTCTGTATTGTATTGCTTCTTTACTAGGAATCCAACACCTTTCTCTCCTTTTGTTTCGCCATAGTAGTAGTAGTAAAGAAGATATTTCCCCCTATCTTCTATTTTATAACCTTGTCTTCTCACTTCAGCTATACCAATAATGTCCCAATTAATGTTCGATATCGCGTATTCCAATTCGGCTACTCTTGCTTCATTTGCTAATGATCTGAGATTGAATGTAGAGATATAGTATTTTTTTAGGTTTGGAGGGTGGTCGTCTACAGCCCCCACGGTGACGAGCCGTTCTTGGGGGGGGTTTGTAATTATTATGTTTGTTTTTAAATTATTCGGTTTGTTTTTTACTTTAGAGGGTGCAGTGTTTTCATTTTTCTGGAGTGACAGTCTTAGTTGCTATTTATCTGAATTGTTTGAAGGTGAGAGAATTTCCCCGTCCCCCGGTGTTTTAGTTGAAATGACGTTTTGTTTGGTGAAAAAATTTTCCATAGAGCTTTGATTTATTCCTATTTGAGTTTTATTCTTTTTTACTGCTTGTTGCTTTCCGGTATTTTCGTATACATTTCTTATCTGGTTTGGGGGGGTTAATTCTAGCTCTCGCTTTTTCCTTGATAATAATATAATACATCTAATCCGAATTTTAATTGCACAAGGGCGAACAGATCGAATCCTATTTTCTGCGAAGGACCTTATAACAATTACGTTGGGAGCCGTTTGTACTATCCGCCCTACTGAGTTATAAGCGGGGCTAGTTCGACAGAGTTGTAAAAGCGGCTAAACATTGAAACACCCATGGGAACAACCTATGTTATCTTTACGACTGTTCGAGTTAGATTAGTTTTTGTTCGTTGCTTATTATAATCATGATTGCGCAATAAATGGGTGGATATTGTTGATAATACTTACCAGCAGATATGAGAGTTAAGCAATGTTCACAGCATCCGGTAATTGAATCGGTGACCTTAGAATAAAGAGTAATTCTTGTTGTTCAATTTGGATGAATTTAAAATATTACTCGTAGTGTAAGCTAGTGCAGTTTGTCGGGTTATTGATGACACTTTTACTGAAGATATCATTGTAAATATTTGTTTGAACTTGCTTCCGGCGTCTGTGTTTCCTGACGCTTACAATCTAGGTACTTTCAAGGCCAGAGTGAATAGGTTTCTTCTAAGTAAGCGTGTTTCATCTTAGGCTTCGTCATCGCCCCTTATGGGTGGGTCAGTGGCCAAACGCAAGCCCATCTAATTAAAAAAAAATATAATATTGCCGCAATGGTTAGCCAATAATTCGAAGAAATATTCAACATTATTTTTATACTTGTAAACCATCGAATTTCCATGAAAGACGAGCGAATAAGTTTAATGCTTGAAATAAAAATGCGCTTATTCAGAAAATCATTCTCAATATTCAGACATTTTATTTCTATGCTAGTATAATAATCCAACATGCATCAAAAGTAAAACGCAAAGCAAACAGTTTCTCAAGCGGAGGGCATTAACAATGGTCTCCCCTATTCGATTAAAGGAAAGGAAATAAGAAAAAACCATCTCACCCCATCTCTATTTCATAATTTGCATCGTAGACGCAAATAAATTTAAAATATTACCCCGTGAAGCCTTAATTTTCCCTTTCTGATGTTCCAATCAATCTTGGGATACTAGGAGGGGAGGTTTGGGATAACTTTTCAGAATTTATAGACGAATATGAATTCAGTTGTTTGGAACTAAAATGCTTACAGTTAGCTTAATTATAACTGCATTTCGAAAAGTGCAAAAATTGCAATTTAAAAGAATTTGGACTATTTCAAAATTATGGTTACAAAAACAAAATACTTCTTCTAGAAACTTACAATAATAGGGACATAGGGTAATTTGGAGACCAAGACAAACGTAACCTAATTAAAGTAGAAAATTGTTACAAATCATTACCAATAGGAAGAGAGTACATTTGCGAACATAAGTCTAAACTTTGTAGGTATACATCGAACATCAAAAGGAATACATCCTTTGACCAAGTTGTCGATTCCCAATCTAAATACATCCCCAATAAAAATTTCAATAGTATCAAAGTCAGACTGAAATTCAGAGCTAAAACGTTAACAAAGTAATTTGCATCCTAACACAGTAAACCGAAGTCTTCTGAATTTCAGATTGTACTATTTTTGGACTTCAAGCAGAATTGGAGGCAAATGCATCTAATGTTGAAACTTGCACTAAATATTGCGATTCAAAATTTCCTAATTTGTTTTTGATGGCAAGATAGTTCCATTTTAGTAGTTTTCCGTCTAAGAAAATCATTTTCCGAGTAAAACTAATATTACTGCATAGAATTGCAGTTTGTGAGTCTGTTACTGAGCTTTCCACTCTAAAATCACTGACCTGATTTGCTTGCGGTTTTCAATACTAACCAACTCCCTACTTCTACTTGCTAAAATGTTTTGAGGCTACGTTTGATTCCAGGGAAAAATAGTTTATAAATTAGATCTGAATTTAGAAGGGTAACAGAACAGCAAAGTTATTTTACAGTACCAAGATGTCTTCTTTTTACGATCCCCCTTATAGCCCAAGGCAAATCCATTTCAAAATATCGATAGGAGTCATCAAACGGTAACAGTAAAGGGAATCCAAATAAAATTTTAAATCGCGAATGTAATAAAATTGCAAATTCTACACGCGTATTTTAGAGTTGAACCCCCAGATCTGTTACGGGGTAGACAAGACGTGGCATAACACGCGGACGTAACTGAATGATAAATGGGCTTCTATGTTTTATGGTTTCCTGGTACCCATGTTTATCTTTAATAGGGAGAGCTATGGGGTTTCTTAAATTTATGAAAATTACTTACAAATTAGTGATGGTGATACCTAAAATCATTATTATTCCTTCAATACTTAAATTTGTTCTACAAGCAGTAACAATATATCCTTTGTTACAATATATCCGTTGAGAAATTCTTGCTCAGCATCTAGAGCTACCTAAACTGGTCCACCGACTTTTGCTGATCCAAGCAACCTTACTAAATTTTCACCACAAAGAATACTTCCATTTATGAGCTATTGAAACATTCTGGACCTCCCCTCTCCACCCAACGTCTCCCCCTATTAGAACCCGGCAATTTGGTGCAGATTTGCTGATTCCGCTGGTTACCTACGGTTTGCGAAGATTATTTTAATAGATTCCACTCCCTTTCGTTTTATTTTCAGTGCAATTTTTCTCAAATTAGGGGAATATTTTATGTGAATAAAGCCGTTAATTATAAGCATATTTACACTACCCCTGGTCTTTGAACTGTCGGTGTAACAATTTTTATTCACTGACTTTAAACACGTTATAGGATTATTTTAAAAGATTTTGTGGATTTAATCTATAGATGGGTTTGAGTTGGTCTACAATCTCACCACAGTAAGTGATCGTGTTGCAGAATGGTAAGCATATAAAGCTTATAAGGAACTGGTTCCCAAATGCAGCTGCTGGGTGACATTGGTAGATAGTGCTTGACGAGTGGCGACAAATTATCATCTTGAGCGTGGTATCCAACCTGGTGGTTTATACTATAGCAGGTGCTATGAATGCTTTTGGTGCTATGAATTCTTCGCGATGTTCTCATTCATCGAAAGCTCAAAGTCATTTTATACTTTTTGAAAGGTAGTCACTCCAAATAAAGCTTTAAAATATTCAAAACATTTAGATAGCCCTTTCCAAGGCAAATATTCAAAAACAGTCCGGTTAAAACTATTTCAAAATATGAATTCAATTCATGTAATAACTACGTTGAATCCAACGATAACACCGAAGCTATTATTGAAATAATTCAATTTTGCGATAGAAAGAGACTAAAGGCGCTATTATGTAGAGCTGCCGGCCCCAGTAATGTTGGTCGTGATCATATCTCGGCCTGCCACCGTTCGCTACTGACGGACGAAACGCCTACCGATATGGGTACGGAATACTGAGTGTTGTGGAGCTGGAGGTATCCGCTAAACTTTGGCGAAACATTGATAATATTAATTAAAAATGAAGCACATCATACATATTGGATAATTTTTATAAATGAAAATATCGGCTAAAATACAAAAAAGGTGATATCATGATGAAATGAAAGATTAAAATTCTCGTAGGACTGGAATGAAAATGGATGTGATTGTATTTTGAATTTATATATTTTTAAGTGCTTAACATTTTTTAAACAGTAACTTTACAACACCTAAGCTCTATAGGGTTTCTGTTCGCCTGGTAGCATCTAGCAAGCGCACCTTGCCCGCAAGCTGGCCAATCAATATAGCGGCTGCAATTATGTTAATGCACCGCCCTCGGCCGCACCAGCCCAGACGCAATTGAAAATGTAAACGACTGTTGCCGATCTCTATGAGACTATGATAGCCTGGTACATGAGAATTGATGAAGCTGTTTAATTTTAAAAGGCCGTAAAGAGGGTTTACTGAGAAGGTCCGTAGTTTACGAATGCCTGGTACATGTTGGGTGTAAATGTATCTTAAGGCATTGGAGAAGTTTAAGTGCAATGGGGAGATTGGGATTGATTTCGCTTTAAGTATATTTAAGGTATAACCTTTTTACTAAAAACATTACACTTTATGCAAAACGGGCACTAATCTCGTACGGTTTCTAGAAAAATCTAATTATAGTATTAAATTAAAAGTCTGCTAGTTCGTCTGGCAGTGGCGTTGCTTATCCAGTGACGCAGTAATTAAACGGTAGGGCGGGATTTTTCTGTATATATCTTTCCTTTTTTCTGGTATATAGTAAATTATATAAAAATCCCCGTAGATGCTAGTTTGGAAGCAAACAAACCTAATTATGTGATTATATATACGTCAAGTTACTTTCATGATTTATATTGAATATTTAAATAATTTTAAGAGGTAGAGCGTAGCGTTTATTCGCTCAAAGAGCAGCTCGACTGGGGAAGTACTTCCACCTTACAGAATAGCGCAGCCAAATAACAAATAATTATGTTGTGTTCCTGCATTGAGGATGGAGGAAGGGTCGGTAACGCTTGAGTGATGCCTCGTGTGTTGCAAGCGACCACAAGCGGCTACGGTTACCGCTTATCATCAGGCGGGCCGTATGCTTGTTTACCAACTTGGACATATTAATAAAAATGAAAAGTAAAAACTTTAGATCTGTCTTCTTCTATAGCTTATTAATAATAATAATAATAATTTTATTGTTCACAAAAAAACGATATTACAGTAATACATGAAGCCCTGTCGTCTGTGCTAGTTATATAATAACTGTGTTACAGGCGACAGTGTCTTCCCCCCTAAAGCTAATAATATTGATATATATGAACAATTGATTGAATAATTTATTAAAAAAAAGGATAGTAATTACAAGATAATTAAATAAAATGATAATTAGTCATTAATGTGTGTTTGTGTATATGTGTGTGTGTGCGCGTGCATATTTGTGTTGGGTATGTTTATGTGTGGGGTGTGTGCATGTGTGTTTGTGGGGTGTGAGTGTATTTGTAGGGTGTGTTTGTGAGTGTGTGTTCATTTTTATTTTTATTGCAGCCTAACGAAAATGTCTTCTGTTGCAGCGTAATCTAGATCACTAAGCCAATCAATAACTCTCTTTTGAAATTCATGAGAATTACATGGCTTATGTTTTAGTTTCATATTAAGTTTATTATACAGTAGCTATCAAATAAACAAGGATGGATATATTTAATCAGTGATTGCATTATAATTGACGTGTGTTATTTAGTTATACGACAGCAATGCTTTTAAAAAATCTTCTGTTTATTTTCATCTTTCGCCGACTTTTTTATACCACGATTTTTTACACCACAATAAGTTCGACGACGATAACTTCATAAATTCTTACGGAGTTTAGTCATTGGTCAGTAATTTTTGTCAAAGTTTTAACTATAGGAACTGGAAAACCTCAGAGTTCCTGCGTTTGTTTCTAAGTAATGCAGTAGGTACTAATTCACTAAACATCACCGTCTTAAGTTTCTATTTGACTAACGTGACTTTGGCGAAATTGTGCTCTTGGCTACAGTTGTCATATAACTAAAGAAGAAGATCAATGTTTTATTTTCTGAATCCTATGCAAATAAATAATTTCCAGTAGCAAAGTAAATATATTAACATTTATGTCGCACTTAGCCCAGCTTCCTCTCAAACGTAGCTAATCACTCGCAGACGATGTTAAAACTGCTAACTACAAGTCAATAACTCAAAGTTTAACTAATTAACAAGCTAAATATGCTCCGTTCTCGCTTTATTTATATATTTAACATTTTTAATTATTAATTAGAAAACTTTCGGGTGCGTGCCCGTTTCAGTCAGGAATAACTGTGTTACATAATTGGGTATATAACCTTATGATAAGTGAAGTACAATTTATAAAACCGAATCAAGGTTTCGACAAAAATAGAAACATCAAGTACAAAAATGGAGTCAGACAATGGGCACCGAACGTATATATTACATTAGCAGAAATCTATGAAACACGCATACAATAATACAGCGATGAACAATGCAACCGAAATGGCAAACCCGAATTATCTCGTTTCAAACACAAAAGCGCACATCAAATTAACAATTGACAGCGGGCCGTGTCACACGCAACCAATGAAATGTGAGCTAGATCGAATGGAAGACTCACAAAGGATTCATTTACGCAAATTTATAAGCATTCATCCTTCGTATATGGAACGATTTTTTCCACATAAGAGATCGAATCCAAATTTTAATCAGCGAACGAGTCCTCGAGGCCTACTTTGCGTAACGCACGCGTATACGTTACCAAAGTTCCTGAAATTCGATGTCATTACTGGGATATCTCGTGACGTTCCGTTAACTGACTCGGCTGAAGTAGGGCCGGATCGAGATAGACTTAGGAATTGTCTGGCATTTTGATTCCTTGTAATTGCAGGTTTGATGAAGGTACCTTTCAAGTCTTATTAACGTAATATTAGGGAAAACTGATTGGAAAGTGGACTAGTCTTAACTAGATTCTATTACCTATATATTTTTTTACTGAATGGGCTTGCTTTCGGCCACTGACCTGCCCATAAAGGACGATGGCGAGGCCTTCAGATGGAGCACGCTTACCCAGAAGAAACCTATTCACTCTGGCCTTGAAAGTCCCTCCAAATAGTTAGTCAGGAAGTGAATATATCATAATTATTTTCAATGATAGATAATTTAGGTATTCAAACTATTGTTGTGAAATTCGAAGTTAGCCAGCACCAAAAAGATTAAAAGAAAAGCGATACTTTATAAAATTGTGTCCATTAACTTAATCGATGTAATTACCTTAATTGATGTAGTCTGCCTTGTGCTAAATACTATGGACTAATTACGTATCTGTAATGAAATAAAATTGTGCTAATTAACATGATTATTTATACTTATAACAATAATTAACTTAAGTCATTAAAATACTCATTACCGTTTACTTTGTATTGAGTTAAAGGGTAACTCGTGCTGATTTCGAGGTAAGCAAAATCTTTTAAATCTATTGCAAAATACTGAACTATACACGCGTTTTTATAATGGACTAGAAGGTAATGGGGGGCTAATGGAGTTGTTACATTTGACTATACAGGTCGTTGTTTTGGTCAGCGACGAGCGACTCAGGGTCGATAATACAAATGATACTGGTGCTAAAAAAAGTATAGAAAAATACTTTTTTTTGAAAATCATGTAATAAACTAAAGTGTAGACATAATACTCAACGGGAGTACGAGGGAGTAAAGGGGTGGGGCGATGGCGGCTTGCGCCTAGCTCTAGTCTGTGCACGTGCCTAGTAACCATACTTTGCAGTAATTTTATTTGAAATTGAATAAGGTATTTCTCAACATATTTACAGTATTTAATGGAATTAAGTCCATTTTTGGGGAATATATATTTTGTACTTCTGCTCCTGGGTCGCTTGTCGCCGACCAAAACAACACTCTGTAGAGCCATTTTTAAATTTCGTGAAATCGTAGCATACACAGGGTGCCAAGACAAGATGGTTGTCGACAATCGTCATCGATAGTAAACGATAAAACTTTGTTTACTAACGATGACGATTGTCGACAACCGTCATGTTTAGAGGGGCAGGTCGTTGTTTTGGTCAGCGGCGAGTGGCTCAGGGTCGATAATACAATAGACAATAGACAAAACTTTATTTGGCACACACACATCACAAACATTGAAACAACGTAGAATAAAAAACAACAAAAATAGAAGCTTATATAAACGAGAACAAAAATAAAACCAATAACGCAAAGCTTATATTATGAAATGCCACTAATATAAAAAAATATATAAAGGTAATTAATATTTGTGGTGTGATGCCAAAAATACAAATGATACGGGTGGTAAAAAAAATATAAATAAATAATTATTGTTATATTTTAATAGCTTTTCCGATAGCTGCACTTGAGAGCCAGTTCCTTCTAGGCTTTGTGTGCTTTTAGGCCGCATCATCACTTACCATGGTGAGATTGCGGTCAAACACAGACCAATAAACAGTAAAAAAAAAAAAATGGAAAATCATGTAATAAGCTAAAGTGTAGACTTAATACTCAACGGGAGTGCGAGGGAGTAAAGGGGTGAGGCGATGGCAGTTTGCGCCTAGCTCTAGTCTGTGCACGTGGCTAGTGATCATACTTTGTCGTAATTTTATTTTAAATTAAATAAGGTATTTCTCAACGCATTTACAGTATTTAATGGAACTTAAGTAAATTTTTGGAAGATGTATTTATTGTACTACCGCTCCTGGGTCGCTTGTCACCAACAGAAAAAAAAACATATTTACAAAACGCGACATTTCAGGATATTTTACTACATGATGTTGCCTTTGTTTCGCAATATCATGAAATGTATGCCAAACAGATGAATTTTTACTAAACTGGTATTTCTTCAGTGTAAAATGAAATACACGATAAATTATTGCCTGACTAAAATTATCAATTTCAATGTAATAAATTATTAACTAGTAAATTCACAGCCAGCGCAGCAGTGAGGAGGCAAACTGACGTTACAGTATAATTGCACCAAATCGTTTGATGGCCACTAACCGTGCATAGATTAATTCGGCAGCTATTTACCGGACGCACGGTAATATGTTATTACCCCACCTATAGTTATACAACCATGGTTTATGCTTGATTTGCGTTCAAATGATCGTATTATTGCTAATTGGCAAATCGCCATAAGTATTATTATGATTGATGTTTTATCACTATATTGTTGAGCATTTGAGCGCTAAGTTGAGTTAGTGTTGAAACGAAACAGGTTAACTAAGTTTTTCTGAACTATGCATAAATATAGGTGAATAATTAGGTAATAAGAAGGAATATAATGAATATATATGGAAAATAAAAGATTGTCAAGGCGTTGGTATAATAATTTCAATTATTCATATTTCAGGAAAACAAAATTAGACTAATATCATGTTCTGAAGAACTGAAGAGCTTATAAAAAGTTGATGGGAAAAATCCCATTTCGAACAAAACTATTTAAATTCTGATTCAGATAATGATAACATACTACCAAATACTTCTTTCACCACAAAACTACATCGGTCAATCAACGCCCAGCTGTTTATATATTTAATTAACACTAAAACGTCCGTAACATGTTTATTTTCAAAGTTAGACAGCTAATGTAAGTAGGGCAACCCGGGTCCGGTGAATGAATAAATGAGATCGCTGCAGCAATCCTGTTAGTTGTGCAAACAAACCCTGGGAGCAAACAACTGCGGAACACATTTTGACTGACATCAGTTTTGGGTATAGCCTTTAGGTGTGCTAAAAATTCTGATAGTAGTAGAGTATTGAAAGGTTCTGTGAAATTGAAGAAGAAAACGCTTATAGGATATAGAATTGACATCAGTATAGAATAATGCTACAAAATATAAAACAGTAAGAGGCAATGGTCTAAAGATAAGGATGAATGGCTGTTTAAACATTATTAGGTCAAAGTAAATAGTAACTTATTTCAGAGCAACAATGAAAAGGTTAAAATACGTTTGATGATGCTGAAAACAAGAATTGTATGTAGTGTAAATAATATAACAATATAATAAAAATATTTATCATAAAATAAAAACAGAATGGCGGCGGCCCGAGCTATTACTAAAACAAGTTTTGCGAAAGCAAAGGGGATAAGTTACACAAGAATATTGCATAAAAAATATTGCACGACACGCGATGCACCATCAAAACTACCTCATTAACATTCATAAACAAACGTTTCAAACGCTAAAATATACTGCAGATAATTCTAAGCATTTGAATAAAACATTCTAGTAGACACAATCCTCTCGCTACCGAAAATTACACTGACGACTGCCGTCTGAACTCTGAGGCGATTACAAATAGCTATAAAAACAAAAACATAACCCCACTTAGATCCAACGACGAGTGTCAACCTTAACGACCCAATGCTAGAGTCCATTTTCCAAGGGGACAGTATGCTAATAGCCCGTCCACAGGTGATCCAAGCATCTGTTTCGTTATGTTGTGAAAATATAAAGTTTTTCCCAATAAATAATGCAATGTGGTACGTAGTACGGTACAGAGGAAAAATATGGTAATATAGAACTAGACGGGCGTGTTTTCGTTATGGGATTATCGTAGGGATAAAACTAATTCAACCAAAGAAGATAATATTTGTACGACTTATGAAAACATTCGGAGATCCGCGAGTAATCCCGCAGATGTGACTTGCGATTCTGCTGCTATGAGAAAAAGTCGTCTTTATTTGCTATAGGCTCTTATTGGAAATTCGACGATAATACAATTATCGGTTCCCCGAAGGTCCGCTTCCTCGCGTATCTGTGAACGTGGTTTATTAGAAATACTTTTCAGGCTTCAGCATCCAATATCAAATATTTTCATAGATTACATAAATCTTATTTATAACATTGTAGATTGCTTTATTAAAACCCGCTTTTCGGGGAAGGTTGTAGCGAATATTTATTAAAATAGGGACGGAAATATGGATGGTTTTACGATAATATATTTGTAAGTATATCTTAAAATTAGGAAAAATATATATTAAAAAATCGCAAGTGAGTAATAAATTCAACAACAAAATCGTCTTCAATATAAAAATTCATTGACAAGACACAAAACTAGTTCTTACTTGAACGTCTCCGACAACTTTACGACCGCTACAAAAAGTATTCAATTTATTTACCATTTTCTTCGGGACACTGTCGGCGTCTTAAATCTTACTCCAGGTTATTGGTATACGTGACTGAATTCACATTGTCTGCGTGGAGGAACCTTTGCTTTACTGCCTTTGGGTCATCAGATTGTTATTAGTAAATGATAAGTTTATGTCAAAGTCTTTATTGCCTCTACGCCGGGCTTTCATCAAATTAGTGTAGGTTTCATTTTCTATTGCTGAAGTGAAAGATTTCTGAAGTTTGAGATCAGTATTGATTGATATTTGTGCAAATTTATGAGAAACTTAATATATCTATTCATTTATTGCAATACATGAGTATAGTATTAATACTATAGTTATGAGGGTCATTACATCATATTTGGATGACATCATTATTATTGATGAAACATTTTACGTAAATGTATCAGAGACTTCCCTGTGTTAAATTTTTATATAAACTAATCTTAAGAATACAACTTAAAACCTTATCTTGAGCAAAACGGTTTGCATCAGTTTATCCACTACTTTATCTTGTACCTCGATCACGATAGTAATATTCAAGAAAACTTCAAGCCTTTCAATATCATCAATTCAAGTAGATCGCTGTAGCGCACAATATTCACGTGTAAACGCTCTCCATAGCACAAACAAAGTAATATCACGACGTAAGATACTTACCGTCTACTTGGAGGATTATCCCCAACTTGACTTAGATATTTTGATGTTTTACCAACGAAATTGGTTTTTCCCTTAGCAAAGAAAACCCATTATCGTGGCTCAGGAAGCCGTCTCGTTACCGCGTATCTAATTTAGGATGATCCAGATTTTTCGTTCTTTGCCCGGAGGTGTGAGACTGACAGCAGCGTAAGTAAGGATTTGTACAGTATAATGGTTGGCTTAAGGGTGTGTTGACGCGTGTAATAATGGCATCATATCATGGTGCTCGGAAACCTCCATAGGCTTATTGTTAAGTGATAGTAAGGTCACATTGGTTTAACAGATTGGGGTGATTGTTAGCATTCTAATTACACTTATTTGACTGAATTCAGGTATTATTCTCAATAAGGATATGTACACGGTATTGTAGTACAGTAAACAACTACTAAAGTAAAGTAGTAGTAAGAAAAAGGATAACACAGTAAGAGAGGTTCAAAGTTAAATCTGAAGTGCTACTTATAATAATTAGTCTTAATAATATAGCATTATATTGGTAGTTACGTCTTCAAGTATCGTCTTTTAGTTCTCTCGCAAAGGTTCGAAGTTAGGTAATTTGATTATTATTAGCTCCTGATTAAAGTTCGTTTTTCCTAGGATTCTCTATAATTTAATGTAGGTAGACTCTAGTAGCACAAGTTTGAAACTTGAACAGACTTCAGAACAAGGAAAAAATATAAAAGTCTAAGGTTATATTCTTGTGAATTTCATGATGCTTTTCCAAGTTTCTTTCAGACGTGTTAAAAATATAAATTTACCTTTTTAGCGGTGGAAATTCTAACATTGATTATAAATACAGTTCTTCGAACATAACTGCATAATTTATTTCACTGCAATTACAATTGCCAATTTAACTTGGTGAAGACTTTTCAATTCATCATGCCATAGTAAATTTTTCCAAACCCCACCGCTCTTTAGATTTTAAATAACAGTCAAAATGTTTTAAATATAAATAATATTCACACCAGGCCACAACAAATGTATTGTCACACACACGCACGCCACAGAGATGGGGGTGCATTGTGTGTGGCAGCCAGTAATGATGCATTCGCCGATGCATCCACAATGTTGGAGGGTGCAGCTTTTGAGACGCAAGGTGTCGAGCTCGTGCATTTTCGTGAAATTTCGGTAAATGGCATAGACGTTTAGTGAAACGTGAAATATTTTATACAGTATGAAGAAGGGGAAAGGAAAATACAATGAGAAAATAAGGAAAAATTAATGGGTTGCAGGTGATTATGATGATAATGAACTTAAAGATAAAAAAAGTAAACAAAGTTTACCGCCCATGTATTTTAACATACAATTAATAAAGGTCCAATCATAACAATCATAGTCATAGAATTTGCATTACATATTTGTGGCACGTTTGAGGTGAAATCGTTCCCGATGCCATCGCTTAAGGGTATTGCAATAGTAGTTTGAACAATTGGCGTTTACGATGAAATTCTGAAATCAGTAGACTGTAAACATTGAAGAAATATTCCAAGAAATAGTTATAATTAATATCGAGAATAAGCATAATTTCAATTGATATAGAATAGTTATTCTTCGAATATAATCAGATCACAAGATTTAAGAGATGTTTGATAAAATGGATGATTCCTTGGTAAAAAAAATATTCCAATTAGTCCGTCAGTTAGGTTATCAAAAAATATTGGACACGTATTTTTTGCTTTACCAAATCCAACCTTGTCAATTGAAACAAGTTATTCGAAAGCAATTTTGATTTGGTGGTTTTGTCTACTTTCTTAAATTTTCATTTATTAATACTTCTTCCTTAATCACTACTCGTTTAAAATCTTCGAACGCTTAACTCCACTTAATTACATTTTGCTAAACATAATCAAAACATAAAATTTATTCTTAGGCAACTTTAACATGGATATTGAAATATTAATTTTCAAGATTACCTTTACTTACCTTTATAACTCGACAAAGCTGAGTATTTGGAACTTAATTAACTCATCAATACACGTTTTCTTTGAAAATACCATCATCCAAGTCGGTATCTTTAGGTATTTTGCGGACAGGTTGCAAATACCTACTTTAGGTTTGGTAAAAGTGAAAAACTGTTATGTATTAGAAATTCCATGAAAAGTATGTAAATCTTGACAAATGTTTGCAATGCGAAGTATTGTAGCTTTTTAAAATTCTTCATAACGCAACACATCGTACCACGTATTGCTCTCGATGTGTGTCAGCGAGATAGAGAGTAGCTTTGATAAAAGCGGACTAAGGAAAGCAGCTATTACTGATAAGAGAGAGAGAGAGAGAGCAATTCTTAGGAATAACTTCTTTAAAACACATAGATTTATTGCACAAAGAGTATCCTGCTAGAGCGAGCGCTGCAGTCGTCAATCTCTTATACTTTCTGAATTTGCTATTTAATTATCTATATCACAAATACGGACTTTTGTCCAAACAAAAGTTTCATTTTAAGTTGTTTTCTGTGTTTTTGCCACCGTCTGCAACTTAGACCACCCTGCAAACGGTACCTTAGAGGCACCGTTGTATAGATCCCTCTGCCTTATCAGGGGCCCGCAGGCAGTGCGAGCCCCGTATTTTTGTTAACAACTTCTTTTCAGGAATTTTCAGTGGAGGTGTACCTACATTGTGTCGGTGGAATTTGATTTTGTTGTAATCTGTCTGCTTTCATATCGAAAAGTTTTGCGTTTCCACTAAGTGTTGGACGTGTAGGGTTTATGTCGTTGCCTTTCTTGATGTTGAAGGTACAACTTTTTGAATTGTTTTATTATTTTAGAAAACATTCTGAAAACTATTCCCAAGTAATATTCCTAGAAGTGTATTTCTAGGAATATTACTTTGAGTCATAGCAACTTCATACATTCATGAAGTGTAGATGATATCATCAAATAAACGCCGAGTAATCTAGCTCATCATTTCGCCAGAATTAATCTTCAAAGTTAGAGTGCGTCCTAAACGATATATAACCCTCAAAAACTTTCTTAACCCCCCTCGAAAGAAAAAACGTGAACACGGCATCCGTATTAAAAGAACTAACTTCTATTTTCACTTGAAATACAACTGATATAAGCCTTATACCGTTGCCTTAAGAGTCAATGCGACAGAAATAAAATCTTAGTGAAGACAAGGAAATTTCTTCCAGGGCGCCAAAATTGCCACTTTTACTTACAACGCCTTTGCCCTTTGTCACTGCATTTACTTATTTCATACTTATATTTATAGAAATAATGAATTAAAAAGTAGACTTGACGACATTATCATACAAGCCTTATATTTTTCTCTAGAAAAATATTCCCGTAATTTGTTTTACAGCGATATTAATTAAGGTAGATCTCATAAAAAACCCACAAAGCCTTCTTAATATCAAAATAAACAAGATGTTATTTATCAAATGAATTCTATTTCGTAATACTTTGAGTACCAATTTATTTGAATTTTCTAACAATATTTTATTTGCTTTACAGAAGCTCAGAATCTACAACTTTATCTTTTACGGGAATAAACCAATAGTATCAGTTGTTCGTTCATTATGATAAATAACGGTGTATCGCTGAATAAAATACTGATAATTCAAAAGGCTTTTTGATATAGTAATAACAATTACTTTGCAGTAAATTAAATTAGGTACCTGAATATACATAATTCAAAATAAAACCAAGGTACGTAGTTTACTAAATCAAGTCTCGCCGAACTTGCAAGTAAAAAAGTGCTCGCAACGCAAATACTCGGGGTTTAGACAAAGGACGTTTTGGAACGAATCGTGTCTGCGATCGACATCGGGCGGATGCGAACTATCGACAAGTCGTCGGAGACGATGCTACCTAACCCTCTGTAACCTTTTCTGCACTGCCTTCACCGATATTTTCATTTAAGTTTGAAAATTGCTTGCGCTCGCCGGCGCAACTCGCAAATTGTACTGAAATAGGGATCGATAATAGGATTGTAGGTGCGATTCTCTTTTACCCGAGATGAGCTGAGTGTAAATCTTTGTGATAGAAAAATTTCGGAAATTGTCTGCGAGATTTATCGCCGCGCCGCGCCACCGTGTGCGTCTAGGTGAAATTGTTTTTTGATTTTACGCTGACAGTGGTCGGGTTATTATGCGTGAGTTGGTAGAACTTGTTTCGCGTAATCTGTTTTAGATGTTGTGTGTTCTTTCATATTCACAAAATATATTGCTGTAAGAAAAGAGGGATGAAAAAAATATGGTGAGTATATTGCATATTGTGAAAATGTTATTTATTATTATTAAATTCGAATAGTGTCGATACTATCAAACATAACAATATTCAACTGAATGAGCACGATCCATGATTTTAATGTTATGTTAATGGATTTTTGATTTCAGATATACTTCAACGCTACCAAAAATGAAAATATATACCAAAAAATACTGTTACACATGTTGGTCATCAAACGAATTATTATCACTCATTTTTTTATACCACTAAGGTGGCATACAAGCATACGGTCCGCCTGATGGTAAGCAGTTACCGTAGCCTATGGACGCTTGCATTGCTCGCGCGTTGCCGACCCTAAAAAAATATATATATTGCAGACATAATAAAATTTAATCCCGATTTTTTTTTTTTTTTTTTTTTATTTATTATCATACCAAAAACATCATACATTGGGATTAGTAAAAAATCATTCACAATAAAACCACAAAGGTTTATAAAAAATGGAATGACTTACATCGACATTCGTCATTTACATACTCAACTTACACATATAGTAGGGCCGCACTCATCTCCGTATACACCGGACCAGCCAATGATATTATAATAGAGATATGCTACCCTCATACTAAGCGGCGTTCAGTTATTGTTGAATTAGGTGAATGCGATAGATAATACGGAACGTATGGTACAGAAAGAGATAGCTATATGTAGCCGCTAAGCAAAATTACGACAATTGTCTGAATTTGTCTGCAACAATTAGCGTGCGTTAATGCGATATCTACCTCTTTTTATTATAATATCATTGGGACCAGCCATAACTATGACCACATTCCAAAGTATAAAGAGACCAGTGGGCCAATAAATAACAATTTCATAAGTAGGTAGTCCTAAAAATAAATAAATAAAGAAGTAGGTGAACATAATTATAATTCAATGGGACGGTACTCACTTGAAATACCTACAGATGGCAAAAAATGTCAAAGATTCGATACAAGGTGTTGTTTAAGTTTTCTTTTTATGTTAATGGGAGTAATATTTTGTTTAATTTCAAAATCGAGGTTGTTCATTAAACGAGGAATCAAGTAGGAGTTGGTACGTTGCCCATAGGTGTTATTAGCAGATATAGTTTTTAGTTTCTTTTGTGTTATTTGTCGTGTTGTGTTTTTGTGTTCTATATTTATTTGTAATTTTGTGTTGAAAAATTGTTCTTTAAGAAGGTTGTAATTTACTTTGATATGGACAGGAAGAGTATTGCAATGTTTAAATAAGAGAATATCATTGTTAGAACAGTTAAGTTTTACATTTGGTGATACTATGTGTTTTAATATTCTAATTTGCAGTCGGTAGATACTATTAAGATAAGTTTGGTATGTACGGCCGTAGCTACTTAGTCCGTAGCATACCACAGATTCAACGAAAGCATTGTAAACATTGTAAAGCATTGTAAGATTACGAAGCCTATTCGAGCGCAGCCGATTCAAACTGAAGATTATTACGCTCCCATTTCTCAGGCCTTTGAGTCTTCGAAGAGGAAAAGATTTACATAAAAAGAAACTTTCAGTCTCCTAAATTATGATTCAATTAGTATTAAAGGATTGGTCTCTCAAAGGGCTCGGACTTTTTCGGGTCTGCTGAGTCGGTCGACTGATACAGAACTCCTTTGTGCTTTCGACCAAACTAAGGAGGTTGTAGCTTTGTACCACGGTTTGTCGCATAAAGCTACTGGTACAAATAACAAGCGGATTAACTTTCAGAGAGACGGAATACGCAATAAACGGAACTCGAGAAAATTGTATCGAATGTTTTGATTGTTTCATATGCGGGTTTCACAAGACACGCTATTAGGACCTCTATTGCAAGTAATGTATCGAAGACGCTTTCAACTTGTCTAACTTTTGTAAAGGACTCCAGTTCATTACGCATTACGGTATTCCTCCGTCTCAGGGTTTCGGGTGAATTTTTACGCTCAATGTACTGTAAAAATTTTCTCTATTGTCGGTCCTTTGCAACGAACGTCCTTTGTAATACTCTTTTAATCGTTTATTTTTGTGAGACACCAGTATCGAGGGATAGATAAACTTTCTTTGTAGATGATAACGTCAAAGACTTATTTCTGAAGAGGTCTGAATTATTTTATTTGTTATTAGAAGGTAAAAAAATACTTGTTGCTTTTCATAACGTAAAGTGTTATTTTTTAGGCCAAACTTAGACATGCACAATATTATAGTGCTAATAGCTAGAAAACTTATTTATAACTTCATATCAGTTGAAGTTATCAAAAACACATATAGCTGTGTCTGTCACATCTAATGTTAGATATTTGTTACAACCAACACCTATCTACGAGGCTGGGATTAAGCGAAGAATTATACTTTTTCAGCAAGCAAGCGATTATTCCGCTTCGTCCGTAAGTTTGAGATATTCGTCTTAAGGATTATGGGGTGCCTTGAGCGAACGAAATTTCACGGAATTCCCTTGATGGATGAATACGGAAGCCTTAATTCTGCAATTTCGGGCGTGTAAAATAGTGAAGGACGTGAGCCGGAGTGACGTTAATGATGACGTCACATTCTTGTGACATTTCTATTTTTGTCGAGAATAAAATAAACTGTATTCACGTTTGTTTGTTTTTAAGTCCACGTCTCAACATGACTATTAAAACGCAGCACGGCACCATATGGAAATTTAAAAAGGCATTCATTCATTAAACAAACACACATAAAATTTAACGAAGCGCTGCCATATTCGTTAACGAATTTCCGGCTTTCATTATGATTATCCCATGGCTACTGAAACACTATCTATGTGCGTCTCTTTTTGTCTTTAATTTTCCTGTCAAGTTGGAAAAGGATGAGTATATTTGATTTGAAAAAGTAATGTGGGACATCTATCGCTCGACGATCCGTCACAAACATGGGTTTAATGGGTGCAATTAAAGGCGACACTCGTAGCCTACCGAAATATCGCGACATAAAAATGTCGTTGTTACCGCGTATCAAATTGGTCGATGGACAAGCGCGCTTTTACGACTTGTCGCTTGTTCATGACGGCTATTTGAGCGATTTGTGATATGATATTCATTAAATAGAAAATATTTTTAAGCATATAAGTTGATTGATACGTACAGTACTTTTTACTAAAAAATATAAGTTTATGACGGTTAAATACAGACTGGCGATAGATTAGTGACACATGAAAAAAAAAAGCAAAATTAAAAAAAAATTAATCATTATCGCACAAGATAACATCACTTAGCCAAATTAACGAGGCAGAATGAAGTCGAGTGACATCGGACGACCCAAATTAAAGATTAACCGCTACTTCCATTATGTCTGGACAAATTACTGAATACGGTGAAACCGAAACATCGGCCGAATAAATTCGTAGCCACAAACAAAGGTTTACGGGACTAACTGACCACGGAACAACAAATGTCGCACTAAACGACATATAAAAGCTGCGATAGTTCAAAATCAAAATCAAAATCAAAATCAAAAAGTCATTTATTCAGTTTAGGCCCTAGTAAGGCACTTATGAACGTTATGTACATACAGTTGAATTTACCACCGGTTCGGAATACACTTAAACTGAGAAGACTCCGGCAAGAAACTCAGCAAGGTTTTTTTTTTTTGTGGAAGATCTTTTAATATTACAGCTTTTTTCCAAATACTTATACAATATATACATTATTATTTTATGCTTATTCGTACAATTGTCACTTAGCCAGGGGGATGCAAGTGCAGAGAGAAGCTACTACAACCATATATTCTTGTCTTCCACGTAATGAGCCGCCTTATAGTAGGCTTTGTCAATTAACCTCTGCTTTATGAAATCTTTGAATTTATCATAAGACATTTTAGTTACTTCGAGTGGGATTTTATTATAGAATCGAACGCAATTTCCGAGAAAAGACTTATTAGCTCTAGATAACCTGAATCTAGGTGTCACAATTTTATCTTTATTTCTTGTATTGAAGTTATGGCGGCTACTATTAATTTCAAATAAATTTAAGTTTTTACGGACAAACATAATATTTTCATAAATGTACTGTGACGGTAACGTTAAAATTTTAAATTCCTTGAATCGACTTCGTAGTGATTCGCGAGGACCCAAACAATAGATTGCGCGAATTGCACTTTTCTGCAGAATAAATATAGTTTCAAAGTCTGCAGCTGAGCCCCACAGCAGAAGACTGTAGGACATTAAACTATGGAAATAAGCAAAGTAAACCAACCTGGCTGTAGCCACATCTGTTATTTGTCTAATTTTTCTAACTGCGAAGGCGGCGGAACTCAGTTTACTAGCTAATCTTTCTATATGAGGACCCCATTGTATTTTACTGTCTAATGTAACGCCGAGAAAAACTGCCTTATCCACTAGTGCAAGTCTTTTACCATCGACAAAGATATGAGTGTCACTCTTAACAACATTAGGGAGAGAAAACCTTATACATTTAGTTTTACAGGAATTAAGCATAAGATTATTGGCGGCAAACCATTTTGATACAGCTGATAATGTGTCATTGAGCTGCGTAAGGTCTGTATCTTTCCTATTGACTTTAAAAATTAGAGAAGTGTCATCAGCAAATAAAACTATATCCGACAATTCATTTACCATATAGGGCAGATCATTAATATATGCCAGAAACAAAAAAGGGCCTAAAATTGATCCTTGCGGTACGCCCGTTTTCACTAAAGACCCTGAGGACGTAGTACCGCTAATACCTACTTTTTGTTGGCGACCTGATAGATAAGATGATATAAGATCGAGTGCCACTCCACGAACTCCATAGTGTTGGAGTTTTAAAACTAGTGTGTAGTGATCTACGCAATCAAATGCCTTGGAGAGATCACAAAATACGCCAACCGCATCCTGTGAATTCTCCCAGGCTTCAAAAATATGCTTTAAAAGTTTAGCACCAGCGTCTGTCGTAGACCGGCCTTTTGTAAATCCAAACTGATGATCATGTAAAATCTGATTTTTGGTGAAATGAGTTAACAATTGATTTAGTATAACTTTCTCAAAGATTTTGCTTAACGCTGGAAGTATAGAGATGGGTCTATAATCAGAAGGATTATTTTTGCACCCAGATTTAAATATAGGAATGATCTTACTGTGTTTCATCAAATCGGGGAAAGAACCCTGAACAATACATTGATTAAAAATAGCTGCTAAAATAGGTGCTATACTAGTTATAACTGAGTGGATTACTTTAACTGATAAGCCCCATAAGTCTTCTGTATTTTTTATATTCAAAGACTTGAAAGCTCCTAATATTTCACTAGCATCAATAAACTTAAATAAAAAATTGGGAATATGTTTTGGGAAATTGTCTTTAAGGAGACACTCGGCTTTCTTAGGTGAAGATGCAAGATACTTAGTGGCTTCAGTAGGTATTGTTGAAAAAAAAGATTCGAAAGCACTCGCTACTTCAAATTTATCGGAGATAAACTTATCATTAATTTTAAGGTTAATTGTGTCTTCTTCCTTTTTATTTTTACCAGTCTCCGTGTTTATAATTTTCCACACCGTTTTAATTTTATTAGTCGAATCACTAACTTTTTTGGCAATGAAAATGGCTTTTGCTCTATTACAAACTAATTTAAATATTTTTGAATAATTCCTAACATATGTATGAAACTCTTCGTTAGTTGTGTTTGATTTTTTACGATAGAGTTCATACATGTTTTCTCTACTCAATCTTATTCCTTTAGTGGCCCAATCACAGAATTTTAGTTTATCAGTTACCTTAGTAGATTTAATCGGGCAATATTTATTAAATCCTTTACAAATCTCAGTAAACAATGTTTCATAGTTATGATTAGGATCATCAGATTCGAAATAGGTATTAGCAAGACTCAATTCTAAATGACTATTAAATTTCTCTAACTTGTACTTTGTGGTTGGTCTAAATTCCCTACTTACTTCATATAATATTTGGCTTTGAGAGGGCAATCTAACAACTTGAGCCAAATGATCCGAGCGAACACCAGGAATTAAGAACTTATCCAAAGTACTCCCATTTGTAATAATGTTGTCAATGCATGTTGAAGATGTGGCTGTTACCCGTGTCGGTTCACAAAACAAAAGATCCATATTAAATGATTTGAATAAAGAAATAAAATTGTTTCTATCTGATGAAGTAACAAGAATATCAATATTGAAGTCACCACAAACTACTATAGACTTTTTGGATTTGAAAAGTTTACTAAGAATCTCTTCTATTATAGAATAAAACAAAGAAAAATCAGAAGCCGGAGGTCTATATACACATACGATGATGGAGCTTTCAATCTCTGCACATGCCACCTCACAGACGCGCTCCACAGAATGACTACATATATCTGTACGATTTTTGAATTTTATGTTGCTGTTTAATAAAATAATAGATCCACCACCATTAGCAGACACTCTGTTGAACGCACTGGCGACGGTGAAATTGTTAATATTAAAGAGCATCATATCAGGTTTTAACCAGGTTTCAGTAAAGCATAAAATATCAACCTGGGTTTTATCCAATAAAAGTTCAATATCATATATTTTGCCAGAGAAGCGATTTATGTTCTGATGCAATAAAACAATACTTTGTCTAGGCTTCTCTTTTGTCGAAACTATATGTTTAAAGAATTAATCACAATATTATTAGAGTTACTAGATAATATTGCTTCGTCACTTAACCTACTGTTTGTTATATTTACTATAACACTATCAATATTATAAGCTATCAATGTAGCAATCAGGTTTTTCGTCCTTCTAGGCATTTTCAGTGAATCCCGATTTAATTTTATTCCACTAACAAACTTATTAGTGTCGAAAAACAAAATATTGTCATTGTGACATGTCAAATTAAATAATACATTATTCAGAAACATGATATAACTATTCTGTTTGTCAGTATAGTCAACTGAGTAGGGAAAAGCACATAACATTACTTTTAGTACCCCTAACCTTTGTAAGGACTCAAAGCTATTAAACAGGTCTATCCTATGTACATCTAGTCCATGACCAACTAAAATTACAACTGTGGTATAGTTGTCAAATTTCATTTGTATTATTCTTTTAATAATCTGCATGTAAGAAGCACCTGGCATACAATAATTAACTACTGGCTGTTTTGAATGGTTATTAATAAGGGAACCAAAGTTAACTCCTATTTTATCAGTAAAAATTACTGTTTTGTATTTAATTTGCAAAGAGGATTCTGAATCACAACTCACACACAGCTCAGCTCGTCCAACCTCAGGTACAGCCCCAGTCAAATCCCCAGGTAAAACCCCAGGTAAAATCTCAGGTAAAATCTCAGGTAAGATCTCAGGTAAAATCTCAGGTAAAATCTCAGGTAAAATCTCAGGTAAAATCTCAGGTAAAATCTCAGGCAAGACCTCAGGTAAAACTGGCATTGACTCATCAGCAGACACATGCATACAGCCACAAGTATGGTTGTTAACGAGAGACTCAAATCTATCCTCATTATACTTACACATATCTACTAATTGAGTCGCAGCCAATATGTGTTCTTTAATTTGTTGTTGGGATTGTTCATACTTGATGAATAAATCCTTTAAGCAAAGCTCTTTGTCCTCTAAGTCAGAGAGCAATCGCTGTGTGTCAGTGTCATATATTTTTAGACCATTCTTTAACTTAAGATCACATATTTTAAGTTTTTTTATTAGATTTTTTTGTTTATTTCTTCTTAAGGCTGCACTACGGTAACATTTTTTAATAAATCTATTCAATCTTAAGTACTTTTTTATCTTATTATGGCTTGACATAACATAAATAGGTTGATCAGAAATTGAATTAGGTATAGAGGTAAGTTGGACAGACTGCTGACACGAATCATTCCCTATCATTTCATCATACAGGCTCAAGGTGTTGTTGACCTCATGATTGCTATTATCCAAATTTTGTTTATTTATATTGTTATGAGCTTGACTTAAGCTACTCTCAAGCTCAGAGATGCGGTTAAGCGCTTGGTCATATGTATCACAACATGCGCTAAAAGATGTTACTGTCTCCTGAAGATGGTTACGCTGGTCCAGGATGTCCGCGTAGCTACTGTGTAGTTCCGCCAACTCACTCTTTAATTTAGAGTTCTGATTAAGAATGTTTTTAAATTCTTCTTCGCTATCCTCACGCTCTTGTTGCAATTTGTCGCAGAGGTTTTGGGAGGCTTTTAGTTCTAGTAGTGCCTTTCTGAGCTTTTCTTCCATATCACGGGCAGTGGCCTTGCGTGTCAACATGTTAGACATTATGAAACCACAGACCCTGCAACACAAACACAGAGAAGCTGAATAGCGAGTAAGGATATGAAGTTTTACTGAGTTTGATCTGATCTTTGTTACAATATTAACGTATTTACTAGCTTATTACGATGAAGTTACCTTTTAGTTTATGTTTACAGACAAATATTTATAGGATAAATGTTTGTATTTCAATTTAACAAAGTAACTACCTACCTACTCTTAATTCTTTAGAAAAAATATAGGTTTTCTTGTATTTCTAGCGATTTAATCAACTAATTGTCTAGCACCTATGCTGTATCGTATTCAGAGTATGTGTACTGTCTGTGGCAGGTGTAATTGTCTACAACTTTGCTTCCACTTATTGTCAAACAAAGAGAGACTTACGGCGCCAATGGGTGTGTGATGGAAGTAGCTCACGTTACGTATGTGAGCGATGTGTAGTGTACCGTACACGCAGTTGATTAGCGAAAATATTGAGAACTATAGTTACACGTATCAATTAAAACAAAATACTCCCCAGGTTTTTGGCGATTTATGTTCGAATTTTATCCGTTTGTTTTCAGTTTAAATTGGGACCCCCAAAAACTGTGTGTAAACAAACATCGGTACCCGAATTTCGGTTGGAAAGTTTTAAGGACAAGAGTGAAACATTGAAAACACTCGGCGGGGATCGAAAATGTTCGTTTGTAATTTGTTTAACAAGTTACAACTAACGTTTTGTTAGAGCAACACGTAGAAATTTTGACCGTCCACAGGGAAAATGTTAATATTTTCCATCCGAGACGAATTGTTAAACTAAGCAGGTAATTTGACTCGTCTAGGGTTGTAAACTTCATCTGGTTTGTAATTTCAATTAAAAGAAGTTTTAGGTTGTAATTAAGGATTTATAAATCAAAAGAATACAAATTAAATATTTAATAAAACGATCTAAATGATGTTCGAATCCCAACATCATTTGGAACACAAAATTCCAGCAGGCGACCGACAACCACTATCAATTCAAATCACACCGAGAGAATTCCAATTAAATTGCATTTGAATGAAATCTAGAACGATTATAGGATCCATTGGTGAGCAAATTAAAACCGAGGTCTCCGTAGGATTTCCTGTTCAATTTTCATGGAGTACGCCGCGATAAAAATCCATTAGAGATGCGTCGCGAGAGGCCTCTGTGTCACGGTGCTTTTCTAAAACCACTTATAAATATACTGGATAGGCGAACAAATTAAAAACTAGCAATTAATAAATGTATAGTGATAACTTGAGCGACTTGTCCCGTGCAACAACTTGTTCGTTTCGTGATCGTTTGTATGTACGTACATCAGTAAATAACTATAATATAGTCATAATTGCTATCTGCAAGACTCATTGCATTTACTATACCAGTTAGTCTTAAACAATTCTTAAAGAGAAATCGATATTCTCTGACATAAGTTTCTTTACAAGTATCGTCAAAGTGCATATCGGTTTAAACTTTGAGCAGTACAATGCAATGATCATTTCCAGAGGCACAGAGCTCGATGTGACTCAGGACTGCGCCATAATGCGATTCCGTAGCAATCACATGCTTCATTTTGCATTCCCGCAAACACTTTTACCGCCGTATCCTGCTCCCAGTGCCTAACACGTAAAGCGATGCAAAAGTCGATATTTTAGAGCCTTTTACTCGTTAAATGCTTATAAATATTGAAATGTCTCGTGCATTTCTCAAATCTTCGAAATTTTTGAGGTATTAAATGCTACCAGTGTTATCATAGACTGTAGCATCTATATTGGTGTTATTAAATCCATGCATGTTCATAATTATAATCGAAGCGAAAAAATAAACAATTAGTTTCCCTATTATGTATATAAATACAAAATTAATAATTTATGAAGGATTATACAAATATGTTGGCCTTGGATCATATGAATATAGCTACTGACCTAATAAACAAACGAGAACAAATTATAATTCCCAAAAGCACAATAGCAAAGCAAAACAAAAATAAATAACAGACGCGGAAACAACGTAAATTACGTTTGACATATGAAACGGAAAACATTACGATACACAAAGTGTTAGATTACACTTATACACGGGGGTGGATTGAATCAAAATTACAGGGACGATTGACGACAACGTAGAAAAGAAAAATGAAGTTGGTGGTGTGATATTTGGAGTTCGTGATAAGCTACTTTTAAGAATCTTTAGCAAAAACACGGTAACTTTCATAAAGATTTCACATAACGCGGTAGCTTTAACTATCTATTGTTCAATTGTAATTATTAGGTGATAGCAATTTCTAAAATTTTAAATATTGTAAATATGCGGTACGTTAAAAAAACTGCAACCATATATCGTGTGGTTGATAATATTTACCTTTTGTTCTTATCATCTTGTCATGATAATTTGAAGATGTGGGTACAATTCTAAATTACCTAATTTCTTATCAAGGTCTCTACTAAATTCTACTAAAATTAGGCTTGCCCAGGCTAGCTTGCCAATATTTTATCACCTCTATGATTAAACTCAATGGAAACTCACCGTTTTGTACAAGCAGTGTTGAGTCCCTTGCTAGCGGTAACTCTGAATCTGTTAACGTTGCGTCAGATGCGTTATCTGACGCTGAGGTCGGCGTCGTCGGCGCTGTCGGCGAGTCGGACAGGCCGCGGCTGCGCGTGCGGCGCCGGCCGCTGTCGCTGCTCGAACCGCTGCCGCTGCCCGAGCCGTATGGGTGCAGCCGGCCCAGGCCTGGGGAAAAGAAAATAAAGATAAGTATCAATGATACGAGACTGTAACATAAAAGGATCAAAATCTGAAATTAAACACTGGAGGTGCAGTAAGTCTGGAGAGTCTATAAATTATCACGAAGTATATATTTTGTAACCTGCTTGACAAGTCTAATCTTGCTAGTGTATGGCTATGTTTTGCATCAAAGCTGTATTATGAATCAAACTTATGACCATTGAATTATTACACATAGAAACAAAGTACACGCGCGAAAAATAATCCATTCAATTGGAGCCATTATGGCTCCAAATGACCGCCGCGCTGTCAGTGTACTGGCGTTTTAGTGAGTGGAGCTCTCAGAAAAATAATTAATATGACGGTTTGTGCAGTAAAATTGTGTCATAATTCATCAGGGAGGAAAGATAAGAATTCTGATGTAATATTCCACAGATAAGCCACTAATTTTATTGCGTAATTAATCTAAAATAACAAAATTCAAAAACAAAATACTTCACTCAGATTTCGAGCAAAGTGTTGCTAGCTGTTTGTGTGCGAATTTGTATTGTTTTACGTAATTGATACTGATTTTGTTAGAGTAAGTAATTGAGTCCGATAAGTTGTTTCTTTTACTTATAGCTATTATAACTGACTAGCTGTCCCCCGCGGTTTCACCCGCGTTCTTGGGATAAGTAGCCTATAATACTCGGGATAATGTAGCTTCATATTACTGAAATAATTTCGAATCAGACTGGTAGTTTTACACAGTAGTCGTTTTACGGGTGTTTTTTTAACAGAGATTAATCCTTTTAAACAAACAAAACACTCTTCTGGTTTATTGTATTATAAATATTATATTAATATAGATTCAGGTAGATAATATAAGAATGTATAGCTATTCGTATTTTATACGATAATGATAATTAAATACATACATACTTCTTTAATCTTCTTTTTCTATACAACCTATCATATATGAAACCTATCATTACCAACAATACCTACTACAAATTGTACGATCGTTCATAGCTTTGCACATTGTCTTGGTTTACTATGTTAAAATACCCAACATAAGTACTATGAAACATAACCATTAAACTAGTAATAAATAAATAACAGGCCTGGGTCTATGATAAATTATCTAAGACGCAGAACTTTTTAAACTATTTAATTAATTTTATGAATACTTACTTCCAATTTCATTTACTAGTATCGGAAGGTTAATTTTACCGAAAAATTTCGTTTAGCTTGCAACATTACTCGTGCGCTTGTGTGCGTATCAGCGAGTGTAATTATATGGTACTCACGCACACATTGGTTGTCAAGTGGCCTACGAGTCGCGAGGATTTTTGTTCGATACTTCGCTTCTAAGCGTAATAATTCAATGCTTATGACAATAAATGGTTCTGATACTGATTCTGAGTATTTTAAAAAGTCGCTGTACTGGGTTCGATGCAGATTGCGAGAAACATAAAGTAATATTCTTTGAAAGAGCTTTATGTTTAGTTGTGTACTGCAAAATGCTAAATGATGCAATAATGTATTTCATCAGTCCGCGTGGTGATTATAGGGGTTTGGCCCTGTTAGCAGATAAAATAAGGATACGTAAATGACCCCACTAAACTAGAAGTACACAAGACCTAGAAATGAAATATACATAAGGTATTCATAATATCGGCTGATGACGATGATCATGATATTTATTAGCAGTTTAACGAAATAAAATTTTTGCTTGACCAATAATTATGCATCGCGTATAAAATTATTATTAAATCTCATACATTTATGCTTGATGAACTGTACACGTATGTTTGTTTAACGTTATGTATTTCTATATTAATTATAAGAGTACAATAAGTAAGAAAAAGACGTTATTTACTATGGTACCTACCAATAACGAGTTCAGTTCATAAAACAGTAGAATCAAATATCAGAATTTCCTCACCGCTTTACCCTAAGTCGCAGCTATTAAATTAAAAAACAAGGAAAACAGAACTTTCCATTGCGACATCACAATACAAAATGCTCGAAAAGAAAACCCAGAAATAAAAGGTTAATATATTAGGAAAAAAACATCAAAGAATACGCGTCAGTAGGCCAAAAGTAAGATAACAATAAAACGAAAAGACAAAAAGGTGAATCCACAAAAGGTAGAGTACATTTTAAACTTAGCGAAGACTTTCCCATACATTCATTAAGTATTTACCTACCAACAGGGGCAGACTCTATCGAAAATAAATAACAAAGGGCAAAGAAGCCACAGAAAGAAATAGAAATGGAAAGGGCAGACATAATTAGGAATAATATGGCTTCGGGACATGGAAAAGAGCACAATAAGACGCCTCGCACTGATTTTAATGTTAACGGAAAAGTAAGTGAGGGATTCTAGGGAGCAGATAAAGTTTAATACAACATTATTAATAGGAATTTCTATATCACTATAATTCTAATGGACTTTGAACAGTGACCTACAGATATTCATAAGCAAAACTATAAGATACTTTGTTGCTTTACAACATACAACCAGATTTAAACATAATTGGACTGTTTTACAAAAACCTTATACCGACTTCAAAGTACACTAAGAAGTAATGAAATCCCGATCTGATGACAATGGGACTAAACGGGAAGCGTACCCTTTCAAATAAAAAAAGAATTTTCCAAATCGGTTAATAAATGACGGAGTTATGAGGTAACAAACATTTTAAAAAAATACATTCGAATTGAGAACCTCCTCCTTTTTTTGAATTCTGTTAAAAAGTATACTATAAACATCGGTAACTTAATAACAAATAACAAAAATGTTACAACGAAACATACAATCAGTAGAAAAAAATTCAATCAAATCCTACACGGTGATCAGAATACGCGTCTTTGATGCTGAACAGCGTTCATTAAGTAATAACGTACGCTCCGTTAAAAGGAAAAATATCTGAGGTGACTTAGCATGTGCTTCAGAGACTTCGTGAACTTATTCGCTTTTTAATTTATGAGGAAATAGAAGAAAGTTCTACTGCGGAGTAAATTTAAAAAGTCTTACAGTAGGACTTTTTATTGCCTGTATAAGAGTCGCAATACTGTTTATTTATGGAAGGTGGAAATATTCAGCATTCATCTCCAACGTTTGTTAAAATACATCAGGTATATTAATAACTTCAAACATGGTTTGAAATAACTTTCTACAGAGACGTTTGTTTTAAGTAATACGTTTATATTTGTAGCAAATGTTCCGTTATGTCTTAAAATCTCATCAATCGGCACGGCGCAACGGAGGCACAGAAGTACCATCCAAAAGCAAATCTCATTATGTATTACACAAAATATTTGTTCGCAGAAAGCGGGGCAATTTCCATGAAATTCTTTTAATCCAAATACTAAAGTCAAATCGTATGAGATCATTAGGGGAAAGTATCAGAAAGGAATAAAACGGCCGTAGTCGGAAGTACTCTTGAGACTCTGAGAGAAAACTTTTTAATTTAAGGCAAACATCCCAAGAGGCCCAACTCAAAGGACTGCAAGAAAATAAAATTAGTTTCGAATGTACCTCATTATAGGACTACGTAATTGAGTATGCAGATTGCATGTAGAGGAGATCTTTTTAAAGCGACCGCGTCAAAATATGATTTCTTTATGAAGTGATGAATGACATGAATTTCATTCTTGGTTTTGGATTTACACTCTGAGTTCAGTTTCCAAAACTGAACTAAAACTGCATCATAATATTTAAATTTGAGGATCAAGGATTCACGCGATTTATTCTTGATGCGGTACATGCAAAAGTAAAAAAAAAACGATATTTATTATTGTGAATCAATCCAATCTAAATTAAAAGCAAATTGTGTTATCTTGATGATGTAATAAGATATTCACATGATCAAAAAAACCATTATAAACAAAAGTCGAGAATAAAACCAAACTAATTACTATAAAAGCATGAGCGTACGAAGCTCGCCTTGTTACAATCCAAATACCAGAAAAACGTAAATAAATAACGAATAGGCGGCACATAAGAGGCCTTAATTAATAGCAGTTAATACGTTTCAAGAATCTCTTACGCAATGGAAGGTATCTAGTGTATCCAATTAACCTTTAGGACAACTAGAACAAAGATTTACTTTTCTGGAACGAGTGCTTATTTTATATACTAAGGATGTATACGATTATAATTAAAGTCTTCGTTTCAAGGAGAAATACTAATATTCGACATATATTTTTATTTTTAAAAACATAGTACGCACGCAAGTTTCGCACGCAAGTTTGTGTTTGTATATAAATAAATTTCTTAGAAAATGGGCACCTTATTTAACTGTTTAAAAATATAAACATGATGATGATTTAGGTCAATATAATATACTTATTTAAACAACAAACTTAGTTGACCAACTGGTCAACAATTATGTCCAATCCCAGCAATGAAACAATACATCTCAACCAATATAACCATATCTTTCGAAAATCTAGAGACTTATTTGCCATCAAGAATATCCATAAAACCTCGAATACCAACATTCAATGAAATAGCGAAGAAACTTGTTCAATGCGATAATTAAGGACTCTGGCTACGGAACCCTTCACAAAGGAAGACCAAACAAAAAGGACAATGAGCTCGTTAGAGGGGAATTTTTGCCAAGTCTCCCCCCTTTATCTGACAGAAGGACGGCCGAGTCGGTGGAGACATCCGAATCCGGAATTCTAATTATTGGATGGACCTATGTATTGGGTATAGCAAGGCTTCAAACATTTAATCCATTGTCTTCATTTAAGTTCATTAACGAATTCAATCTGGCTAATAATTAAAAAAAAATACAGAAATATCAGTGTAACTTTTAGTGATAATAAATAAAAAAATATGTACTTACAAAACTTTATAGCAATCCAAATAAATCCAGAACGAACAATAAACTTAAAATATCAACACGGGCTCAAAGTTAATCCGAAATAAAGATTAGCAAATGTCTATATTCACGCACAATCACGTTCGTCCTTTAGATAAACAACAATAAAACTAATTCGCAAAATGAAATCAGGGATATTCTAGACTTGGGCGCCATCAGGCGTGGGTGGTGGGGACTTACATAAATAAAAATATTGTCTGTTTCCTCTTCGAATGATAACATGTTCGATAGCGGTTGTGTTGCAGGACGTCCGCGATGATAACTTGTGACCGGTCACTCTCAATGACTCCTGTTTAGTATGAGTGCTCTTTATTTAAGCAAATTTAATAATAACACCATTATTATTCGAGGTATTTTTAGGAGAAACATTTTTTTTAATCACTCGAAAGGTTGATGCAGCTTGATGTTACCAGAATAATTCGTAATAAATTGGAATATGTCAATACTTTTTATATACGGTCTTAAAGGGGCGTTAGCTGTTAAATAATCGGATCTACCCACGTCAGTCAATTTAATTTAATTTAATTCATTTGATGCGATTACAATTCTTTACATGGCTATTTTTAACACTAGCCAAACGTATGTATAAATCCTTTTCTATAGGATCAAACTCTGGTGTGGGAAAAATCTTCTGTTATGGATCAGCTGACAAACCTTTTTGTATGAACAATATTCAGTACCTACTTATTCAGTCAAAATGTATTTTCGTTATTTATATTCATGAGTATTTTAAACCCTGAACAAGTTTCATGAGTAAAATGACAGAAATATACCTACGGTAAAGCTATAAGCGTTATATATAAAAGCGTTTTGTTTGATTTCTAAATCACTATAAAGAGTCTCAATTAGTCTCAAATCTATTAAGTAAAAGTAAATGAATGTGAGATTACAATTAAAAGCGGAGACTGAATATATTTCAACAATTATAATTTATTGAAATTTAGTACAACCACAATATCCAATCACAACAAACAAGCAAATAATAATCCCAATAGGAATCAACTTTACAACAAATTGGGAGCTACTGTAAAAATTCAATCCGACAAAATAGTGAACTCATAAATATACAATTGGCGAGTTGCTTAGGTAGAGAAATCACGTATGTGCGAGTAACCCCCCAAAAGTGAGCGAAAACATTTGAACAACGGCTTTCCGCACGTATTGTTGGCCTCGTTACTATACCAAAAGAAAACTACAATTTGAATCCCAAAAAGTCGCATAAACGAACCGTCAAACCTGCACCCCAGGGACCTAACTGTCACAATTGTTCTCGACGTGATAAAAAAATCATAGATTCAATCATTACAGTGTACTCCTGCAGGGATTGGCAGGCTGGCTTTGATTGTACAACGATATTGGCCGATTGACGTATGCAAAGTAAATGTCGGGGAAAACGAAAACTGGAATGGAGATCAAGTTATAAGTAAATATACCTGAGAAAAATAAATGAGTGCAAATAATCTATTCCGATGCTTTGTAAAAAGTCTACAAATATGGAGGCAATAATATAGTATTCATAAGCTAAACATATTGCATAATTATATCATTCCATTCATATCAAATTCTCTGCACCCTTTTCTTACTTTACGTAAATCAATACGACTTCCCAAAGTCCCTATTTCAGATATAATATTCAAAACACGGTGCCCTACGTTAAGGCAAACGTAGAAATTTGTCACATGAGCGATGGTTCACCTACGTGTTTTGCTGTCCAAATCCTGAATATAATCCGTAGCCCTTCAAATAAAACACACCTTTATTACTTTAAAGAGAAAAGCTTAAATCCAGCGCGGCCGCGCTTAGGGATTTCATATTTCATACGTGCACGAACTTGGATTATCGTGCGAATTTATATCTTAGCACAGTAATCAAAAAGTATGCTTTCAATGGAGCGGCCGCGCTGTCTCTCAACCGAGTTGTAGTTACGCGGAGTGCGACTGTATGATTTTATGCCAGCAAAAGTAAAGAAGGTTGACAAATAGGTCGGGCGTGCCGATGTTCAGTTTTATTAAAATTAAAATGTTCTATCGTGACATTAATAAAAGGCGGTAAGGTTTAGAATCGCTCGCATACCGCCCGTTTAAATTTACAGCGGGAACACGAGGGATAAGCTGAACATTTTTATTATCATCGCGCTAGTTTATTGCGTCTCGAGCTCGAGCATTAGAAATAATCTTCACTGTGGGGTGTATTTTTTAGAGCTCCACGAGCGATGACAATTCTAAAGAGTGGAAAATCTTTCGGTTAATCCCCGATGTTCTCGTCGAGATGCTAGCACCGATCGAAATAGGCGTTCTCGATGTGGAGGGCGACCGTTTACGGAAGCGAAAATTTCTAAAAACAAAGCGAGCGATAAATCTGTCGACAGCGAAGAAAACGGCGAAGTCGAAGGGCCCGTCCTCACCCGTAACTCACTCTACATACAATTCCAACGAAAATTTATACGACATGAACTGTAGTTGTCAAACGCTGACGTTCGCGTATCGAAAGAATAAATGATAGACATAAAAGAGTGGCTGGAGACAAGTCAGGGCTTAGGTATTGTGGTCACGTAGGAGGCGCGAGACTCGACGGAGGCGCAATCTTCGAGGAAAGAATTACATTTATCCAAAGCATGGGGAAATCTCGAGTAATTCAATGCATAGACGCGATGGAAATGCAGACGTGGTGAAAAATATTTGTTAGCATTCGTTTATTGTGTCTTACCCACATGTAAATTACTTTTGTAAGTAGGTACCTGTTGGGTAATAAATTGATTGTGAATATCTTCTGATATACGATAAGTTCAGTCCGTAAAGAAATAATAAATTGATACTCAAAGTAGTTTCAGCTAGTTGTCAGCTGATTCACAAATTGAATTTGCATCGCGAACTTACACAACGCTAGACAGTGGCTTGTCACAAAAATTTCGCATGATCAAACGAGTTATAGTTAATAAATATGTTTTGAATGCTACATTAAATAAATTGTGACAGGAAACCGTAAATTGTGACAAGCATTATTTGATCACTTAAATCCTCATCAATGAATGTTCATAGAAAAAAGAAACATTTCACTCTGTGTTACCTTTAGTAGACTTGTAAACATGTATTTAATTTTTAAATATTGGATTTAATCAAAGCAAACAGTTGTCTTCATGATGATATAATATCACCCGATGACAGCTCATAGGATATAGATCCCATGAGTACAATCGACCATAACACAGCAAATAAACACACAGAACAATCCACAAAATCATTGCGAATCATCCCGAACTTAGAACCGAAAATCCCTGACAGAGAGTGTTTGTTTTTGATTTTTGTCTAACGAGACAATGGGGAAATGATGAGCACTGCGCCGTACGTCGCCTCTGGGACTTCACCCCATACCGACACTACCACCCCTATGTCAGATATACAATCGAAACTTTACCTTACAACGTACGTTATACGATTTCAATTTATTTAAAGTTTGTTTGGATTAAGGATGTTCTGGATATCGGGCGGGCACATATGGCGTCAAACGGGCTACAGCGAGTGACGGCATGCCACTAGAGGGACCCGGATTGGCCTCAATGCTCCACGGGACACACTACATCACTGGACTTGAGTAAGGACTTTTGAAATTTAAATCTCACGCAAAGTTTACTAACTATTCTTTACGTTCGAGCAAATTTAAGTACAGTAGTTGACACAGCGTAAGAAATAAGTTAAACAACTTATTCTATCATACTATTTGATTGAATGGAGACTGGAAAACACAATTTACATGATATAAAATATTCATATAGAGTAACCAGAGATTCCGACTTAGATTTCTTTATGGACATACATACAATCACTTTCAGTAAGTAAATATTGTACTTCTACTCCCAAAACTATACAGGTCAGAAAAACATGTTTTCTTTAGTCTAAGTTAATATGGAACATGTACAAATACTAATCTTAATAAGACGACATCAAAACAAATGTATTAGCGAGGTAAACCGATAACCACATCATAAGAGAACACAATTATATCGACAATAAATCACTATCAATGTAGCTCGGAAATTAATAGAGCATCAGTCACTAAATTAGTAATTAGCGTGAACTAACCGAAAATCTATGAGATCCGTTTATGCTACCTCTAATTAGACGTCTGTTGTTTACATTTGCAATGATCTGACATCAAAGTGGTATCTGAGAGTCTGCGGGGCTCAAGTAATACCGTCGCGGGCATAAAGTTAGTGATTTATTTAAGCTGTAAGTATTGATCGTCGTTACATGACTGCCACCGTTTGGGGAGGACTCAAATCGAGGTCAAGTGGATAGGATTCTCTCATGTCATTTTGTTTGTTTTACACGAGTAAATAATCTTGTTGAAAATGAAACGTTTCGAGTTGTTCGCTCTTTGATATTTGATGATGATAAACATTGAAATTGTTGCGAATAATCTTTAGTAATAGGCATTTGTTTACTAAAACCAAATTGTTTGATCCTGCGGCACCTAACTTACGTAAGGCTATCGAGACAGCAGATAGGATTATGAATATACCAAGGATGTTGACCTCCCACCAGGTGGACCGACGATCTGGTCAAAATCGCTGGGCGCCGCTGGATGCAAGCGGCCCAAAACCGTTCGAAGTGGAATTTAATGGGGGAAGCCTATATTCAGCACTGGACATCCCTAGGCTGATATGATGATGATGATGAAGGATTGCACGCTTGCCCAGAAAATGAATATTCACTCTGGCCTTGAAGACATCAAGATGTCAGGAAACGCAGACGGTGGAAGTGAGTTCCACTACTTTGCTGGTCGAATTAAAACGATGAAGCAAAGCGTTGTATCCGTACTAGCGGATGTCGACAATAAGTAGGTGGAAATTCTCCTGGAGTCCCGGTTTTCGAAAGAGAAAACTACATGGTAAATGCAATGTTAAAATAAATATAAATTCTACATTTTTATACTTAAACATTTGCAAAGGAAATATAAATAAACGTATTCAAGGGCAATATTATTTTACAGTTATCACCCTTTAAACGATCGCCATGAAACGAATCCCGATTCCCCGCAAGCCGTAAAGCAATTATTACACCCCTAAATATCTTCAGAGGCGTTACACTGAATACAGTAATGAGACAAGGACTGTTAAATAATTTACACATGTTGGTTTTACTATGGTTTTACTACTTACAGCCGCTCGCTAAGTGATTGCCTCAAGCTGGTTGGATTAGTGGAGTTTATTGCTTTGAGGTCTAAGTAAAGGGATGGATTACGAATCTGATTGATATTATTTGTGGCTTTAAAAATATCTAACGAATTTAATTATGCGTAGGTATACTAACCACTATATGCTCACAATGCTCAAGTGCAGTTGCTGGAGAGCTCTAGGTTTTTGTGACAGATTTTCAACCTACCACTATGCTCTAACTTTCTCACGATCTTTTTCTTTACAGAAAGCCGAAGCTTAATATTGGAAATCTTCGGCCTTAATGACATATTTTTTTAGAATCTATTCTGTAGTTTCATATATTAATTGTAAATTCTCTTTAATTTACAAAGTTTTAAAGGAGTTTTCTCCCACGGAAGCTCGGACTGTGGAATGAGTTCCCCGCCGTGGTTTTCCCAATGGAGTACAGCATGGGGTTCTTCAAAAAGGGTCTGAAGAGATGTCTTCAGGGTCGGCAACGCGCGAGTGTTACCCCTGGTGTTGCAAGCGTCCATAGGCTACGGTAACTGCTTACCATGAGGCGGGCCGTGCTGGTTTGCCACCTTAGTGGTATAAAAAAAAAGTATTATGTAAGCTTTACGCATTACTTCAATATATTCGGTAGGTAGTTATATTACATGTGCATTTATTCAAAGAATTGTTATTCAGTTGTAAATATACAAAAACATAGCTTAAAAAATTGCACGCAAATTCACTTAACTATATATCATTGTAAAATGTGGTTTTGTTTAATTAAATTGAATCTAAATACACAAAATTGTACTAATTTATCGAACTCCATTACAAACAAGGTACGGGACTAAATCCAAATAATTACGTATGTACCAATAATGCATCAATAATTCAAATTAAAGGAGAAACTATCGAATTGCACAGTAACCGTATACCGGAGGTAAATAATTGAAGTAAATTGTTGGGTCAGATCGGGTCAATTAATCATCGGATGCGGACCGAAGCCGCATTAACAATTTATAATGCCGCTCCGAAATACAGTAACGTGTTTCAAACGCCCGCAGCTTCCTAGGCTTTGTATCGGGTGGCTTTAACTGATGCTCCCAAATTAAGTAGTGCATGCAACTTAAAAGCTGCACATCATCAAAGCCAAAGGCCTTAGCTACCATTGGGCAGGAGAATGCCTTCAACAGAGCAGAACAACAACAAGTACGCGGCGAGCTTTCTCCTAGCGGTTTTCACAGCGCACCCGAGGAGTCTGATTTGTTGATTTAAACATCTCATACCAACACCATTGAAATAAACTAAAAAAAAACTAAAAAGCCCTGTACTAAATGCTACTAAAACGTGTTAAAAAAGGATAGAAATATTTAATTATCATGACTGACTAAATACACATTGGAGACAAGCCACTATTTACACATACACATTTGATGGGACCAAATTCCCAATACAGAGTGGAGATATTGCGATGATTTATGAAAAAAAAAATCTTAACATGCATTATGATTGAGCAAGGATGACCTTTTATATGAAGAGTTAAAAAAACGAGAATTCTGTGTTGGTCCCATTATAAAAGTTTTTCAGTACTAACACGACATAGGTTTCGAAAATATGGCGTCACGAAATCTCCACCCGGTAAAGTAAGTCTAAATTAGTTTAGTTTACAACGAAATAAGCACCATTATCTGAATCTTGATTGAACATAGGAGAATTCTTTTAAACTAGAATAACAAGCCAACTATCAAAGATAAACAATGCAAAAACGACTGCTAAATAAGATTCATTTCGAACACTGTGTCTCATTACATAATGAAAGTAAACAGAGAACGAAGCATTAATAGCTCTGTGGATTAAATGTGGATCCATTATCGAAGCTTTATTTATTTCAGCTTGGAAGCAGATACAATCGACTTGTTACCAGAACTGCAACCGGCTGGTGTTGTTAATTGTACAAATTGTACTGGTCCAACTAACGTAGGAAGTGGTTGCAAATTGTCAATTGCTTCTGAACTGAGAAGCTGTACAGGTACTGCTACTGACTCTATCAGAGTTTTTGTCTTCTTTAGATTCTTTCAAATCGCTCGTCTAATTGCATTTAAAGTTTTTGTTATCTATAGAATTACAAATCACATTTTTTTGCAACTTTTCAATCTATTTTATAAAGTCTTATAAGTTGCTTAATTTTCAATCATTTTGTTCACTATTTTTGTTTCTTTTTTTGCATGCTTATTTTTATTATTTATTTATTGTGTGCATATTTTCATCTTTTAGTTTATTATAATTGTAATAGTATTAGGATTTGTATTTTTGTTTTTATTTTTTGTATGCTAGTAAAAATACATCCTGATACATTCTTTATACACGGCCATCTGATCCTGAATCAAGCAGTGCATAATACGAACTATGGTGACCAAATGCTTCGAACCGGTGCCGCGATGGTAAATTCAACTGTATGTACCAACTTAACGTTCATAAGTGCCTTATCAGGGCCTAAACTGACCAAATGACTTTCGATTTATGTTATTTCACTAGGTCTGATTCTGGTCGGTTCTGATTGTTCTAAGACAGACATGAATGTTAGTCCTGGGAAAGAACCCACAACCTGTGAGACACATAAAGTACATGCTAGTAGAAATACCTATAAACAGATGGCCACTTTTGTCTTTACTATTTTAAGGCTTTAAATGGCTACGTAGGCCTCTCTAAGATCCAGGAAAGCATTTGACGATATCTGTGAGATATACCAATAAATTAAGCGATTCAAACTGTCTCTGCACCCGCTCTATGCCCATAAAAAGTGATAAGTAACGTGGACCACCATAAAAAATAGATTTATCCCATAGTAGACCGCAGTAAAGTGTCAATATCATATCGCGGAGTTATGCGAGGGGTGATACAGCGTAGATAGTTATTATTGAAAAAACGTATAGTCTGTTTCTTTAGATTTCCAAAAACGTAAAATAAAAACCGTAATCGCGGCACAAAAGTTTACTGACAGTTACTATAGCGAAAAAAATATTAATTATTTACTTATGTACTGAAGTATTAGATACTTAGTTAGAAGCTTCAAATACATTTATATTAATGGAATAAGTATATCATCGGTGCCGATTCTGTTGTAAATCGCACTAAACTAATTTTAGTCACATCTCATCTCTTTCTTACGAACATTATTGAAAAAGGATAGAACATATTTTAAGTTGTAAAATTAATCTTTGCCGTCTTATTTTGCGTGTATTTAGGCGTAACCACGATAGATGGCGACTAAATTTATATTGAAAACAAGCATTGGACTAATTTGACAGGACTAAATTTCTTACATCCTTTTCTTATGTTCTTTGTAAGAAAGAGACAAAGTGAGATTAAAATTAATTTAGTTGTGAACAACAGAATTAGGGCCATTGTCTGTATTACAAATATCACCAAAAAATAACCATCTTTAGTTCATATCTCGAAAAATCAGTTTTGCGTAGGCGACAGTGCTTTTATTGTAAATAATAATAAAGTATATTTTTGTGTGTTTATTTATATATTGAAACGAAGTGAATGATTCGACATTACGTAACAGTTCATTCATATTGTATTTACGATAGAGTTGGATATAAGATATAAGTGACACCAAATTAAATATCCTGATGTAATTCAAATTTAGAATTTTGTTGCTTGACAAATTGGCATTCATTAGAATTTCAAATATGGAACGACAATTAGACTAGAATAGTTCTCACAGAGTATAATGCAGTTTTTGCATTATCATAAGGATGATGTTTTTTTATAAGATAGCTAGTCCATTTACCTAAAAATAAATAAAATCTTAATAATTCGTAAATATTTAAATTGTAAGCATCAGAGTTTATCCAAATGTAAATTTTATCTCGTATCACACCCGAACTTCTGTTCTATTTTAATTTGAAAAGTGGAACAGATTGCGCAAACGATGACGAATTTAATTTAGAATATAAACTACATTTAATTTTGTCGAAGCATCATTCCAATTTTAAATGAGTAAATAAGAATAGATATTAGTTCAGTTTTAAAGATTCAAGATCTGGAAATAAATCCGTGAAGATTATAAATAAGTGACAATATTTTAAACATAGAATTTCATAATTAGAAAACAAAAGAAAATTAACGAGCCATTTATTAAGCAAAATGAAGAAAATATAGCCTTCCAAATTCAAATGCACCGAAAACCTCATAAATATTAAATCAAGCGAGAGTGCACCACGCTACTAAAAGCGCACTAAAAAACTCTTTGTGTAGCGCTAAACAATAAACCGAAATATATCTGAGTGCCTAGAGATGGGACATTTGTACGCAGTAAACTTATCTTTATGTCTCTATTTCGTCAGTTTAAAAATAGACCGTCCATGTGTTCGGATGTGCATTGACTCGACTCTACAATGACGTCTCTTGTTTCCACTTTGTTTAACATGTGCATATTGATGCTTCACTTAAGTTCTTTATAATGCACATTTTTGTGTTTCGGAATTCCACGAAGAGAATGCAATTTTATGTCAATTATGCAGCATACGTAACGCAAAGAGAATTTATAACAGTAGTATTATTTTTTCTGTAATCTAGCGAGTTAGCCTCAAATATTTTGTTTTTTTAACCGACTTCAAAAAAAGGAGGAGGTTCTCAATTCGAATGTTTTTTTTTTTTTTTATGTTTGTTACCTCATAACTCCGTCATTTATTAACCGATTTGGAAAATTATATTTTTATTTGAAAGGGTACACTTCCCGTTTGGTCCCATCAGATCAGGATTTGATTACGTCTTAGTGTACTTTGAAGTCGGTTTAAGTTTTTCGTAAAACAGTTCAATTATTATGATACTAAATTATTTTTTTAAATGCAAAACAATGTACCGCCAACCATTAGCATTCTTCAAAGGTTATGTAACTATCGAATTAGTCATTTGCATCTAGTTTTGCATATATCATGGCAGGTAATTGTTGCTCTATATGACGGCACATTTATAGACTTAATTCATTGGTAATGTTTTTTTGCATGCAACACTTGAAAAGGACAAATGGATTGATTCTAAACACCGTATTAATAGTAGCAGAGTCACATCACGATTGGTCCTAAATATTTTTTGAAAAGAGCAAATGCTCACTATCCACAGATGACGGTCGTAAAGATATTTCGTTCTTATGATAATGAACTAAAATATTTTATTTGATTCTTTGTTTGGTTATGCAAAACACCGCAACATAAATAACTGCCATTTCCACGTAATAACTTGGCTATAATATTCAAGTGCAACGTACCCGAGTAATAAAAGTGTAACTCGGAATATTACACCTTATCAAAATGCCACGGAAAATGCGATGGCATCGCGTTCTGCCCTTCCGAGGTAACTGTCGGCTGGGGACCTATTCGCTCTATATTACCTTCTTATTCCTGACGCGTCAAGTTCGAAACTCAAAATTATGCGCCGCCATCTTTAGTGCAGCCATGACGGATTTAGATTGCTTTATTTGATTTATTGGCTCTTGGCTCTTTACTGGATGATGGCTGTCACATGTGTTCATCGAGATATTTTTATTTTTTTCATTTTTTGTCTATCAATTTGGTAAATGAAAGTGACAGCTAACAAATTGATTGATTTAGTGGAAAAAGATTTTAAAGGGCAATATTTTTTACTTTTGTTTATTTTATGTAAAGTCATAGGGTTTCAGATTTTTAGGGTTCCACGCGCAAATCGGGACTACGGTCTGTTTGTCTGTCTGTCGCAGGGTTGCATCTTTATAACCGCACTTGAGTTCACAGAATGGATTATTATCTATACCTTCTGTAAAATAGCATCGAGTCGCAGCCCAAAGGGACTCTTGGGTTTTGACATGTTGATTTTTTACAAACGAAAAAAGAATGCATATTTTCAACGATTTTGTTCATTATGCATAGGCGTTAAACTTATATGCTTTTAGTGAATACTCTATAAAAAACATCAAACATAATTGGACTGTTTTACAAAAACCTTAAACCGACTTCAAAGTACACTAAGAAGTTATCAAATCCTGATCTGACAATGGGACCAAACGGGAAGCGTACCCTTTCAAATAAAAAAAGAATTTTCCAAATCGGTTAATAAATGACGGAGTTATGAGGTAACAAACATAAAAAAAAAAAAAAAAAAAAAAATACATTCGAATTGAGAACCTCCTCCTTTTTTTGAAGTCGGTTAAAAATAGGTATACTTATTAAACTAGTTAATCGTCTTATCGTGAAATGGCCGAGACAAATTAAAATGGCATAAAATAAGAAAAGAACTAAAGTGTTCGGAACACAAACCGACGGTAGCGGGGTACAATTTAAGTTTCATTTGCTACAATTACCCACTTTTTTGTAGACTTTTCTTCTATAAATATTGAAGGAAAAATTTTGTGCACACAAGTTGCTAGTGTAACGTAGGCATCCTAAGAAAAAGTTCAACCCCCTAATTAGGGTAAATAGAGGATCGTGGAAACCAAGGGTAGAAAGCAGGAAAACATTTTGTTTTGAAATATTTATTTAACAAACACGAAAATCAGTGATAAAAACATAGATTTATTGTTTCCATGATCACAGCCTCGAGGATTTTTTTTATATAAATATTGTATATTCGTTGTAAATATAAGTTTATAAACTAGATTATCTTTTGAACCACGAAATGTGAAGATTACCAAAAGATGTTTCATAAGTAAAAGCCGAAGGCATAAACAGATTTGGTAGGCAACTTTACAAAGAAGCAAGGCCAATAGGATTTCATACATAAAGTAGACGCCGTAACAAGCTTTATACAAAATTCTAACGTTTAAAACAGAAAACAATGTACAAAACGTGGTTGAACGATGCCAGCACAAAGCCTATCGTGCCCTATGTGACTTTGCGACGTCGTCCTCTATAAAATATTTTCAATACCGAGGGAAATTGGTCAAAAATGACTCCCCAACAAGATTATCTCGACTGCTCTATGAATAGAAGAGAAATTGCACTTTGTCGCCTTTTTATTTTAAAGTTCATTTTCCTTCGGCGGTCTTCAAAGGTCTTTTATTTTAAGAGACTACTGTTTCAGAATTATGTAAGTTACTTCGGGGACCCGTGGAGAGGTAATTTGTTGCTCCTTATTATTTAGTGTTTCGTTCTAAGGAAGATGAACTTTTTAAGGCAAGGACGAGGCTTAACATAATTTCAAGAGATAACCTAAATGATACATAACTATTTTTATCTTTTAATATATAAGCCACATTTTTTTAAATTACAAAATTTTCTTCGTAAAGATCGACAGCACCTTGGCCAAACGGCTGGAACGATTTTAACGGCACTTTCATTGACAGATATCTGATATTATAAAGTGTAACTTCATCATCATCATCATCATCATCATCAGCCTATAATGTCCCACTGCTGAGCACAGGCCTCAAATGAAGGTGAAAGGGAACGGGCAATACTCCACCACGCGTGCCCACTGCGGATCGGTGGAGGTAGGCTAGTGGTCAACCTACTGTTGGAATTTTTCAAGCCGCCTGGGAGGCATCCAACTAGCTTAACGACTATCACAATTAAGTGATAGCTGCGACCAACGGCTTAACGTGCCTTCCGAAGCACGGAAACGCTCGATTTGAAATACCACTAGGCGGTCACCCATTCAGGTACCGACCACGATAGGCGTAGCTTAACTTTGCCGATCGATTAAGAACGGCTAATCATGCTACACCACGAGCGCTTCAGTGTAACTTAGGCTACTTTTATTTTAAAAAAAGTATTAGGGTTTCACGGCAAAAAAATATAACTGTACGCGGGTGAAACCGCAGCTATCAGCTAGAAAGTAAAGAAAATGACTTCACATTTTAAACAATCAAATGATTAAAATGTTACAATATTTTCTGCAAGCTTTTATTTTACTTGCAATTTAGTAACTATAATCGGGTGGAATCTTGCGAATCGAATTTCACCCATTTCCAGAGGTCGGATTGACTTGATATTTGGTATACATTAGTATATTACATGACAATGCAAGTACAGTCAATAAAAAAAAAATTGCGTCAGGCAATTTGACCAAATGAAACACGAGTTTTTTAACTTTCGTGTATTCGATTTTCAAAAAAAAACTTCGACGCATTTATCATGAAGACTCTAGAGAAATTAGAGCAAGCGTTAGGACACGGAGTGGCGTATTGTTTCACTTCTGTGTTGGAAGATTTAGCATTACCCCTTTGGGACGTAATAAGCAGACAGGATTACTAACTTTTTCCATCTAAAACTTACTCTATAAATTGTTACGGCTCATCGAATGGAAACTATCGTAGCCCGAGATCCCCACGCCCCCTTTTATTGACAATTTATGGCAGATTTGCATTACGACTGAGTAAATTACTGATGCCGAATGGCCCAACTTTCCGGCTGAGTTTGCGGGTTTAGTTGTAGGTACTTATTGATTTCCTTGATAGGATGTGGCTTTGCAAGGTTGCTCATTCCCGAAATTATTATTAAGTTGGCCTTATTTGAAACACAACGGAAAGCGAAAAGACTTAGAAACTCTACTAGCAGCTTCCGCAGCAGTTTTACTCCTGTTCCCGGAGGATCTTTTGTTTTCCCGGGACAAACTGTTCTAGGCTATGATCTATCTGTATGCCAAAGTTTTATCCAAATCTGTTCAGGCAATATGGAGCGGTGTGGTGACAAACATTGACGCACACATACATATGTAGTAGCATAGAAAGTATAATAGAAAGATAAGATTGGATTTAGATACATATATGTATTACAAGTAGGTACCTATAGCATGAACGTGCTATTATATATCTTAAAAATTACAAACCTGCATTATTTTTAGGAATTTTAAAATTATATAACCTTATTCCAACAATATTTTGTTTAATAGTAAATATTTGGGTAATATGATATTGTTCGAGTTTCGATACCCACAGCGACGATACAAAACTGTTACAATTCACAATACTGCGAAGTCGTCGATTCAAATAACCATACAGAAATGAAGTTATCCGGAATCGAACAATAAATTGACGAAAACACAACATACCTCCGATCGTTGTATTTCCCAAAAGACATTTTTAAGAATAAAACTTTGAATACTTTATTTTTCAAACTATATTCTAAACGCGATATTAATACTGACAACAGTAATCCCATCAAAAACATTTTTATGTGAAATGTTGCCAAGAAGAGACCATATGGCTCGCACTCTCAAAAAGTTATCAAATTAGATGTAGAGCCAAGCTTATAACTCTACACGTCCTGACTCTACAAGCCTTAACTTCACAAACTCTACACCGTAGTCAAAATATGTGACTTGGCCGTTTCGCTACCGTCACATGGGAGTAAGGTGAAAAATGTATTCACTGTTATGAGAGTTCCAAAAAAACGACGAAGCGCTTCGAGAAAAGCTAGGACGTGCCCTTGCGCTTCGCTTGGCTCGTCTTGGAGGGGGGCACTCCCGTGCCCTTTGATTTTGTAATAAATTGTTGAACCTCTTCTGTTAAAAATTAATTTTATTTTTTTATTGCCCAATTAGTTTCGATTACAGAGCATCATCTGCCTACCCTGTTCCCAGTCATTTGTGGTCGGCGCAATGTGTACGCTTCTTCCATTCGTCTCTTCTATCCGTCATACCGGCATCCACTCCTTTCTTACCCATATCATCTTTCACACAATCTATCCATCTCTTTTTCGGTCTTCTTTTTCCCGTATATCCATCCACTTTCATATTCATAACTCTTTTAGTGACGTGGCTTTTATTTCTCCTCACAACATGTCCATACCACGCTTAACGGTTCCATCTCAACTTTTCAGTCACTGGCGCTACTTTCAAGCTTCCCCTTATATACTCATTCTCAGATCTACAATTATAATATTTTAGTAATAGAACAATATATAATTTAAAGGACAATAGCCTTAATTAGCTACAAAAAACCGTCACGCTACGCACACGGTAAACAAGGTCGACAATTGCACAAAACCGCATTTGGACGCGGTCCGACCACAATCGCCACAAATGTAACACGATCGACTCGATTCGACGTCTACTCGATATAAAATCGATATCAGTGCCAACGCCAATCCACTTTTGCGCTCGTTCCGAAACTGAAATAGTATTTCTTAATATTTAATTCGATTATTTGTGCGACAGTTTTATGAGAAGTAATAGTTTGATATAGTTTGTTTGTTATTAGTAGATTATTGTGCCATATTCACAGATAAATAATCCTTGCATTAAAAAGGTTACGCCACGTATTTCCAAATAAAATAATTTCAAACAGAGAAGGCAAATATATTTGTTAGCACAGGGCCACAGGTTCACATAAAAACGTACCGCAAATCTTGAACGTGAAACCATATCGCATAAATACGATTCTCCATATCGCATCCATAATTCTTACTCTACTGATTAGATATGAAAAATAATATTTCGCTGGGAAAATAATACCTTGATTTATTCTTACGGTGCTAGATAACGTTACGGAAGATGTTCACGTAATGGTCGGTGCGGGCCGAAATTGACCGAAATGGGCCGAAAGTGGCCCATCCTGAGCGCGTATTTTTACATATTATTTTCTGGGGGCGCATTAAATTACGGTGGGATTTTTTTCCCGGGGAGTTATGAAAGACCATATTTTGCGGAGGTGTGCGGAATGGCAACGACTCCTGCTTCAGAAGGCGGGTGAAAAAAAGGAATTAATTATATGTTTTATGTGATTCGCTCGGGCGGTGCTTTTTATTGGGCGCCATTTTTTCGCTCCATTTCTTAGGTTTTTGTTTGAGTTATGGTGAAAGAGAATCTTAGATATGAGTAGTTGAGGAGTTTTGTGACTTCTTAACCTAAATAGACAAGAATTTTTTATTTCATTTAGAATATGTTTCTTTTAGTAGTTTCCACAATACTGAAGGTTTCTCAGTATCGCTTTTTGATAAAGTCTAAAGGTTTGATTTTCTTCTACAGGGACCCAATTCTCGAGTTCTTCGAAATAACCTTCGAATCGATTTACGGTTCGAGTCCTATTCGACTGTAAAATTTCGAGGAGCGGAGTCGAGCGGAGTAAACCTCGAGTCGACTGGTTTTTCTTCTAAATATGACGGCATCGATTTTGCCAGAATAACGTAACGTGATTTACACTCGATAAAAGTTAGAATTCGTACTTTTTTCGATCGTACGATCAATTTCGAGTGAGTGACAATTGGGTCCATGGGCTGTATAGTTTACTGGAATAACTTATATATACTAATTATTATTAGTATTACGGGGGTTGTCCTACATAAAGGGAAATAAAGGGATACAAAATATGTTAGCAATACAATATTTTAGTACCTAAATAAAGGGACAAATATACTTAATATAATTAGTAATACAGGTATTACTAAAACTACTAATTATCTAAGCGGGTACTAAAGCAGCCATTGCTATGATTACATAATATGTATCTAAAAGTGGAAGTGTTTCGGGTACAAAGCGGTGACGCAAAGTGATTCAAATAATGTTACAGTTTGTACCTTCAACGTCAGATCATCTCCGATGACGGAGGGCAACTGAAATAAGAAAATAAAACGTTACACAAAATAAATTAAAGTAATACAATTCTGATTTATCCGACCATGCAAGAATGGCCATGATCCTTTAATAATTTTTTTTCTTTCTCATGATGAAAAAGTTACTTAAATCGAGATCAAATCATTACTGATATTTAGTATTTTGAAATTATATTCTCTCATAGTTCATTCAGGTTTCAATTTGAATAATCAACTAAAATGTCAAAAAATAGTTAATAGTGTAAAAAATCAATAAACCGTTAATAAAACATCAATCATTCTTAACAGGAGTTAGGCGGCCGATTCGACAATAACATTGAGTAATATAACACTCCCATTACGGATTATTTGGAGGTCAAAATAGTAGTGATGAGGTCACAGGTTCGATTGTGTATTCGGTCCGTCGCCGATCTGACGAATCGAATGTTATAGTCGTAAATTCGTAGGTATATGAACGGTTTCGTGATTTGGTTACATATTGAGTGATGTTGATGTAATATTATTAAAAAAATACAGTGACTATTACTTTACGGAGTTTATCTTATACTGATGTTTAGCTTATCCTAAAATGAATACTAAAATGTTCCAAAAAACCAACTCTGTGACTCACACGGTCAGTACAGGTTGCACTACATATAGTTTTGTTGAGGTGCTTTTTTTTTTTATACCACTAAGGTGGCAAACAAGCATACGGCCCGCCTGATGGTAAGCAGTTACCGTAGCCTATGGACGCTTGCAACACCAGGGGTATCACTCGCGCGTTTGCCGACCCTGAAGAAATCTCTTCACGCCCTTTTTTAAGAACCCCATGCTGTAATTGAAATCATCATCATCAGCCTATAAATGTCCCACTGCTGAGCACAGGCCTCCTTTCACAAATTAGAGTGAAAGGGAATGGGCAGATACTACACCACGCGTGCCCACTGCGGATTGGTGAAGTAGGCTAGTGGTCAACCTACTGTTAGAGTTTTCAAGCCGCCTAGTAGGCCTCCAACTAGCGTAACGACTATCACAATTAAGTGATAACCGGGACCAACGGATTTACGTGCCTTCCGAAGCTCGATTTGAAATACCACTAGACGGTCACCCATCCAGGTACCGAACCGACCATGACGGTGGTAGCTTAACTTTGCCGATCAATTAGGAACGGCTAATCATACTACACACGAGCGCTAATCTAATTGAGTTATGGGAATAAAATATAAAGTAAATGAATTGTAATTCCATAGCAAAATACAATCTAAACGTCCAACGGCCTTACTCATAAACGCTATTTAACTAAATCTACTGAAAAACAGAAATCAAAAAAGAGAAAAAGAGGATAGACGCTCTCGAAATGTGGTGCTGGAGAAGAATGTTTGGAATATCATGGACAGAATTCCGTACAAATGAGTCCATACTCCAGGAACTCGGTATAAAGCAGCGTCTATCCTCCGTAGTGCAGGCTTGCATCCTAACTTTGTTCGGACACGTGTCGCGGCGTGGAGATGTCTCCATAGAGCGATTGATGGTGCAGGGTCAAGTGGAGGGCACCAGAGCGCGTGGAAGATCACCCATGCGATGGACCGACCAAATTAAGGCCTCAATAGGCGATCCTATCAATAACTGCACCAGAAGGGCAGCAGATAGGGAAGAATGGCGGCGTGTTGTGAAGCGTGCCACAAATGACACGTTATGACGACCACGACCACTCTGTCAAGAGTGAAACGCATAAGAAGAAGAACTGAATAAATGGTCAAATAAATAACGTCCCCTTGCTGTCACTGTTAAACAATTTGACGTTATTTAGGTGACCACTTAATCAGCTTATTAGTTAAATAACGTTTTATGAGTAAAGGGGCAAATGTTTTCAAGTAAAGAAAACAAAATTCGATCGGTTTCAAAGTTTCGATACTGCACTACGATATAAAAACAAACAGCCAGCAGGAAATCACATTACCACCACTGAATTCGACGAATTTCAACGAAATCCCATTCAGATGCCGAATGCGAAATCAGGTACCGACTCTTTATGCGAAATGAAACAACGCAAGGGCCTGCCTGCACCCTGAAAATCGGCTTTCCGCAATCGAATGCAGGTGCGAAAGAGATGGGTGCCCGCTAAATGTTCCTGCTAGACGAAGATAGACGCTATGCGGACAGTCTGAGACGCGTGTGGAATTGCAAATGCGACCGTGCAAGTCTGTAGTGCAGTTTGAAGACCTAGTTTACGTTACGGGTTACTTCACCAAACAAAGATATTAGGTGTGGACAGTGGAAGTTTCTGGAATAAGTAGGTCGTATGTTTGTTGGGATTTATGGCTACACATGGTTTGCATTGTTTATATTATCTGTGTTGAGTTAACGTTGATCCACTACCCTATAAATTGTATTCAGAGTTGAGTTGATAATGGATTAAATTCATGTTCTTTTTGTATTAAAGTACAATTTTCTTTAATGGCAATTTATTTAATAGGCGTATTTAAATCGCATCTATGAAGAAGTTTTTTTTTTTTTATACCGCTTAGGTGGCAAACAAGCGTCCGCCTGATGGTAAGCAGTTACCGTAGCCTATGGACCCTTGCAACACCAGGGGTATCACTCGCGCGTTGCCGACCCTAAGTATAATTTAAATTCAAAATATATAAATAAAAATAAAATATTAAATATCCTGGGACATTCCTCACACACGGTCATCTGATCCCAAACTAAGCAGAGCTTGTACTATGGAAACCAGATAACTGATATAATACATACACACGTACTACTTTTTGTTTGTAAATACATACTTAATATACAAACTTACCCAGACTCGGGACATATAGACATGTTCATGCACACAAATGCATATCTTGCGTGGGAATCGAACCCAGGACCTGCGGCGCGATAGGTGGAATCTTAACCAGAGTCCGCGTGGTAGGTTAACCAACCGCGCCAACAGGCCCGTCAAATAAACTGTAGTAATTGCAAGATTCGAACAACGACCTATGCAACAGCTTTCGAAGCCACAACCACTACGTTATCGCCTTGCCATTTCTACCGTACAGAGGTAGGTAGATAGTTAACTGGATTTTTAAAATGATGATTTTTTTATCCTCTTAGGCACCGATCCCTCTGCAGGCGGTCTAGAGTTCTGCGGTCAGAGATTTACGTTCGTTCTCCTTAACCGCCCGTGGTCTCTGTGTGGAACGCCGCATAGATTACAATGAACGCAGAACGCAGAACTCTATTCTAGACCGCTCGTTGTGGGATCGACGATACCAAATTCAATAGCAATGAGTTAAGTTAACATGAAAGAAGAGAACATCTTTTCTGAAAACACGTCTTTTGGTACGGAATTTTGAGCTTTATTTTGATGCCATACACTGTATTTACATTAGATTCGGGATTTTTTGTAAAATAGCTTAAACATATCACATGGTTCAGATAGCACCATGGTTCAAGGATGTGACGTCAAATAGCAAAATATGATTGACAGATGTTTGACATGGAATAGAATTTGCAGTTGGCGGAAACGGAAGTATCACTTCACCGTGTGACCCGGAAATACTTTATAATGTCTTTTATTAAGCCAACCTGAAAAATAACTTTTTTGTTGGAGAGATTTTTTTCTTAGGTTGGTCTCATGTTCACTTTGTTTTGATTTGGGATATTATGACGGAACCGACGAAATAGTAGTAGAAGGGAGAAGATCACATAACAACAATGAAATGGACTAAAAGACGGCTGCCATTTCGCAAACACAAAAATAACATTCGATGGTGTACTATTGAGTCCAGTGCGCACTAACTCGAGAACTAACATAATAAACTTTATTAATTAAGTTACTAGTCTGTCGGACAAACTTGTTGAAAATTCAAAGTGGATTGTTTTTACGCCAAGCTGGCGCGGGGGTAATCAAACTAAGGATCCCCCTCTCCTTCCATTTTAACGGTATATTTCCAAAGGTGGAGCAAAAACTTTGTACAAGTTGCAATCTTATTATTGTGGACTTTTTATACATTTTATTTGTTGTTGAAATGTTAGTCGATTTGACTGCTCTTGCGTGTCACTCTTGACAGAGTGGTCGTGGTCGTCAAGACGTGTGATTTGTGGCGCGCTTCACGACACGCCGCCATTCGTCCCTAACTGCTGCCCTTCTGGTGCAGTCGTTGATGAGACCGCCTATTGCGTCCTTAATTTGGTCGGTCCATCGCATGGGTGATCTTCCACGTGCTCTGGTGCCTTCTACTTTACCCTGCACCATCAATCGCTCTATGGAAACATCTCCACGCCGCGACACGTGACCAAAGAAAGTAAGGATGCGAGACTGCACTGCGGATAGACGCTGTTTAATACCGAGTTCCTGGAGCATTAAAATGCACCGGTGGGTCCTTGCTACGTACTAAAAATACTCTTCCACGAAATTCACGTTTATGGTATGGTTTCAAACCATGATGTCCTTCACGTTATTCGACATCAAGCATAATTTATGGTCTAAGCAAGTGTTTTTTGTAACAAAAATAAGTAATACACGGGTATATCATGGACTTACATTATTCTTCTAGAAGTAAAATTATCCATACATACAAGACAAAATATATTGCTCTATCTCTCAGCTTTATTCTAAGCTGTATTAACCTATTATTATATTTGAAGCCTTGAGACACGTTTATTTTCAAACCTAATTTCATAAATATAGAACATAATTTTGAATTCCAGATGCTTAGTATGAATTAAGATTTAATATTATACAAGATGTACAAATTAATTTAAATTGCCAACTGCTGTTAATATTACACAGGTACAAAATTATTTACTATAATTTTCAGTTTAAGGGTCAGCTCACACTGAGACTAGACGCGACACAACACGGCACGCACTTTTTAATTTAACAATATAGCATAGAACATTATTAAGTAAACAAAAAGGTATACATTTCAGGGAGAGAATTCGGATATCCCTCGCGGCGGCGCGAGTCACTTGTCATGAATTGTCTCACTGAAATGTGCACCATTTCATGTAGTGAATAAAGTTCTATATTCTATTGCTAACTAATCTTGCCGCGTCGCATCGCTTCTCGTGTGAACTGACTCTAATATGTAAAATTTTGGTAAACTGATTGTTCTAATAAATACGTTAAGCATAAGTCAATAAGGTTCCACTTACTTATATAACTATAACTGCAATCATCCCCATTTTGTTGCGACTCACCTGTAAAAAAAGAAAAATATTAAATATTTTTTTTTCCAAACACAGATTGCGTAAAGTTCTCAATAGGCACGTTTATTTCATTAAATAGAAGACACGATTTTAAAGCTTTTTAAAATTCATTCATGACCATTGTAGATGGAGTCGTGACGTCACGTACCTATTACACAAAACCCGGACATATTTGAACAAAAATTAAGGTAAGTATCAAAAACTTTACGTCAACATTTAAATAGAGATTAACCCTTCATGATTTAATAATAAAGTCTTTTTTCTATTAACCTCCATTACTCTTGGGAGTCAACCGTGAGATCAAAATGTCATAGTTTAATAATTGAATATGAGTTTTATTTCCTACGCATCAAATTTGTAATTGGAATGTAAGTAAACATTTCAAATTCCCGCGCGTCTAGTCACGGCTGTGCGCGAGCGTCACGCGGCATTAGATTTGAATCTGGAACTCCTTAAAATGTCGTAATGCCATCTTCCGTGTATATTGTGGGTGCCATCACGGCGATAAACAAAACAAAATGGCATGTACACTCCATAATGATCTTTGTGTCTCATTCGTTAAGGTCTATTTGGAAGTGATGAGGATACGTGAACATCGTGTAAAAAAAATATTTGATATTTTTTATGGATTTTCGGAAAAAATATCGAGTATCAAAAAGCAACAAAATATTTCAGGAATCATACACAGCGTACGGTTTAAAGGCAAAAATTCCTATTCACCACACTCCTTTACCTATAATGACGAAACTGAACACTTTACGGGCCGCGCGGAATTTAATTTTGACCCTTTATATTTTTGACCGCGATGTCCCTGTTGGATCGTAAGTAGGGTAACCATAAAAACTGTTTTTTTTTTTTTTGCAAAAACCTCTTTCTTAAAAAAAAATTAACTTAGAGGAAGCGCTGCTAGCCTTCTGGGAACCTTGCCGTTAATCGGAAGCAGCGGCAGATTAGAGGATTTTTTTACATATAGATTGTAATTTGTATCTAAATATTTGTTGTAAATAAAAAAAAATATTTTTTCGTTAACTTATATTAAATATCGTATACCGTTTTATTTCATACTAGCTGTCCCCCGCGGTTTCACCTGCGTTCCCGGGATAAAAAGCCTATATCCTTCTCCATACCATAGGCTATCTGCAAGGCAAATTTCATGATGATCCGTTGAGTAGTTGAGGCGTGAAGACGTAACAAACAATCAAACTCACTTTCGCATTTATAATATTAGTTAGGATGAGCTTTCGTCCACTACTACGTCCAAATGTACTACAAGTCCACTAAGGCGATGTAGTTTTAATTGATGAAAAAACAGAACGCAGGCGACGTTACATGCAAGGGCTACTTAAAACTGATCCCCTTTAATATAAATGTACTTGGAAATGCGAGTTCACATTATATTGGTTGCAGTTACTGATTTATCACGAAATTTCATGAAATGCGTACTTAGACAGGTAGGTATTTTATAGCGATGCCAAAATTCAATCTCTAAGGGGGTAAAATATGAAAAACCGGGAAAAACCGCGGATCAGAGAGCTAGTTACTAATATGTTACAGTAGAGTTACTAAAAACTATAATATCAAACAGTTTCCAGACAAGGACCAAAATAGTGACACATATCAGGACAAATCCCAACATAATGGCGACCCTAATCATGAGGGAACCTGAGTCCAAGGGAGGGGGAGGGGAGGAGTTCTTTATCGTGGCCATTGCGGCCTCTCACGTACGCATATTAGAGGAAAGGGCCTAAAACTCGTGAAGAGGTCGAGGAGGTCGGCCAGCGTTTATGATGTGTCTTTGAAGTTTTTTTTTTCACCGCCCCCGATTGATGTTTCGGATTACGGAAGTTAATGTTACGTAATAGACTTTAAATTGGTTTATTTGTTTTGGTATGCTCAAGAATGCTGGTACCTTGGACTATGTGAAGTTTAAGTGTAGTTTGAGAAAAATTGTTTTTTTTATTTTTTATTTTTATTTCACAAACTAGATATAAGAAATATCAGTGGGATAGTCAATGCGTTGCTGACGTTTATAAAAGCTTGGTAAGCAACCGACTCTCAAGTGCGACTTTGTATGATTGATTGCCGAGTTCTATAATTTAATTTTTGATTTGATCCGTAAATCGTTTGACTAATAAATAATCGACGTAAAAACGATAATGGTTTAATCCTGGCTGATGCAATGTCGGATATTTCTTTTTCAGAATGCAATTTAGTTGTAACTAAACATTAATTTTAGTTTTAGTTTGCATAGCATAAGAAGCTATGTTTATTTCGGATCAGCATATGAATAAATATCCTGGGACATTCCTCACACACGGTCAGCTGATCCCAAACTAAGCAGAGCAAGCTTGTACTATGGAAACCAGATAATATAATACATATACTACTTTTTGTTTGTAAATACATACTTTATATACATAATTACAACCAGAATCAGGACATACAGACATGTTCATGTACACAAATACATGTCGTGTGTGGGAATCGAACCCACCACCTGCGTCTATATGAAGAAATATCACATGTTTTTTTTTTATTTACCCCATCGAAAAAACCTAACTCCATTCATCCTTACAAAAACCACAGGCCTTAAAAACCGAGGCTCGAGGTCCGGAAGATTACTACCACTGATGACGTCATGTCAGAAGGAGCCTATTCAAACTAGCAAGCAGCCCCCTTTGATAGTTAATTAAACGTCAGGCGGGAAATATTCGAGTCATTAGGAAAACTCCAGTGAGGCTGCTGCCGCGGCCGGAAGTGCCGTCGCCGCCTCCCCCTTCGCGCCATTTCCGCCCCCCATTTTTGGGTACCAGCTGTTCTCGATCATTGGGGAACTTGACGTGAGAAGTTTCATTATAAAACTAGAATATTTATTGTCAAGCAGTTTTTACAAATCAACAATAGTTTTACAGTAATTAATCATTTAAAATAATACATGAACACGTACATACCCCCTCTTTCTCTACTGAGATTTTCTATAGTGGCCACCTTCACCAACCTCTCGGTCATAAAAGACGGCACACTATACCAGGCAACCCCTTACGAGGCGTCTGGGACCATCTGCGGTAGGTCACGCCGCCAGAGTACTACACACACGAGACACACTAGAGAGTACAGAGTACATGAACACGTACAGTAATACCCAACTAATATGGCTTACCGATGTATCTGCGTAGAAGATATATTTTCAAAGCGCGGAAAACGCTATTGGTCGGCAGCTGCCGCCATGTTAGCGCGCGCCGTGCGGAGGGGCGTGACTTGCGAGTGAGACGGAACTAACAGCTGCAGTGTATTATGAACCTTATAGTAATGATCTAAGGTTGATTGTAAGTTTTAAGTTCTTTCGTTAATCTTCGGGGCCATACATTCTTTTCTGTGCCAACGAAGATTCACGACGCGCCATATCAGTTGGGTACCTACTACTGTAACATTTTACACCATTTAAATGTAAATTAGACTACGTAACAGCAAAAAAGAGTCGACCCTCCCGGGAGATCCAAATTTTATACAAAACTACAAACAATTCAGAACCATAATTGAAATACAATAAAATTTAGATTACAACAATTACTTTTATGAAAGACAAACGTATTTTGCTACGCAAATCTAAATGATTCAATTTACGTAGCAAATCTTATAATACTTCATTAAAACTTTTTAGATTTTAATCATAAAGTATATTATGAGTGAATTAAAGTAGTAACGCTCTAAGAAATCGCGTCGCGTGCGAAACAATATTTCAGTAGAATTTGAATTTACTGCCTCGCAGACGTTATCGATATTTAGGGTATTTATCAATCGATGCACAAACGACAATTTAACTGGGAAATTGTATTAAAAACACCTTTACTTTGTGGAAAATTGGCGATGATAGCTCAGTGGTAGTGACGTCGGATACCGAGACGAAGGTCCCGGGTTCGAATCCTGCAATGAGCTTGAGCTTTCGGTGAAGGAAAACATCGTGAGGAAACCATAACACGGTGGTAGGGTACTTTGTAGTACCCGCCTGGCTGGCTACCTTCAAGTTGAAAATCTGCCATGAAACACCTACAAGAACTGGGATAGCGAACCGTTATTTTGCTATGTGCCATTTTTCGTAAAACAATAACATGTGGCCGTGACGTACCATCAAAGCATTAGTGGGTTAAGGGACCAAAAATAAAACTAGATTCTTTGAACTTAAAACTCTTTGTTAGTAAATTGAAATTGGTACACACGGCAACACATCAAGCTATACATTTCCAGTATAAGCTGATCTCGCATTGTATAGGATTTCCGTACAATGAGAGGTCAGCTTATATTGGAAATGTATAGCTTGATCTGTAGCCGTGTGTACAACAATTTAAATGTTTACTGTTTATTTAAACAAAAGACAAAGTGTGATCTAGGCCTGGTGTTGAAAATTTGATGCTAAATATCTTTTATTAGACTCATACTTCATACTTTTAAAAGAATGCAAGCTGAGCTGGAGTCATCTGATAAACGGTTTCGTGTTATTCATTATGAATAATAATAAGTATTTTATTACCAAAACACAAGTGTACAGTTTAGTGGTGTGCTCTGAGAAACTCTCTCCTGAGAAACAGGCAAGCCCTAGTTGAGTCAGAACTCAACTAGGGGTTGCCTGTTTCTCAGGAGCCTGTCTCTTTCCCCTTTACAAGTTTTATAATTTACAATAATAATACAAATTTAAATTAATTAATTATTATGATTTGTGCTGCTTACTGCTTAATTACGTATGTGTATTTGGGTATTTGGGTGGGGGTGTGTTTGTGTGTGGGGTGTGTTTGTACATGAAAATAAAGCTATCAATACTATACTACTATAATAAAGCGGAAGAGATTTTTGTTTCCTTGTTTAAACGGGCTAATCTCTGGAACTACCAGTCGGATTCGAAAAATTCTTTCACTAATAGGAAGCTACATTATCCCCGAGAATATACTTTATATCCCGGGAACGCGAGTGAAACCGCGCGGAACAGCTAGTGATGGCATAAAAATGTCTGAAGAAGGTGTTCTTCAGACTAAATATATCTGGAATTTGAATTCTTTGATAGTATACTTAGATTCGTTTCGTTATTGGCGTGCACAAATTATTTACATATGTGCCATTCTTGAACGATTTAACCTCTGGACCTGCCCTAATAGTGACCGCGCCTACACCCCTTTCGCCACGAACCATGCTTTTTAGGCATGGTATTGAAAAAAATAATGACAGTTGTCGCAGTATAACATCCAATGTCATCGAGAAAACATTAGGAGAAAATGACGAAATGTGCCGTGAAATCACGTAGAAATTATAGTGGTGGAAAGAGCAATATTTAATTTCACAATTAAGTATATTTTTATTGCAGTTTTACAGTTAATTTACATTAAAATCATTTTAATTCAAATCATGCATAAATATTATCCAACCATATTAAATAAACCAAAACTTCCATGTGATAATACCGAAAACTATCACTTTCATATATAGTCGGCTTATATCCTTCATTCATTATTATTATGACAGGATTGTCATATTAGAACTAGTGCTTAACGCTGTCGAGAACAATATCGATAATAATAAAAACGAATGAAAGATTTTGCGTACGCAATTACCTGATTACGTCTATGTTAAACTTTACTATAGGTAAGTTATAAACCAGAGGTATAAATATATATTTATTAGAGCATAAATTTCCAAATTATTTTTATATACCACCTCAAACTTGCAAGTTTTTTTTAATTTAGGTGTTACCTAAATATCGTTGAAAATAAAACTAGCGTTAAGTGTTACCCAATTAGCCTTAGGGCGCCGATCCCACAGAGAAGAGTTCTAGAGTTCCGCGTTCCGAGTTCTGCATTCCGCGTTGACTGTAAGCTATATGGGGCCTTTGAAAGTAAAAAAAGTGTATGATGTGCGATCAGTAGCGAATATTGCAGAACTCTAGAACTCTAGACTGCTTACTGTGTGCACAATAGTTAACACGGAATGCAGAACTCGGAACTCAGAACTCCAGAACTCTCTCTGTGGGATAGGCGCCTAAGGGTTACTTATTATTTAAGAGTTGTTGGCGAAAATGGGCATTAGGGTTCCATACCAAGGTCTCTTTAAATACATTATATGAATAAATAAATTAAATGCATGTTCCTTATTGTCTAAAAAATATCTGTAACATGCCTCTACAAACAGAACGAATTGTTAACATAATAGGTCAACATGTTTTATTATTAAGTATTACCAATGATTTACTACTACTTTCCGCTCTACGGCTTTTTTCCTATTTTGTGCCAAATTTATCCGTTTAGCTGTTTATACATGATTAGTTTCAAACATCAATATCTTAAATTAACTTTCACATTTATAATATCAGTAAGATGCCATAATCTAAAAAGTTAGTAAACGATAACTAATAAATAAAATATATGACTTATTGCAAATAGACCGAAAATAATTATGTTACTTGCTATACCGTACCGAAAATCGTTCATTCGTTCATCGACTTACCGTATCGACTGTGTAAATGTGTGTGTGACATGCACTAGTGTAAATGTGAATTTTGTGTATGTAGTTCGTAAAGAAATTTCGTATTTGTTGTTATTAGAAAAGGAGAGCGTGCTATGCAAAAATAGTATAAATATATAGCACTCAAATAAAAATAATAGTATGCGTGAAGTATAAATACACACGATTCTGCATTCGTTGTAATAATTACGTAAAATAGATCTTTGTGAGAGTGACATCCCCCCGCAAAAATTGGTTGAACGTGATTTCATACTAATTTGTCTTGCTTCACGTCCAGAGGTTAAATCGTTCAAGGTGCCATTGTACGCCATCCCTGTTACGTCCCAGCAGATGTACAATTATACTTATATCAGCACATAATATTAGTCTTCGACCCACAAATACGAGCGAGCGAAAGTAATAATTCAAAATATGACCAACAACCAAAATACACGGTCACACACGACTGACTACACAAAAACAACAGAACTGTGCTTTCTTCCACCAACCAATCGTGGCATTGTCACCGTTGGTCACGCACGATCGCACCTTTGGGCCGGCACCCACAAAACTATTATTTTACTTTAATGTCGGATAGAGCGGATTCTGCGGTCGACGATGCGATTGCATTGTAAATACCATTGAATTATTACGCTTAGAAGCGAAGTATCGAACAAAAATCCTCGCGACTCGTAGGCCACTTGACAACCAATGTGTGCGTGAGTACCATATAATTACACACGCTGGCACGCACACAAGCGCACGAGTAATGTTGCAAGCTAAACGAAATTTTTCGGTAAAAGTAACCTTCCGATACTAGTGAATGAAATTGGAAGTAAGTATTCATAAAATTAATTAAATAGTCTAATATATGTTCTGCGTCTTAGATAATTTATCTTATCATAGACACAGGCCTGTTATTTATTTATTACTAGTTTAATGGTTATGTTTCATAGTACTTATGTCGGGTATTTTAACATAGTAAACCAAGACAATGTGCAAAGCTATGAACGTTTTTACACCCTAGACGAATATCTTAAATATGACAAAACTTGGTAAATAATTATATAATTTGGACATCTCATTTAATTTAATTTGATTATTATTTTATTATATTGTATTACATTAATTATTAGATTCAATTTAAATTTATAATTTTGCATGCTATTCTGTAGCGAAAACCTCAATGTTACGACATTTCTGGCGAAATAAACAATTTCATTTCATTTCATTTCAAAACGATCGTACAATTTGTAGTAGGTATTGTTGGTAATGATAGGTTTCATATACCTATGATAGGTTGTATAGAAAAAGAAGATTAAGAAGTATGTAGGTATTTAATTATCATTATCGTATAAAAGACGAATAGCTATAAATTTTTATAATATCTAACTGAATCTATACTTATATTAGTATAATATTTATAATACAAGAAACCGGAAGAGTTTTTTATTTGTTTGTTTAAACGGGTCAATCTCTGTAAAAAAAACTACCTGTAAAACTACTACTGTGTAAAACTACCAGTCTGATTCGAAATTATTTCACTAATATGAAGCTACCTACATTATCCCGAGTATTAGAGGCTACTTATCCCAAGAACGCGGGTGAAACCGCGGGGGACAGCTAGTCAGTTATAATAGCTATAAGTAAAAGAAACAACTTATCGGACTCAATTACTTACTCTACTTCCTACTCTAACAAAATCAGTATCAATTACGTAAAACAACATAAATTCGCACACAAACAGCTGGTAACACTTTGCTCGAAATCCGAGTGAAGAATTTTTATTTTTGAATTTTGTTATTTTAGATGAATTACGCAATAATATTAGTGGCTTATCTATGGAATATTACAACAGAATTCTAATCTTTCTTCCTTGATGAATTATGAAGCAATTTTACTGCACAAACCGTCATATTTATTATTTTTCTGAGAGCTCCACTCACTAAAACGCCAGTCAGTACACTGACAGCGCGGCGGTCATTTGGAGCCATTATGGCTCCAATTGAATGGATTGTGTTTCGCGCGTGTACTTTGTTTCTATGTGTAATAATTCAATGGTAAATACGCTGTTTGTTTTAATATTTTTATAATATTATAGCAATGTATTATAGAGATGTAGAAATTTTTAAGAAAAATAATACAAGGAATTTTCTTCCGCGGACGCTGCGGAATGAGCTCCCCGCCGTGGTTTTTCTCAATGGAGTACAGCATGGGGTTCTTCAAAAAGGGTGTGAAGCGGTTTCTTCATGGTCGGCAACGCGCGAGTGATACCCCTGGTGTTACAAGCGTCCATAGGCTACGGTAACTGCTTACCATCAGGCGGGCCGTATGCTTGTTTGCCACCGTAGTGGTATAAAAAAAAACTTCATTGCTACGCCAAATAATGTGATTGGAAGAGTAATACAAAACCTATAAGAGAGTTACTATTTGTGGCTTTCTAAAAAAGAGACAAGACATCAAATTGATAAAAGGAAGAGCAGATAAAATGCTTGTGAATTATACTGATTTATAGTTAAGAAAGAAAGAAAGAAAGAAGAAAGAAAAAATATTTATTGACCCACAAGGATAAGGTACACATATTTATATAGTGAGAGTAACATATTCTATGAACATAATCTGCGTACACACACACATGAAGAAAATACATAAGATTATTTTATATTATTAAGACAGATTTTTTTAGTTACTGAATAAACATCGGTTAAGTTATTCCTCTGATAATTCTCATCAAAATCTGTTCTAATTTCAAATTAACAGATAACGCATAAAAAAATAAGATATAAAAAATAAACAATACATTTCCAGTATAAGCTGATCTCGCATTGTATAGGATTTCCGTACAATGAGAGGTCAGCTTATATTGGAAATGTATAGCTTGATCTGTAGCCGTGTGTACGTATACTATAAAGCCTAACAAATTCAAATTATATTAAGTTTACATACAAACCCTCAATAAATCATTTGTTTTATATCAAATTTTAGAGGTTAGTAACCTCTAATAATTTGTTTAATAATATTTATTTAATAAGATTGCTCAAATGTACCAAAAGTTGTTGGTGAACAAGATAATAAATGCAAAGAGAAATAACGTTTAATGAATAAAATCAACATAGTTTAAAACTAAGCACTTAAATAAACAGTCCTAAACCAACAGCTAGAAAATAGATTGGAATTCCCGCTTCCAAAAGCCTAGAAAATCACCGAGCGCCATCAAAAGATTACAACTAAAACCTATTACACAGATAGCACATCAAATAACAAAACAAAAATAATTGGACTGTTTTACAAAAAACTTAAACCGACTTCAAAGTACACTAAGAAGTAATCAAATCCTGATCTGATGACAATGGGACCAAACGGGAAGTAAACTTTCAAATAAAAAAAGAATTTTCCAAATCAGTTAATAAACGACGGAGTTATTAGGTAACAAACATAAAAAAAAAACAGTCGAATTGAGAACCTCCTCCTTTTTTTGAAGTCGGTTAAAAACCCCGATGCACAAAAACTGAATCTTACATCCAACACCGTCACATAAGGACAGCCATTCACACAACGACGCGTACAAATGAAACGACTACGCTGCAAAAGTCGCAATTTTTTTTCGCACCTACACTATACGGTCCAAATTTCTTTGAAACACCGCTTCGACGCTTGCAAATTTCACTCCGTAGCCGTATACAAAATTAACGCAACACTCTTAAAGACTTTATTTCTTCGACCTTAGAGCGGATATTTGGCCGCGTGCGGTGTAAATGTAACTATGTGTCGGATATAAGTTACATACGGTTGCCTACACAAAAATAACGAACTGCTCCGTCGAGACGGCCATAGTAATCACGCCGTGAATGGCCGCCCATAGGACTATATTATGTAAAGGATCTTTTGAGCTTTTGAAAAGGATTCAGAAGCGTTTCTGGGCGGTTAATTATACGATACCAAGGTAGTCTGCGAGTTCATCTTTACTGCTGAAATTCCGATTGCTTTAAAGCGGTTTTAAGCCTTTTTGGGGATATTGTTCTACGGTTCTTTTTTTATGTACTTCAAACTTTCAAACAAGTACTGTTAATTACGCGCTGCGAAGTTTACGTAGTAACTATTTAGTAAGTTACAGACTAATTAATGTTTTGGATAAACTAATACCATGTTATTATTATACAAGCTTCTCCATACTACATCATAACTTAGTTTCATCATTAGATTATGATTAGAAAATCAAACTATGGCTGTGAAGTCAATGAGTACGTTGAATTCAAAGAGTACATTATATAATCTGGTTGAATTACTTGGTTTCCATATTATATTCTTAGCGTGGTAATGTGTGATGTGGAAAGGACTTAGATAGTAGTAGTTAGCCGGGAAGGTAGGCCAATGCTACGGTTTTCTCCGCTAAAGCCAAATTTAGTTCATTATATGGACTGAAACCAGTTAGGCTAGCGTTCGGTGATAGGCAAATGTCGCAGTTCATGACAGAGCAGACCTTATTACATATACAAAGAGAGGTAGAGCGTAGCGTTTAGTCGCTCAAAGAGCAGGTCGACTGGGGAAGTACCTCCACCTTACAGAATACCGCAGCCATAAACAAATAACTTTGTTGTGTTCCTGCGCGTGAGTGGCGGTCGCCAGAGCTCATTGGGGAGGGGGAAGGGTCGGTAACGCGTGAGTGATGCCTCGTGTTGCAAGCGTCTATGTGGCTGCGGGTACCGCTTACCATCAGGCGGGTCGTATTCTTGTTCATCGACTTTGTGGTATAAAAAACTGCAAGCACGTGTAACGCAGAAGTGTCACTCCATTCAGAAATGTCCATACATAAAAAAAGTTACAGCAATGCGTTAAATACGTCACCAGTCCAAGCTTTGCATAGTTTGGGATCAGGTAGCAGTGCTACGTATGAATATACCCACTATATTATTATTTTTATGCATTTTAACTAATGCGCGAACGGGATACAATGCGAATTAATCCAGAGAACTGAGCGCAACAAAATTCTGATTTAGTTCGGAGTTTAAGGCGAAACTCATATTTGCATTAAGAAAAATGGCTGTAACATTTCCTATGAGACAAAGACGTATGTCACGGTTTCACCGCATTGCAGTTTCCTGCGACAAAGAGCCATTCAGATACATTAGAATGACAACCTATCGTCTGGATTGTAGTGTGGCCACTAAACGAGCGTGTACAGCGTGACTATTCCATTTGAACTATATTTACAGACACCAAAGTGCTATAAACATTTTTATTCCTTTTCAATGCTAAAACAGTCGATTTTAAAGTAGTGTAATATGAACAATTGAATTTTATCTATGTGATATTGGTGCAAAATGTTTTACATTGTGAAACAAGTAATACAACAACAAATTTAACTAAACGTTTAATTGCAAATTGCATATTACTAGTGGATTAGTTACTTAAATCTTTATGTATAAAAAATATTACACTGAAAAAAATCGTTTAGGCGGAGGAGGTCACTTTCTTATCAAGTCATTTTCATTTTCTGGGGAGGTCATGTACGCTTTTGTACAGTTAGAATTACATGACCTCCCCAGAAAATGACATCGCCCGAAAGTGACCTAGTAAGAAAATGACGTACTCAGAAAATGACTTGATAAGAAAGTGACCTCCTCCGCCTAAACGAAAAAACGTTAATGATCTACAAAACTAGTTATGTAAGTTCACGTTTTGTAGATGGGAAACTAACTTTAGTTACATTTAATCAAATAATTTAATAACGAACAAAAACTAGTTTTGTTACTGGTAAGTTTAGTTCGCAAGTCACTCAGTTTAGGTTATTTGTCGTCAAATTTTGTGTTACTGTTAAATAAAATTTTGTAGTCACATGCAGTCCATTTTTTTCAGTGTAATAATACTATTAGTGGATTGAATTTAATTTACAGCATTTGATAAGTAATTTTAAAAAATTTCTATAGCAATAAATAATTACTAATTTAGTAGATCAGTTAATTTTCTAGTTTGCACCCAAGTTACCTCTATAATGTGTGTCAAATTCCATCTAAATCCGTTCAGCCGTTTACGCGTGATTGAGTAACGACCAAATTCCAAATTTTAATTTAATGAAGAGATTCTCTCCTCGTGGCCCGATACGGCTGACAGCGCCTCGTCGGCTATTGTAACTGCATCTATGAGATTTATGGATTGCAGAAGCGATATGGTCAGTGGGCCATTTTGTACGCGCCGTCAGTAAGACAACATTATTCTCGTAATATAAGGCTTACATATTAATAATAATAATATCCTGGGACATTCCTCACACACGGTCATCTGATCCCAAACTAAGCAGAGCTTGTACTATGGAAACCAGATAACTGATATAATACATATACTACTTTTTGTTTGTAAATACATACTTAATATACATAATTACACCCAGACTCAGGACATACAGACATGTTCATGCACACAAATGCATGTCCTGTGTGGGAATCGAACCTACGACCTGCGGTGCGTAAGGTGAACCTTAACCAACTGTGCCAACTGGCCCGTCTGAAGAATTAATGGTATTATCCATATTATTGGATAATTCTGTACAAATGAATAAAATTTACGTGTTTGTCACTGATTTTGACATATAGGCCATATAAGGCAGATATTTGCACGCAAACAAAGCCCAAAAACCATATCATTTCAGTTTTAGTTTCAGTTTTTTAAATGTCCATCCCAAAATTTTATTATTTACTAGCTGTTTCCCGCGGTTTCATCCGAGTTCCTGGGATAAAAAATAGCCTATAATACTCGGGGGTAATTTAGCTTTGTATTAGTGAAAAAAAAAAATCGAATCTGACTGGTAGTTCCAGAGATTAGCCCGTTTAAACAAACAAAAAAACTCTTCCGCTTTATTATATTAGTATAGATTATTAGCCTATACTGTCCCACTGCTGGGCAAAGGCCTCCCTTTCCTTTTTCCATACTTTTCGGGGTGATCCCAACATAAGTTTGAAAAATTATCAATCAATAACCAAGCAGTAAAAACTACAATGACCAACCGACAGACAGAACAACATAAAAGTTAAGTTGAAAGCGGGTACCTCCCCCCCCCCTCCTCACTCCCCTCAGCGAGGTAGGCAACCTGCGCATTATGACTAACATAAACTACGAAACTGTAACTTTATAACGCCAATAAATCTCCAGTTAACTTTCCAGTTGTTTCTAGATATTTCTAGAAAAATACCTTTAGTGCACAAGCAGGCTGCGCTTTATGCACTGCGTATTGTCGTTATTTCTTTCAAATTAGCTCAATAAAAGTTTTATAGGTCGTAAATGCGATAGGTGGAGCTGTTAAGACAACAATAAAATCGATATACGTAGTCAATATGAATAATTTTATCTAGTTGGGTAGGTGAAGAAAGAAATAGAGACCAGTATCCCTAAAAAAAGTACTTTTCGTTGCGTTTGGTTACGCTAGGATCTAGCGAATCCTTATGTCAATCTCACACATTTTGTAGCGTTTCTATTCGCGCAAACGCTACGAAAAGTACTTTGTCTAGGGGTACTGCGCAATCTTAACTAATATTATAAATACGAAAGTGAGTTTGTATGTTACGCTTCAACTACTCAACGGATCGTCATGTTTGGCATGTAGATATCCTATGGTATGGAGAAGGACATAGGCTACTATTTATTTATGTACTCCATTGGGAAAACCACGGCGGAATAGAAACATTGTTTAACTAGACATTTGTTTAGTTTATTCTTAAACATAATTTTGAGACAACTCCCCGTAAAACATAAGTATGCTTAAAAACATTTAAATAGATACACAGTCAGTATGTAGGTACATTTACAAACCCAACTGCCTTCCTAATCCTCAAAACCTCCTTTTACCAATTAAAAGCCATTGATTCCCCACAATTTCGGCGATACATGTTGATTCCATTAATCTCTTCAATCCTGGTACTCCGTTGTTAATACACCTTGTGTACAGAGGGCTTAAGGCTGTTTGTCTGTTTGTTTGCCACTTAATGACGGCTCCGTATTACCCGGGGATTTGTGCTTTCTTAATTACACACATTTTACTGATTAGCGAGTATAGCTAGCTAGCTATTGTAGCTAAGCTATATAATATAATAGCTAAGGAGATCAATTTGTAGTGCCACTAAAGGTGGTCAAAATTAGAACTAAAGCTGTCATTTGAAACTGTCAGGCAATATGACGTTCGAATATATTCTTCTTCAAGTGCAAAATCACAGTTAATCGAAATTTAAATTAACGTTAACATAGTAACAAACTAAAGAAGGCCCCACACAATTAAATAGCCCAAGGCCATACATTTATCTATGAAATACAAGATACCAATACACTACCCCTGTAAACTTGCACGCAATAGCTCGCGGGCTTGCGAATACCGTAGCGTTTAGTGCGTGCTACGTCGTAGCCGTAGGCTATTGCTACGGACCTACGAGAACATAGGTAATGTTTGCGTTGAATATGTCGGAATGCCACCATTTGTACAGTATTATTTTATTTCATGGAAAAATAAACTTTACTTTATAGCTATTTAAAACTTAATTCATTGGGAGTAGTTACGATGGGAGTTAATTTTCAGAAAATGAACATAAATAATTTGGGAAAAGACTTAGGCACTCCAGTATAGGCCTAAAAACCAGATAAAATCATATTTAATACCCAACAATAACTAATCCCAAAAACCGTTTGTCCCACGCAAATCGTCCGCTTAATCATCGTGCGTGTGAGCGATGTAGATCATCAGTTAAACGGAGGCTGGACGGTGTTTTTTGTCGTACACTGAGGCCTGTTGGTCGCTAATCGGTGATATAATGAGTTTTGACGTTTCACTGTGGGGTTACAGATGTACGATTTGTGAGATTTACTGCTGGGACCATTTGTGTTCTTGCTACATGGTGTTTGGAGATTTTCTTTTTGACGGGTACAGTGGAAAATCAGTGCTGCTAATGCATTCCACAGCATGTACTGATGTTCTCATTTATTTGAAGGCTCCATACGTTACAACTTTTTGCCTTTTGCACTAACATCATGTGTGATATCAAATAAAACTATGTCCTATATATAATACATTAATATACAACAAAAAAGCATAAACAAATAAAAACAAAATTCTCAAAAAAACATAAACAATACATTATTAAAAAATATAATATTTTGAAAGGCAACAGGATACAAAATTTTAATTACATCCGCTTATTGTATTCGGAACGGCGTACACAGAGGCCGGTATTGTTCCAAAGATTTCCCGTATTTAATATACCACGTACTATATAATCCCGGGACGCCCTAAGGTCATAATTTCTCGCGGACCAGGGTACGGCCCGGGTTGGGACAGTTATTTATAAACCAATTAAAACATCTACTGCGGTGTGCAGATAACGCGGCCAATCATTCGGAATACGCCCTTTTGACTTTTGAGTTGCGTAAAGGCATTTAAAGTTAATTGGATATTAGCTCAAAGTCGATATTCCTTTGGCATGTGTGGAAATTTATTTTTCTATTTTTCCAAAGAATTTTCAATTTGAAGTCGATGAAGCAGATTTCTAATCTACATTTTTAATCTTCATGTGAGTATTTTTAGATTGATTTAGAGTTATTTTTAATAAACATGAATTATAAAACGGTATTAGAATAATCATCAATGTTATCATAAAATATATAAGCAATACTTTCATTACTCCACATTTTGCGGATAAAAAGGTGCCGAAATTCTTTAGTTTATCACAAAGAAAGTGAAAATAGACACCGCCATTTCTAAAAGCCATTCCAATAAATGTAAGAAATCCATCACCAGTTTTAAGAGCGGGGAATTACCGGAGGTTGAGGGGGACGCAACAGACGGAGATTTATCTGAAAAACTAACTAAGAAGGTCGTTTTAGAAACGAATAAGGCGTTGAAAAGAATTTTCTGCGTTGTAGTTTTGAAATGCCGTTCGAAAAAAAGAGATTTTAACTTTTATTTATGTATGAATGTTATCCGTTTTTCATCCAACATAATTTCTATAAGCTTAAACCGATTTGTAAAGAATGTAAAGAAAACACTACAAAAAAGTAATTTAGACTTTTTAATATGTTTTTTAACTGTTTTAATACTCTTGTTGTATATAAATTTAATGATATTCTAAAAACAATAATAATATTTTTGTTAGTAGATATTATAACATTCTGGTTTAGTATTACTTTAAACCCAATTAGTTCAACTTATCCAGAGTAAATTAACCAGTTAGAAACATTAAATGTGCGTAATCTATAGGGTGTTCCAAACAAACTTCACCTAGAACAAAACAATAATAAATTCAACACAGACAATCGAAAATTAGGTTTAACCCAAACACAAACACGTATTTCTTGCAAAAGCCGTCTGAAGGTCGGATTTGTTAACCTTTGTAGTTTGTAATCTAAAATATAGTCTGTGATTGGAATGCGGCCATTACTTTAAAACCTTTGTTTGATTTTTTACTTTTCATCTTAGGCTTTTGGTGAGTAATTGCTCTTGCAGAAACTAACTGATTAGCAGGTGGGCTAAAAAGGAAGCTAAAGCAATATTGCTAGGGGATTGAATTCTCGGCAGATTCTAATGCCAATATATTGTGGTACAGTCACTATTTATATACAATTAAACTAATTAAAAGATTGCATAAGATCTGCTGTGAATTCAATAAAATTATCTGCAGTAGTCTAAAATCTCGAAATGAATCTCGGTATAGAACATGCAAACGGAAGAAACAATATCACAAAACAATTTCATATTCATAGCATCTTCAACAATCCTCAATAAGGTCCGACGCAGTTAGGGAATGCAAAACCGTGGCAAAATGAAAACCGGTTTTTATTTCGGTTATGAGATGTAAAAACCGGTTAACCGGTTTTAAACCGGTTTTTTTAATGTTCGCTCGTTTTTTTCTTTCACGTTTTTTTTTTTTTCTTTTATACCACTTAGGTGGCAAACAAGCATACGGCCCGCCTGATGGTAAACAGTTACCGTAGCCTATGGACGCTTGCAACACCAAGGGTATCGCACTCGCGCGTTGCCGACCCTGAAGAAACCACTTCACACCCTTTTTGAAGAACCCCATGCTGTACTCCATTGGGAAAACCACGGCAGGGAGCTCATTCCACAGTCCGAGCGTCCGCGGAAGAAAACTCCTTTTAGCCCGCACAGTTCGAAACAATTCTGGTTTCAATGTGTGTGAATGGACTCCCTGTCGATGGCGAGAGTTGCGATGGTGAAAGGTAGCTGTGGGCATCAAGTCGAATAATTCCTTAGAACACTCTCCGTTGTACAAGCGGTAGAACACACATAACGAGGCAAAGTCTCTCCTCAGACTGAGTGACTCTAAACCGCTTGTGAGCTCGGGACGTTATTTCTATAGCTTGAATTATAGATACTAACCGTGCTTAAGATGTAAAAATCGCAAACTGAGGAATTATTATCAGTTAAAGGTAATGAAGTGGGTATAAAAGAAACATCATCACCATCTGCCTGCCCTGTTTCCAATCATTTGGGATCGGCGCAATATGTACGCTTCTTCCATTCGTCCCTTCTATCCATTATCATCTTTCATACAATTCATCCATCTCTTTTTCATCAAACTGATGGACATAATAGTTTATTTAACTCTGTAGATTCGTTTTCATCAGAGACTCGTTTATATAGACTACTCGGTTCGTTGCTTTTGATTTTATTTTATACGAATGAAATCATAAAAACATATCACGTTTGCTTGGTTTTTAATTGCTATGAGATATGATGACTTTATGTTAAAAAATAGATCAGTAATTAAGAAGTACTTATTTAAACATTTATTAAATTATGTTTCGTACGTTATAATATTCATTTCACACGTAATATTATGAACATGGCTTATTATAGCGGCACAGCAACTTGCGTGTACACAAAACGTGTATATTACTATACGAATGTTGTCTTTAGATAAAATAAAAACACTACCCATTCTTTGTTGTCGTGTAGACGGGTAAAAAATAACACCAATCAATCAGCTTGCTTTCTGGCAGATACATAAGAGCCTTCATTGACAGTAGTTGCTCCGATAGCATGACATTAATGCTGGCGTCCCGCAAGGCTCTGAATTATCCCCAACACTATTCCTCCAGCATATCAATGATATACTCTCGATTGCCAGCATTAATTGCTATGCAGATGAAATTACAGGGGAAGCTCATTACACGAGCCGTGCAAATATCCCTCGTTTTATATTGGAGAAAAGGCGCGAAGAACTTACGTCTTAAAACGAGAGTACACAAACTAGTGGATTCGATTGGGGTCGACTAAACCTAGTCTATTTCAACACCACTAAGTCACACACAAGCCTGCGCATTCACCGTTTAGAAAAGTCCATTTTCTGTGGCTCTTCATTTCTAGAACATGTCACGAAAAGCATTGGGATCCTTCGCATTAATATTTATAGCGAGACGTTCTGTTCCAAAGTCATCTACAAGGTATCCAAAAAACTCGGTGTGATTAATAGAGCGAAGCAGTACTTCTTATCGAGACAAAGACAGCAACTATATAAGTCGCAAGTCTGGCCCAAATGGAGTATTTCTGACTTCTGTGGGCACCTGGATACCAGCTTGGGTATTTAAACTCAGTTCAGCGACGTGCCGTTAGAATTGTCGACGATCCCGCGCTCACAAGTGTTTTAAAGCCCCTTAGTCTGAGGAGACACTGCCTTCTTATGTGTGTTATACCACTTTTCCAACGGGCAGTGGTCTGAAGAATTGTTTGACCATCAGGCCCAGTTACCTTCTACCATCGTAGTCACCGACGGGGAGTCCATCCACACACATTGGAACCAAAATGGTCTCGTACTGTGCGGTTTCAAAGAAGCTTCCTATCGTGGACGCTCAGGCTGTGGAATGAGCTCCCCGCTTCAAAAAGGTTGAGGGTTGGCAACGTGCGAGTTATAACCGTTATGTTGCCAGTGCAAGCATCCATAGGCTACGGTAACTGGTTATCATCAGGCGCGGGCCGTACGCTAGTTTGCATATGTATTGTAAAACAAAGTTTAACATATTTTATATCATAAAAACAATAATCATTATAAGTTATTTTCTTACCACCTCAACACACTACACATCAATACACTTCAGTTCATCACAAAAATACTCACTGTTTTGCACTCAGTTTACAAAACGGCGGCAAATCTTCCTTTTTTTAGTATTTCCAAACATTGAAATAAAAACCGAAAATAACCGAAAAACCGGTTTTGGTTTTATGTAAAACCGGTTTTTTTGTTGGTCAAAACCGTACCGAATAACCGGTTTTTCGATTTTCGGTGAAACCGGTTTGCATTCCCTAGACGCAGTGTCCTAATGGCCTATGTATAACAGAGATGACGCAATGATCGAAATACCCGGCAGTTAGTGGCATCCGTTGCTAGATGGGTACTGTTAACTGCGGAATAACAACCAAAGTGTTTCATATATTGTGTTTGATTTTAGGATTTTAGATTTCTTTAAAAACGTTACTTTCTGATGTTGTTGAACATTAGTAAGCATCATAGCACTCACCAGGTTGGCTACCTCCCTCCCTCAAGTTGAAAAGCAGTTGATCTTGAGAGCCAGTTGAATTCCAGGCTTTATAATTTCGGTGACACATTCATCATCATCATATCAGCCTATAGATGTCCACTGCTGAACATAGGCCTCCCCCATTGACTTCCACTACGAACGGTTCTGGGTCGCTTGCATCCAGTGGCGCCCAGCGACTCTGACCAGGTTCGTCGGTTCACCTTGTGGGAGGGCGTCCCGCTCGGCGCATTCCATTACGTGGTCGCCACTCGAGAACCATTCTTCCCCAGCGGATATCAGCTCTTCGAGCGATGTGGCCTGCCCATTGCCACTTCAGCTTACTAACTCTACGAGCTATGTCCGTCATTTTCGTTCTCCTACGAATGTCCTCATTAAATGTCCTCGGTGACACATTAGCAATTGATGTTTAGCGTCCTGCCAAAGTTTTTTTTTAATAAATAACATGGGTTTGAGAATTTCGATTAAAAAATATAGGCAGACTAACATTATGTTTGCAATATTTCTTATAAGAAATTTATTGTTATTGCAAATGTATGCATGAAAGAACATGCCTACAAAAAAATTGAAATATGGACATATCGAACAATTACTGACGTATCCGACCCTCGTACAAACATGGTTCTTTATCACAATTACGACAGTCCACACAATAAATATAGTTCGCATAGGCAAGCTGTTGGCGTACATCTTTCGACACCCCATTTTAATGGCTTACGTTTGATTAACAGTACTACATCGGGGGAATCGAATTATTTCATATATCTAGACGACCCTCTTATATCTTTTACTCATTAAAACATGCATCAATACTCGACGTCTCTTTTTGAGTTTCCCCTGGGCGGAGATTTCTTTGTCATCGTGTGATGCTTAATTCATGTTAGATGCTCATTAATGATTTGTGATAAATGATCTGAGCTGAGAGTACAATCATGAATCTTATTTAAATTAATGATAAAGTTTAAGTTGTCATTTTAACGATATTATGACGTAATTCAGTTCAAATAAAATTATATAATTTATTTAAATTAATGATCATTCAAATTAATAATAGTTAAATGTAAACAACTAAAGCAACAATTTGTGTTGAAATTAATTGTTCGTAAATGGCGTACTGTATTGTGTAGGAGAAGATTCGTGAATCTAAAATAATTCTTGATTACTTAAAGTAAAACAAAACAAAATCTCGTAAAGTCTTAAGCGACACTATTCTTTCAAATAAACATCTATGTATATACCCTTAACGGTCATTTGGCTCCTTTGCCTTCGCCAAAAGCAAAAGCCACTCGAAAACGTCAGGGAATCGTATATTCGACCATCGATAGAATTTCACTTGCACGGGCGAATTCGGACGAATAAAATTTTACCGAAATTGAATCGGCCGGTCGGTCCAGTAGACCGTAAAATTGGTCGGCACGGTCAACGTTGGGTTATACGGTATCTTTCTTCGGTGTTTGGCCGAATTATGTGTGTATGTTGGGTGTCGCTTTCAGGCTTCTGAATTATACATGGGCCGAGGCGACCTGTGATTTAGTGCGCAAGGTTCCGGTTTGGACTCGTGACGCTTATGCGATATATCCGTTTGGATGTACATATTTATGGGCATTGAATGTGTTTTGGGTAAACAGTTTCGGCGAACTTCTAGTATACATAAATGTATTATGTTATTCTGATAAATTTTTACTTTTGGTTACAAGATTTCATTTATTTGAAACTATAGTGTCCATCACGCTGAATATCTTTTGTAGCGGGACCAAATCCGTAATCAAAATTATTCTACATCTTAGAGTCATTAATAAGAGCATCTTACTTTGACCCCTCTCAATCTATGTAATAAAAAATCTTTAATAGATACACTAACGTCAGCAGATTTTCCTACAACATAGTCTAACAAATGATACAACACAAAAAAAGACATTAATGAAACGCCTATTCGACTAGCAGAAGTCGAAATAAAGTCGGCCTGAATGCATTCGGTATTTCGATCTTCACCCCCTGTCAAATTAACTACCACTAGGTATTGGTTCTTTTCACTTCACCCTCAGTGGTCTTTTCAATAGCTATTTGGCATTCGCCAGGGGATCTTTGTATAGTATTTCCATGGGAAAAGGAAAACGTTTGAGCTTTAGGAAGTAGCAATTTACGAATCTAAATGTAGTTCTGATGAGTAATCGGAATTGTAAATAGGTGCTTTGTATGTGAATACCAGATTTATGTGTAGGGGTGGAATATTGGTTTTCATTCTCAGTTAGTTCTTTTGTGGATCAACTATAAGAAAATCAAATAGTAATAGTAACATTATATTGGTAAAGACGTTAAAACAGGAAAATGAAAATAATTCATTCTTCACACACGACCATCCGATGTCAAGCTAATCAGAGCTTGTACTATTACTATTTTACAACCAGCACACAAATGGTTGTCAGGGTGGGAATTGAACCAACGATCTGTGGCGTGGCAATCAGGGTATCTAGCCTCCGGATTTATGATGAAATCTAAAACATCAAGGTACTCTGGCTATAATAAAATTCCCGATATTTGAAAATGATAAAAAAATAAACATACACGCTAGAAGTATCAAATAATGTCAACTTGAGGATCGTTGATAGGTAAACTAAACCGCTATGCGTACACAAACACTTATCTCTTATTAATCTCAGTTCCGACCTCAGGTAAAGACCCTTTAAAAGGACAGTGACAACCCCTCACTCTAATTTTTTTATCACTTCCCGTATCTAAAGAATTTATCAATCGATCCGAAATGCAAAAAAATGTCCAACCCAATAGATTTATCTCTCAAATACGTGATCTTGTAAAAGCCTTTCGTGATTATTTGGGATTTGGGGTGCACGAAAAAATTGGATTCTACAGAGGCTTTTCTGATAACAGATGTGCACAGATTTACATTGCTGAATTAATTTTGGGTCGTATATAAAATAGTAGTAGGTATCAAAATTAATTTACCTACAAAGTTGACGCGTTTATCAAAAATTAGCTTAAAAACCAAGTGCAGCGAACTTCCTAAGCCTTTCACACGAAAACGATAGTGAGACGAGCTTTTAAGCTAAAATTATTAAGCGCAACTTGCACCAACGTTATATACCTACTTTCTAGGTTTGAGTTAGCTTTTGTAACCCTTTGATAGTAAGAGCCTGAGTTTGATGTTTCAGTGTTACCAGATTAATTACCGCTTTTGTTGACGAGCTGACGAACTGGAGACTGGAGGTCCCGAATTCGATTCCCGAGTCTGGCAATGTAATAATAAAAAAGAGTTTGGAGTTGGAGATTTCTTTTGGAATTAACAATATCTTCGGTTATGGATAATGGGCCTGAAGATATTTATTCATGTTTATTAATCAAAGTCAAAGTCAAAGTCAAAGCCATTTATTCAATTTAGGCCCCAGAAGGGCACTTATGAAGGTCAAATTTACTGAAGTTACCACCGGTTCGGAACAACAAAAAAAAAATTAATAAGAAGAGATTAAGATAAGAAAGTCCTCAATATACCAAGGACACCAGGTTTAGTGAAGCTAATAATTCTCATGTTTTATCGAATTTTAGATTTAAAAATAGCTTACCGTGCGACATTCCGAGCGTTATTGCACGTATTGTAGACTGCGAAACTCTGCGAAAGTTTGTATCACAGTATTAGGAAATTTTAGTATGGCCTTACCTTATAATAAAATACATAAATATTAGACTAATGTAAAGTTATTAGAAGAAACAGGAGCAGAAATAATCAATTAGTTAATAATGAAAGAAAATCTATAGTAAATAACAAAGAGATTAATAATAGAAGAATAACAAGAGCTACATTAATGTGAGCAAATAACATGGAAAACAGAACGAACCCAAATAACAATAACACAACAGTAGGAGCATTCAGCAAAACAACTAGTGACAACGCCCCCCACTAATTCCCGACTAAAAGGGGAGTAGTTTCGGGTGGGTACGATAACAAATAGTTTTTACAAGGAAAAAGCTAATAGATAGTGACTCGGTTGCACTACAATATAGATTGTTGTTTGGAGAAACCAAAGATGCGGAAGAATTGTGATAACATTTTAAGACAATTGAGGTCGAGTCATGCGATTCTAATCGAAGATTATACAATAATGTATAATATTAATGACTATAATGTTACTCATTTGCTTTTTTGTAAAACATACTGAGTTCTAGTAATTTGATTAAGAGTAAATATTAACCCGTTATTCTTAATCACAATTATCAAAGGTCGTTTTATTTTGTTATAGGCCAACAGTTTAATATTATTAGTCACTAAAATCATATTTACAGAGAGTTTATTATAATTTTTATCAGCACTTATCTAAAGTTTGCTCCAAATTAAAACAAATCCTACACATAAATTTTCCCTAAAGCACAAAGGTCAACGATAATACCTCAGTGTAGTGTGGTGTATTAGCGAGATATTTTATTTAACTCGTGCTCTGCTCTCAGATAAATGAACTGGTTTTGTACGGCCACTGGGTAGGAAATTGATATTTCACTCGTATCGCCTCGGTTTCTCTGTGGAAATCCATCTATCTGATAGATGTATAGAACGCTCCCGTATACATATTTATTTCTTCTTTTCTCCGAGCCGACGATCTTTTTTCGACCTTACAGGCTGATAAAACTGGATTTTTTACATTTGTAACGAATGAGAGATTTCTATTTATTTGATTAGTAAGTTTTGTATGGAGCAGTTTTGGGAATGCTGAAATGTTTTTTGGCCGATGTTCACTCGAAACTTAGTAACTAGTGAAATTCTTTCAAAATTTTTCATTATAAAGTAACGCTCTTGGGCTCGGTTCATGGGATGGACTTGCAAATAATACTTCGTTAAATAAATTTAGGGTAGACAAAATAAATAGATAATTTTCAAATATTATTAATAAAGATAAACTCTGTACAAACGGGAGACAACGCAGCAACAGTTACCTCGCCGACTGTTGGTGTAAGGGGCCCTAAACTAATAATTGCTTAGGATCCCAACTTGATCCCGGCTTTGCTATCCTGTGCATCTTCCTGATCAATGAATTGAAGAAACCATAGTACAATACTTCGCAGGTTTATATTTCATCTAATTAACAATGTTGTTTCACAAAACATGTTCAATTAGAACTTTTTTAAATACGGAAACTTTGCTCTTTAGGCCAGCAAAACCTGAAATAAGTTTTAATAATCGAGTTCCCTTTATCCTTAATCGAGTTGCTTATTCAATAATGCGGCTATTATTGGAAAATTCTTTCGAACGTACCGAAGGCCTCTCAAAAGAGCCGGAGCCTTATGGAAAAGTAAATTTAAATATTAAGTAATGAACGGAACAAATAAATGAACCGCCCTCGAGAATTCCTTTCATGAACTCCTTTTAGGGCTCCAAGAGTTTTAACGAGTCGCCATTGAAGCGCTCCAAATTCTAATAAAAAGATCATAAAAAAGAATTAACCAAGTCCCGTTCTGGATGAGGTGGAGGGGGGATTCTAAAAATTTCGGTCACTCTTTAATTGTGCGGTAAGCCCCACTTATTATTCCATACATCGACGGTTCCATTTGTTCGGGAAGCTTTCGTTGGTCGGAGGAAATGCGTGGACGGTGAAAAATCACTAGAAAAAGAGCCGCTTACTTCGTAAACAAACATCATTTGAATAATGCTTGCGTTTATTTCTGATGAATCTCTTTATATTACACAAAGCTTTTATGTATATTGAAATAAAAGGGCAGATGTATGCATTTACATAACATTCCTAATCAATGAGTTAATTATTGAGGCCTAATGCCTATGTCACAGGATTACCTAGTATAGGCATTAGGTGCTCAACCGATCAACAATAATTAACTAGCTGGAATCCTTTCTATTGTAATTTAATATCTTATATTAACTGCAATTTTGTACACTTCTTTTGTCGTGAATAAATATTATTATTATTATTCCATTTATTTTCTTATTATTATTATTAATATTCATATTTTACTAATTATAATATTGATCAATAAATAATAGTTTTACACGAAATTTTCACTCTATACACTAATAAATCTGGTAGTAAATTTATTGTAGAATTTCTCGTAATTTTGTATTGCTGGAATCACTGATAATTCTGTCAAATTCCATTGTGATGTCAGTTAACACTCTAATGCGCTACAAGCCAAATATACCGGTAATTTTTCCAGTAAAATGTGTAATCTGTTTATCTTTACAACTGAATCTCACATGACATGAACTGTGAATGAAGTGACATTAACAAGGGAGTTATAACCGTATGATTGCTTTACGAGGTTATAAAAAACTGGAGGTTTTTGATGGAGGAACATCGTATTTATTGAATGTCTTTCAAGTTGTTCGCGTGAAAATGCAGGTTTTATGGGGATTGTTGTATTTTAACTAGTTTTTTCATGGTTTCATATTATATTTTTGAACCCAATAATATTATAATAAATATTTGACGGGCCAGTTGGCGCAGCTGGTTAAGGTTCACCTTACGCGCCGCAGGTCGTGGGTTCGATTTCCACACAGGACATGCATTTGTGTGCATGAACATGTTTGTATGTCCTGTGTCTGGGTGTAATTATGTATATTAAGTATGTATTTACAAACAAAAAGTAGTATATGTATTATATCAGTTATCTAGTTTCCATAGTACAAGCTCTGCTTAGTTTGGGATCAGATGACCGTGTGTGAGGAATGTCCCAGGATATTTATTATTATTATTTATAAGCTACCTTCATACTGAGCGGCTTTCAGCTATTGTTGAATAAAGTGAATGCGATGGATAATACGGGACGTACAGTACAGAAAGAGATAGCTATTTGTAGCCGCTAAGCCAAATTATGACAATTGTCTGAATTCGTCTGCAACAATTAGCGCACGCTAATGTGATATCTATCTCTTTTTTTGGTATAATATCATTGTTTGAATCGATTATTCAAGGTAAGGAGTAAAATGCTGTATGCTGGTGTAAAAATAATATTCCTTAACCACTTCTATTCTATAGGCTTTGTGTGCTTACCACATTTGACCAGGTCAGCAACTCAGCACTAGGTATGTGTCCAAAGTAAAAAAATATAATGTTTCTGTTAAGTTTATTTTTAGCACCACATAAAGTAACTGAATCCTTGACCAACATTAGTCACGCGACCTAAGCCATTACCAATTTAAAAGATAGTTAAGAATCGTTTTAAAACAAAAAGCTATCGAGTCGAATAGTTTACCAAAGTCGAAGTTTTTGTTTCTTTATTTATTCCACACGAATGGGCAACATAGCACAATCAAAACGTTTTCATTTTGGCAACGCATCGGCGGGTATTCCGGTTCAGACCGCCCGCGCCGGATCTGGGTCAGAATACACCCGCGTCCCGTATTCGCTTAATTGAAAAAGTTAAATCGGCCATTTTCGCGAAATCGTTTCGATTTTTTTTCTTTCCCTCTCGTCCTTTTTTGAGCACTCCAAACGCGACACGTCTACGAATAGGCACGTTAACAATCTCCATGGGACTATGATTTTCATATTTTTTTAATCGCTTGAATCGCGGTTAAAATATAACAATGATATCAATTGTTATAATACGACGCGCCTCACGAGAACCAACGGGTTAAACGGCTGAAAGTTTTTGGTAATTTTATAAATCATCTTAAGGTGCAGTCCAACGACATATTTGTATACCTTAGAGCAGCGGTTCTCAAACTTTTTTTCGTTCCCTTTTAGAAAGCAAAATATTTGATGGAGCCCTAAAATAATCAAAGAATAGTTTATGTTTAGGTTCTAGGTGGGTCGCGCCGCGAATGTTGTAAAATATAGGTACTTAGTGTCTTCCTAAAGAATGTATTTTGGCCAGTAATATCGCAGAGCCCCCACAGAGGATTTGCGGAGCCCTAGGGCTCCGTGGAGCACACTTTTAGTATGGCTGGCTTGGAGGTATAATGTACCTAAATTTTATTTGCGTAGTCACGAAACAAAAACATCTTTAATTTTGAATCGTTTCTGATCAATCCAGCAGTTCTATTAATGAAGATATTTGACGTCATCCCTCTATTGGCCCCAAATCAGAAACTCAACCCTAAATCAAGTAAATAAATATATCTACCATTAACCTCACAAGGATACCATCCGATCAAAAACACCGCGATAGTCGATAACTCGCGTGTTTATTCGGAAACTTATATTTATGTTGTTGGTGAAAGCATGTGTTGTGACTAGCGGACAAACAAGTCGTAAATTAGACGAGTGTGGACAAGTAAACTGCGCTGATAGATCGACCGACCAATATGTAAACAAACGGGCAAACAAACGAATATCATAATAGTGGTTTTTCATCCGTACAAAATATGTTACGAAGTTATGATCTATGGGTGATAGAGATTTTGGCATTTCTGTCTGAAAACCTCTTGATTGTATTCATTGTAATTTTACAGAAGATAATAATTAGATATTTACTCCAAAGCTGTGACGTTCGTTATAAACAATTACGAGGTTTTCTACACAAGAAATAAATAAAAGAAAAAGCGATTCAGATTTGTGTTTAGGGTACGAGGATTTCACTGAAGGGTGACAATTTGCAGGAAAAATTTGTAGTAGATTTGAACAAATGCGATAGTGATAATAATTTTGACTCATTGCTTATTTACTTGCGTGAATCCTTACTTTAATCCCTTGACCCTTGACTTGCCCTTTTGTTTTCCTCGCCCACGCGGATCGCCAAATAGTCAAAGGATATTTTTAATGCGAATGTGAGTTTGTTTGTTTGTAACGCTTTCACGCCGTAACTACTCACTCAACCGATCTGGCATGAATATAGCCTATGTTATGGGGACATAGGCTACTTATATCCCGGGAACGTGGGTGAAACTGCGGGGGACACCTAGTAACAAATAATATATTTAAAGTTTAAAAGTAGGAATAAATAATGAAGTTCAATGAATAAGGTACTGAAAGCATTTTTTGTTCCGAACCATTTTCATATAAAATAAAATATCGTTCTAAAATAAAAAGGAAACTTTTGCGCCCGGGGTCGAACTCTGTATAACCATTTTAAAAATTCAAACTGATGTGACGAGGTTCTAACATACAATGATGATTCGTGTTCAGATTATGATATTTCTGATGAAATATCAGAATAAATATATTGAAATTACAATAGCTCAAAAGTTTGTTCGGAGTTTTCGACCAAACGTAAGCTGATGTCAACAAAAGTCTCCGGTACAGAACAAATAAATTTGCTTATCGCCAATAAAAAAGGTCACAGGCAAACGTCAATTTGCCTCGGAAACCTTCTTAGATCGAATTGTCTGCAAACCATTCTGCCGATACACACACAAAATATATTTGCGTGAGTTGACAACGCAATCTTCTTATATTCGAGCTTATCAACGCACAATTCTTTGTCATTCACTTCTAAATTGTATTCGGGTGACAGCCCTGGGAGTTTGACGACAGATAAACGGGCCAAACGCCGCGATTTGACGGCCCAAATTGGGACTTTAGTAATGTAATTTGCTTGGACTATTGGCTCCGTGTGGACTAGATAGCAATTTGTATTCCATTTCACGTCTCGGACCTAAAGCCGCAAATTCAATTCAGTTACTTTTTAGTGGTCGCCAACTTTTCAAGCTAAAGGGAAAGTGGTCCAAACATGAGCGGCCAGCTTTCCAACTATCAAGCGAACACCTAGGAAACTTATTAAAGCGTAACACTAAACGGAATCGAAAACTGATTGCAGCCAACCTTGGTAACCTTGTCCCAATTAAACTTCCAATCAACTCCTTCCAGTAAAGTTGACACGCCAACTGACCAAATAGACGGCCGTCTGTGGCAGCAAGTATGACGGCCCTCAAGTAAAGCCGAAGTCGGTCGAACTTTGCCGAGGGCGGCCGAAGTGGGGCCGAGCATCCGCGATCAATACCCCGCCCTGGCACCCGCGCCGCGCGTCAATTCCGGGGGCAAAAGTCACGCTTTCGGGATAGCCGTCGATTTCGGACGGTCAGACCCCGATTGAGTGAGTACGTGTCTCCGTAACACGGAACGGGGTAACGAGAAGCGCGCTACTAATGTACCATTTAGAATTTCGTCTTCGATCAAATCACAAAATTATATTCGTCGACATTCATTCGATTTCAAGAATATACTCTTTTCTTTTCAAAATCAGAATAGATTTTATTAAGCTAGGCATAGTCATAGCAACGTAATGTTTATCCTTAAGAGAATTTCCTTTGAAGTAGTTAAAAGCAACACAAATATCTATATACTTATACAACAATTTGTTATGATATGTTTACAATACAGAGAGTAAACAAGCGTTGAGAACTACGGAGGATGTACAGAAATACCGAGATAAAATTGTTGGTCCTTTTTGATAAATAGGTCACGAAAGCGATGTCAAGCAACGCCCGCCGAGAAACGACCGACATATCTCACAGACGTTTTGATACCAATTTTTGTACTATTTTAGAAACAATTCATTTTCATTTGCAACCGGTATTCTAGTAAGTATATTGTGGATCTTTAATTTGACATTCACTTGACTTTAATTCATGTTCCTGTTATGAAATAATCTTAAGGCGCAATAACTGATTCCTTTGATCTTCAGTAAATGTTACGTTATCTTATTTTACAAATAAGAAGACATTACTCTACAAAAATATATTAATGTCGTACAATATACTTAATTACTTGTGAATAATTTAAAATAAGTAGCTATAGTAAACATTTGGAGAGAGAAAATGAAGAGAAGATATTAAAGTTTTTAAGTAAACCGCAAGTTACAAAATAGCATGCAATAAAGGGAAACTAGCGACACTTAAAAAAAATATATCAATGAATTAAAAATAAAGTTGAGCAATAAAAATTATAAAAATACTTATAAAAACTCATCTCCATAATATGCAAAATTACTTTTCAGAAAAAACCAATTAATATTTCATAAAATGAAACAACAATCAATCACGCTTGACTATTGCTGATCGACAAGAAATCGATAGCCAGTAATTTTTAACAAGACAGCGTCAACTTTTTTAAAGTAACACCGTAAGTAGGTCACGGTCGAACCATTCGGAATGGAGGTACGGGAGAAAGAAAAAAGCCGCAATCCGCCTCGGGGCGCGGAGCGTCGCAAAATTAAAACGTCGCCGAAGGCAAAACTAGGGCTTTCACAGAATAAGGACATCATTATCCCGCTATACGAAAACGCGAAACGAAAAAATGAACATACAAAAAAAAATCCGCGAGCTCCCATTGCTCGTGACATATGAAAGAAAAATTGGGCATTTCCCGAGCCTTTTTTTTAATTAGCGGGACAAAGTGTACGATGTGGAATAAAAATTCTGTGATGTATTCTGTAGTATATAAAATGTTATACATAATTTTGTCATTAGATTATGTTAATTAGCAAGATTATTAAGTCAAGAAAGATATCAGTCATATACTCTCAAATTAGATTACTTACGAGTAGGTTCTATTTTTCGCTTGCTTGCTGCTTCTGCTAACTACGTTTACTTAATTCGCTTAAAAATATTAGGAACATAGTTAATATTTCTTATCAATAACAAAGGAAAGTATCAAGACGGTTGATATCCGATGATAGGTTGTGTTCACACATTAAACCGCTAAGTCTAACTTAAATATTATACGAGGTAAACTTTAAAGTTTTGTTAATGGCTCAGTTAAATCCACAGTTAATCCGCTATTATACCCGACTAAGTATGATATTAAACAAAAGTTTAACTATTAATATTGTAGTGCGCGTTATGTGAACCATGATCAAAGTTTGAAGTTATATTTTCAGTGTGTTACTAAATAAATTGTTGAATGTGACGAAGTTCCTCCATAATAAAAAGTATCAAGATGCTTTTAAGAATTTTGGAGTAAGTGATCTTTAAATTTCCATGAATTAGATTATTGTAGTAGTACTTACTCTATTTATTATGTATGTTAAGTACAAAATGTTAGTAAAATGAGATTACTTATCATGATTTTAACAGTTTTCGAGCCGCTTTTATAATGCTTAGCATTTATCTATTATATTAACTTTTGTTTCAGCGATTTAGGCAAAATAAATCATAAAAAATAATATAAAGAGAGAGTAGTAATATGACGTTTGGCGCATTTGATCAACAAATGCAGTAAACTAAGTTAAGCTAGTCACGTAAATCGCTCATGAGTTTCAAAAAAAGAACGCGCTAGTAAGCGAAGATCGTAAAAAAACTAGCGCCAAACATTCGTTCGCTTTGCCCACTCTACGCGACCGAATCCACGAGCTGAAGTTTGCTGGAAATGTTCATAAAAAAAGCTGTTAACCTAACGCTGCAGTAGTAAAAATCGGTATACAAAATCCGCACCCGGTTAAGGCGATGTAACGAAATTCTCTCGGCGCATGCATCGTAAATTTACGGTACACAGGAGGGCAAGTTGTGTACTTTAGTGCGGTGAGCTTTTACGCTCGGATTAAGTAATGAGCTGTAACTGTAAGCGAATAAAATAATATATATTATTTTACTTAAGATAAAAGCGATCTTTCAATGCCTGTCTTTTAGATAAGAAAACGGTATACTAATGCCAATAAACACCGTAAGTAATAGTAGAACGAGGAATAGTGTTTTAATGGCTAAAGTCCTTGACCTTGATACTATCGCTGTAAACTAGTGCTACAATCGCTTATTTGATTTTAATATTCGGGAATCGTTATTCGTATTTATCGCTGTCGTAAACTATCCATGCTGGTACCCAGATACGATTTTCATTTGATAGACTTTAATATTTTATAATACCGTAAATCTAGACAGGTATAGGTTTCAAGGTTTAAAATTTTGATGTTCGAGTCGAACTATCACTATAAAATTGTTATAGTAAAACAATAAAGTTCAATCTTCGTAAAGGTTTGAATTTAATTTTACTATACTATCTATAGTAAAATTGTTAAGTACCTAATATTATATGACGATTACATCAATCAATCTACTATAATTTTAATTTAAAAAAAGTACAACTATAGTTTGATTAAAAGTGCGACGATAATTTAAAAAAAATATCTTTTTTGTACGATAGTGAACTAAATATGTATAAATGTATTGAAGACTAGAGTGAATAGGCATTTTATGGGCAAGGCTGTTACATTTTCTGGTCTAGCTCTGTATGGGAAAGTCTAAAAGATATATAAAGATATATCTCGTTTATATAATTTACTCATTTCCCTTTAATATAAGAATTAAATATATGCTAATTATATAAACAAATGTAAAATGACACAATATTAAACCATAATCCCCGCTACAGCTTATCACTTAGACCAAACATTTAGCACAACGTCCCAGCGAGCACACTATTGATTCGCAACCGTGTAACTATATTATTGCAATTAGTTACTTTTTACACTACTTACGTAACGTAACTCTTTAAATCACAGTATCTAACCATATAATAATTATGCATCATAATTTATTTATTTCATACGAAAAGTAAATTGTTGCGAAATAAATTGTAGATTAATTTAGTTACCACCTAAATTTTATAATTTATAATGAATAGTTTTATCTTCGATTTGTTTTACTGTAGATCAGGGGGCCTACCATAAGCTCTTAAAACAAGGTTAAAATAACCTTATTTGTCTTTTGTCCTGTTTTGACGTCGGATGTCAAAGGAAGACAAAAGTCAAATAAGGTTATTTTAACCTTGTTTTAAGAGCTTGTTGTTCGCCCTCTGACAGTGTTTGTACTATAATATCATTGGTTTGAACCACTATTTATTTTATTAAATTTATTTTTAAATTCAATCCAGCCAGCAAATGGACAATACTATGAGCCTACGTTCGCACGAACGCTTTTTACGCGCGTTATTTTTAACGTTATGAACAGAACGTATGACTTCTCCTATACGTGTTCGCACGCAGACGCTTTTTTAAGTCGGAAGTATTCATACGTTCTAGTAAAAAGCGTCGAGGTCAACGCTTTTTTAAACTCCCGTGCGAACCTAGCTAAAGGAGCTTGACAGAATGTCAGGTTTCCATAATAAATTATTTTACCAAATAAAAACTACGTGTGCACCAATAGTTAAACTCCAAAAATAACTCACACACACCGAGTTAAAGACCAAAGTTCAACCGTGTATGTCTCCTCAGCTTTATGCACTTACGAGCCAAGTGTGCCGCAAGTGTGCTTACTTACTTGTAACTTGATATCGGACGATGTAAGCTTGCTAAAGCGAAGTGGCAAAATAGTATATTTGAGGAGACCCACTTACATGGCATTTGTTGGGTGACCTGCTTTAGTTAGGTTAAGTTTTGTATTTTTGTGTATAAATGATGTTTTGGTCCCGTGGTTTTAGCTGTGTAGCCGAGGGATCTTTGATACTTAAACTTATATTTTAAAGAGGTAAAGTTTACTTGTTTGGGTGTATGCATTGAGCTATTATTAGTACGTATAGAGAAGCTATCATAAGCAAAGGTTATGCCCTATTTTTTAGAGTCTGTGCGGGCTCAAAGGAGTTTTCTTTCGCGGACGCTCAGGTTGTGGAATGAGCTCCCCGCCGTGGTTTTCCCATTGGAGTACAGCATTGGGTTCTTCAAAATGGGTGTGAATAGATTTCTTCAGGGTCGGCAACGCGCGAGTGATACCCCTGGTGTTGCAAGCGTCCATAGGCTACGGTAACTGCTTACCATCAGGCGGGCTGTATGCTTGTTTGCCAACTTAGTGGGGAATATGTTTTGGATTAACACATAGGAAACTTTATATCCCGGGACACCATACGATCCCTTAGAAATGTGGGTGAAACCGCGCGGGACAGCTAGTGTAATTAATACAATTCATTAAGCTTACAGCTCAAGCGAAATACCTATTTAAATTAAACAAAATATTCATATCCTGTTTATTAACAAGGCTCCGAGCAGCCCTACAAATATTTCCATAGGTCGCGTCTCGCATTATTTCGGGGAATTCGATATTAATAAAATTATAAATACCCTCCTCACTTATCAATATTAAAACTTTTTACTTTATTTTACCATTTACCAGGTTTTTGTGATGAAACCTCATGGTGATCGAAACCTAACTTTGTCTGTCAGTGGGCTGTATCACATGAACCAATAATAGGTAGACAGTGGTCACAGAATATGTATTTCTATTGCCGCCATAGAAATAAATAATGAAATTAAATTTAAAACTAAGGGACATACATGACATGTCTTTACGGAACCCTACGTGTGCGAGTCCGACTCGCACTTGCCTGATTTTTACTATTTATTTACAATTTAGTAAATAGTTACGTCTTATAAAAATCGAACTTACAAAAATTACTCATGAATTTATGACATTTTTATTAATTAAATTGTTATTATTCATTAGGAATAAAAATTGCCAATTATAGTTCTAAAATATTATAAAAAAAAGTAATTTTGCTGAGTTTCTTACCGGTTTATCTCACTTACTTGAAGGCTGACTTTCGAACCGGCTGTAACTTCAACAGTATTCCCAGGCGCCTAAACTAAATAAATGCCTTTGAATGATATTTCGTAAAATTCCATATTCCAAAATTGGTAGGTACTTTACCAACCTACATACGCTCGTTCTAACTGCATAATTAAAAGTAAAATACATAAAATTATCACTTTTTAAATAAACAAACGATTAAAATACAGCCCGGATTGTATCCTACACTTATTGACACATTAACTAAATGACCCCTCATTAACCTGTCAGTTAAACAAAGAAACATTTACTGAGCTTTTTGGTTTTAATTTTTAATCACCGAATAAGTTCTTGTCATTTTATTTTTTCATATATTTAACGGGAATCATGAAGTATGGATTTCCCAAAAAAAAAATATGCCTGTTTCAATATTTTATGCTACTTTACGTAAATTAAATTTTTCTTTCATTTAAGTACCACCGAAATTAAGTATTAAAATATCACGAAAGAAAAAATAAAGAAACTGCGTTTGACACAATTTTAATTTAAAAAGACATTGTAAGAAGCAATCACATAAAACTATGTTTCATAATACTTGTAGTATATTATTAACTCTGTGATAATACTCATAGTACAAGTTTAAAACTATATGATAAGTCTTCAAAGCAATAACATATTTTTATCTCTTCATATTGATCATTCCGACACTATATTACAATTCGGTACATATTAATGGTACAAAAAAAAATATTTTGCAAAAGATTCCGCAGTAAGGTCTATAATTTTTTTTTATTTAATTATTAAAACAAACGTCACTAAATTAAATAAAAAATGGTATTTCCTTCTCATAATGAGTCTTGAACCATGAAATAACTTAGCACGTTAAAATCAACGCGTAATTAAATATAATTAGCACAAAATTATTCATCATTAACAATATTAACACATTATCCTGTTAAAATACATTAGAACTGTTACAAAAACGAAAACAAGTCTCAAGGTAAGAAAAAGAAAAATATATAATTAATATCAAGTGTCTTAATAGTATAAAATAACATAATTAGAAACTTGGGAATTAATTATTTGAAGCAGAATCATTTATGTTAAATATGAAAATGGAATTTGTACAGAGTTGTTTAAGCTCGTAATTAAAACATGGTGAGTTTTATTATTTTTCAAGACATTGAAGGTTTTCTTTTTTGTATAGTAATTTTCGCAAGTTGTTTTTGCAAGACAAACGACTACTTATTAGTTTTGTTAAAATAGCGTGTATTGCTTAATTAATTAAAAAAAAATTCAAGAATACAATAGATAATAGTACATAGGAAAACATATAATACATAACAGATAAGTATGTTCACGTTCCATTACTTATTTATTTATCGTTAAAAAAAAACCTCAGGAACTGACGTAACTAGATTATAATAACCAAATTTTATCAATTTCCTTATATCGGCAACAAAAAGGCGACAAAAATGTATCATTAAATATTAAAAGTCCCATAAATAATTATTCTGAATTTAAATTAAACTAATCATTTTAAATTCCTCCAAATGTTCAGATCAAATTGTCCTGCAGTGTACAAAGTGGCATGCGTACAAATTGATTTCGGCTGTAAGTGGCGACTTATCCCGACTATTCCCGAAGCGTCGGTGCGTAACACGTGATCAGTTGAACGTGCACTAACAGTTAATATTAACTGCCATTTAGATTAACGTACGGTTAACAGCACGCAGTAATGGCCGGGCTTAATTGAATGAGATACGAGACTAGACATAACTTTCTTTGTGAGAACCGGATGAATTCAATTTTAATTGTTTTAATATGTTATTTAAGACGAAACTGTGATGTTGATGGGTGACCGGGAAAAGGTAAGAATTCAATTTGGATGGTTGGCTTACCTGGCAGTAAGAATTGAGTTACTGACCAATAACTAACTAGAATTTCATCGAGCCGTATAAATAAATAAATTAATAATGAAGAAATGTTTTCGGGAAACAGGGCATAGTATAGAAGCAAAAGCTGAATTTCTTAGCTTGTGCATAAATATCGTAGTAATGTTTATTTAAATAATATAGGTATATTTAACTTCGAAACATGCCGATTCAGAAATTCTCCGACAAATTCTTGAGGATCGGCGACAGCTGCGCCCTCTTCAGGAAACCACTTAATCCCAGTGAAATAATGAGTAAACCCCTTTCGGTTTGAACCGATTTATCGACGAAGGGACGTAAATATCTTATCGGAAAAATTCGCCGAAAATAGACGAATTAAATTGTCTTACTTCACTACATTTTGATCAATTTTCCAGCTACTTGAGAGATTTAAATTAAATGGGTATTCTGTTGCGTAAATTACTGAACGTCAATTTCTTTTTAATTATCTTGTTCTTTAAAATTCATTATCTTAAAAGTTGTCATTTTAGTCATGCGCTCTTGGTTCTGGAAAATCTTTATAATAAATTAATCAGTAATGCAGTGGCTTTTACCGACTTTGCAGTTATACATTCAGTTTAGACCCTGGTAAGGCACTTATGACCGTTAAGTTGGTACATACAGTTGAATTTACCACGCACCGATTCGAAATACACTTAAACTGAGAAGATTCCGTCAAGAAGTTTTAAAAGTGTAACCATGCTTAGTCTCTTGCTGGTCCTTAGTAATGCTGATTACCAAACCAGTAGTAACTTCAGTAGCTTTTACCTTCATAAGTCTCCTAGGGATTTAACTGAATAAACGTCTTTATCTTTGAATGCAATATAACGTCTCCTGCAAAGTCACTAGGACAGTACAGTAGTACCCAACTGATAAGGCGCGTCGTGAATCTTCGTTCGCACAGGAAAGAAAGTATGGCCCCGAAGATTAACCAAAGAATGCTTAAAAATTACAATCAACCTTATAATCTCAACTATAAGATTCATAATACAGTGTAGCTGTTAGTTCCGTCTCACTCGCAAATCACGCCCCTCCGCACGGCGCGCGCTAACATGGTGGCAGCTGTCGACCAATAGCGTTTCCCGCTTCCCCCCCGTTTAAAAATGTATCTTCTGCGCAGGTAAATCGGTAAGTCATATTAGTTGGTACAGGAAAGACTGTACAGGAAAGACAAACAAAAAATTAACAAGCACATATCGGCGTGTCATACAAATCACAACGGAAATGTTCCAAGCGGATTGTGTGAGGCTGGACAACAATCCCGACCGAAAGACACATAGTAACAACTCAATATATTATTTACATTAAAACCGTGGCCCATTTTTCCGAACAAACGCCCAAAGCGCTTTTTTAATACGAACAACTGTCCGGCGTTATCGCGCCACTGCTGTTTGAACTAAAAATTTTCATTCAAAATTCGGTGGAAACAGGAACACAAGTGGTTCGGTACGTTTCGTACATACGGCGATATGTCGGGAGGTTTTGATAAATGCCTGCGGGCCCTTACAGACTTTACGCAAAAACTGTACAATAACATGTGGGATTACTTAAGCATGTTTAGGTACTGTACTGTTTATTTTTCTGCTTTTAAGTAAGTACTTAAAATTTAGCGGAGTATTTGGTTTTACAATCCATTTACAGATAAAATTTAACGAGGTATCTACTATGTACATAATAATATACGTTAAAGTTAGCGTTAGGCAAATAGACGAGCTGCTAAGAGGAGCCGTGAGCTATTGGATGCAAGCAAATCAATATTAACAGTGGGCAATGAAAGCTAAAATGCTAAGTATGATTAAGAAATTCAAATAGAAATAGAAGATTCTGAAAATACTGTAAAAGTTGACGAAATGATATAGCGAGCCTCAAATTAAATTAGTTGCAGTACCTAACAGTTAGTTCTGATTAGTAAAGATGTCGAGGAAGCAATGATGCCTTCAATGATCTTGATAAAAGTTCTATAGCAGTTAACTGGCTTAAAGTGGTATAAGAAATATGTGTAGCTATTCCTCAATTTGAAAGACTAAGGACTAGATAGGATGAAGAGAATAAAAATTCACTAGGATAGTAAAAAAGAGGGAGATACCAAAGAGTACATAAATGAAAGACATGCTAATGAAGGTATTAATGATACCAATGAAGAAAATAAACGTGATGATACGAAACAATCAAAAGAAACAAAACATCCCAGCTTGAAAGAAGATGCTAACTGAAAAGTACCGATTGGCACATTTAGCAAATGTCACTTAAAACAAATGAGAATCACCGCTATTCACGCGACACAAAAGTAATTTGTCATAGAAACGTTCACGTGTTCAAAATGAGAGACAAGCAGACACTCAGTAAGCCGTCACGGCTTTGAAAACAAATTCTGTGCGAAATATTCGCAACATCAGCTCATTACGGGGGTTTAATTATGTCATAGTGGTGACACACTGACGCAGCGTTTAAGTAACAAAATTCACCACGATGGTGGTGAATAGGCTGCTTCAAATGTGAGCTAAATTAGTTTACATGCCTTTACATGTTCAGGGTACAATTTGTCAGTGAAAGTTACAACGTTGAAAAGCAATTTCAATTTTTCTTAATTAAATATCAATAAAACTTAAACTAACAAGAATTCTCTTAATCTGATATACAAAACCAAACATGACATTCATCAAATTCGAGTGTAATTCAAGTTGTCGTTTTTTGGTCTCCAACAAGTCTGCAAACATGCTCGTCTGTTCCCAAGTCCCTGTGTTCCAAGGTAGGCGCGGCTTGCAATTTGACAAGTTACTGCGCACCCAGCCACTGTCGGCTTACGATCCCGCCCGGTTTATATTTACCCGGGTAATTAGATGTAATCAAAGCTAAGTATTTGTTTATATGTATGGAATAATAATAAAGTTAATGGTAACATTTTCATTCATGTTTCCCCTTTGATTGTAAGAACAGTATTTAAGGAAGAGCGTTGATTATGCCTTCTTCATACCAAGACTACAGGAGGACGTAGAAATGGTATATTATTAATTTATTCTGTGGTACAGTCAACTTCTCATTGCTGAAGGAATTCTTTAGGAAAGGACATAACTGAATAGTATCTTCTCGTCTTTTTAGTAAAAAAAAACACAATGCTATTCAAAAATACGAGAAGCATTTGAAATATTAAAAAAACAGCTGTTAAAAAGAGATAATGAAAGGAGGCTAAACTTTCGGACACAAAACCATAATGTTTGTCACAAGAAAACACATGTAACAGAATCCTTCAACAAAAACAAAATAACCTTTCACCCGGTTTAAAGGCGAAGCCAGAACATTTAAAGTATTCAACTCGAGTCGAACCATTAGTCTTGATCAATGCTCGGAACGACAATGGCTCAGATTTAGACGGTTCTTATCCTGACTCAACGCGTAGTACATTTATTTACTTAACTCTGTTGTGCTTGTTGAACAATGGGGCAAGTTTCGTGAAAGGAAACCGCTGGGGTTTGTATCGGCTGTAAGATTATGGCTAGTTTGAATGCAATAAAAAAATACTTTTGAATCAATGTGGTTACTTGAATCATTTTCCTGGATTTTTTTTGGATTTAATCCCTGGATTTAGAACTTCCGTTAAAATCTTGTTAACGGAAGTTCTAAATCCAGGGGACTTCAATCACAAAATATGTAACAAACGCGGCAATATAACGCATTACGCATCACAATGGTTGGTGAAGTCAACGAGGTCCTTGGTGGATTACTTAGTAATTCGACTTTAGACAAATATTCAATAGTATTCTTATCTAGACGGTGGGAATACAGATAGTCCTTAAAAACTATTAAAATTGTAATACATCATTCACTAGTGCAGTAAGCATTACTGACAAGCCAATAAATAGCCAAAAAGAAACGTTTCTGCTCTTGAATCGCGCGTCTTTGTCCACATAGCTTAATTTTCAATACCTTCACAAGTCCTCGTCGTTGCATCACTAATAAGTAAAGGTACGTCTTAAGAAGTGTCCACATTTGTTACTGTCACCGGGTTTGGTTCGGTTATCATTTTTTGTCCAGCCGCGTCCGTTTCGGCGCTTTATACGGATTACTTTCGATCTTTACATAACTTACTTACTTATATGGCGTAGGTTTGTCATTGCAATTAAGGTGTTGTTTTTTGAGTTTTATGGGTTACTCTTTTTGTAGGATTATTATGCAATAGATTTGCATTTTATGTTAAATATGCTTATATTGATTGACTTTCTTATTTAATTGTTTAATTATAAGCAGCAGTTTCTTTATACATACTAACAAAACTCCGGCCATTTTATTTTCGAAATTCCTGATTCAAATGACCGTTCCACGTTTCTGTGTGAATGCATCTTAGCATTAGGGTAACGACGACATTGATTGACACGCCAGGCGTCGCCTCGGCTAATCTCTAGTGTCACAGAGTGGAGATTACTGCCGTGCGCTATACCCTACCCTTGCGTGGTGTGCCCATTTGTACAAGGCCTACCTCGCCGCTTGCACATCCTTGGAACATCGAGGGAGTAGATACGCCATATTATTTTAAACACGTGTATTGATTTAATTTGGATTTCTTGCGTTTCCATTTATAACATCAATTCTAAGATCTATAGAGTATGTTATGTGAGAATTACAAAATTACATCTAATAGGCTCCTGAAATTTAAGTAAAACATTTAAAGGTAAAATTGATTGACACGATTGATATAAATGATATGGGTAAGGAAGGAGATGCTGGTATGACGGATAGAAGAGACGAATGGAAGAAGCGTATATTGTGCCGACCACAAATGATTGGTAACAGGGAAGGCAGATGATGATGATGATGTACGTAAATATTTGTTGCAGTGATTCGTTTAATAGCAATGGAATTCATTATATTATAGCAAGTGTTGGTAAACAATGTTATAAAGAGAAATAGATTCATATTTACGCACTTAAGAGGAAATGCTGGTGGCATAAATAATGACCTTAGAGTAATGATTATTTTACCATGCAATCTGTACCACTGTATGTCCCTCAGTTGTGTTTTTCTCCATAAATTAATTATTATAAGAATTAGGAGCCTGCTAAACTCACAAAACCTTACCATTTTTAACGCCCTTATCAGACGTCCAGCGAAAAAAAAGGAAAACCGACAGACATAGCCAAAACCCTTCTTATTATGATTCTTATTTTTTTAAATCGATCCAGTTTTGTAGGAGAAAACCGGGGATTACAAAATAGCGATTTCGTCTAATTTTAATTGGTATAATCGGTCCAAGCTGTAGTTGTCTCTATCGCCTTTGGGAGGAATAGCTCGGGCATAGCGCGACAGCAATAGATATGTTGAAAAGCTATATTTCAAATTTCTTGCAGCCATCCTTTCCTCCTAAAGGCAGGGTTAAGATGTCTAGTTCTGGAGAGCTCGACTTTAATTAGTCGGCGGCAAACCACGGGGTGCGTTTGACGCCCTTCTCAAGTTCACAACATTGACTCGCTGATCAGTGTTATCACTAAATACTTAAGTTTTGGGACCAATTTATTGGTTCATTTTGATATTATAAACTACAGGCTGACATGAAGTTTGCAAATATGCATACTGCCCGCCTAACAGTAAGACGAGGGGTAACACTCGTCTCTTCACATTCTTCTTCTAGTGTTCTAATATTTACTCGGTATCGAAAATATCCTTTGTTTAAGTCCAAGGTAAAATCTTCATCTAAATCTGTTCAGTTTTTATGCCGTGATGGCTGACTGGAAAAATTATAAATCAATAAATATCCTGGGAAATTTTTCACACACGGTCATCTGATCTCAATTTAAACAGAGCTGGTAATATGGAAACCAGATAACTGATATACTAATTTAATTTGCATAATTATACCTATAATATGTTGCATATCCTGGATGGGAAACGAGCTGCGGTGTGATAGGTAGAATCTTAACCAACTACGCCAACTGGCCCGCCATTAACTGCGGGCGCACCGCAGGTCGTGAGTTCGATTCCCACACAGGACATGCATTTGTGTACATGAACATGTCTGTATGTCCTGAGTCTGGGTGTAATTATGTATATTGAGTAAGTATTTACAAACAAAAAGTTATATCAGTTATCTGGTTTCCATAGTACAAGCTATGCTTAGTTTGAGATCAGATGACCGTGCGTGAGGAATTTCCCAGGATATTTATTAACTATTAATTTAAACATACTCAAAGCCAAACCTAATTACTAACCAAATGATCTATTAATTTTGACTTTACATATTTTACATACAACCTGCCAAAACTTAATACATATAAATAACCAATATCCGGCGTGGAATATGAGCAGATATTCTGAACTTCCTGTATCCCGCAACGGAAATTAACGAAATCCAAACAATAGTCGTGCTTTCGTGTAATGACAACACGTCAACTAAATTAATGATTTCACATCGATATTACGTCGTTATACCGATTAATTTATCGAATGAAGTAAACGAAAAGAGCGTAGCGTTTGTTCGCTCAAAGAGCAGCTCGACTAAAAGGATCTCCACCTTACAGAATACCGCAGCCAAATAACTGTATGTTGTGTTACTGCGCGTGAGTAAGTTCACCAAAGCTCATTGGGAAACGGTCGATACGAGTGAGGGATAATAAGTGATGCCCCTGTTGCAAACGTCCATTTGGCTATGGTGCCCGCTGAGGATCGGTATGTGCATTCGGCGAAGGAAAGGTAGGATCTCCACCTTACAGAATACCGCAGCCAAATAACTTTATGTTGTGTTACTGCGCGTGAGTAAGTTCACCAAAGCTCATTGGGAAACGTCCGATACGAGTGAGGGATAATAAGTGATGCCCCTGTTGCAAACGTCCATATGGCTATGGTGCCCGCTGAGGATCGGTATGTGCATTCGGCGAAGGAAAGGTACTTTATAATCACCAATCTGGCAGGCTATCACTAGGTATATCAGTAGATAGTCACTTATCGCATTTTTGCGTTAGATGGTTTAAGGAAAATTAAGCTACGACCTAAAAGACGGGAGCAGTTACCATAAGCGTTTAACGTGGGTGAATCTGCGGGGCACAGCTAGTAAATATGTATGCTACATTTCTTGCCAATTCTTCTCTTAGCTAACTTTCCAGTAGTAGCTTTAACAGCTTCGACCTTCATTTAGAGCTATACTGAATTAGCTTAATTTCATTTCACTTTCAAGTAGACATCAGTTTGGTAGTAGGTAGTTCAATCAAATTCATGGAGTATTGGTGTTTTTGACGTTTCGTTTACACTTACACTTCACAGATTACCACATAAAACGTTCTGGGAATAAGTTGTCGTAACGCAAATAACATATAAAGAAAAACAATTTTCCCTCCTAAACGCTTTTCGGATATCAAACATGGAATCTGTTGACGACAACGTTAAAACGTTGAACGTTACTTATTTTAAAGTAATGACGAATATTGGTGCTTCACGAATATGGTATAAAAATTGCATAAACAGCGTAGGTAGCAATTTAGACATTTACTTACTTTTATGGAATAATTATTTGTTTCATAATTCTAAATTTGAAAGAAATCGAATCACGAAATAGATTGAGTTCCTAGTTACCGCCAACAGATGGCGCTACCAGTTAACCCACTCGCTGCAGCGGCGGCGCACGCGTGACCAATGCGCTCGATCCATTATAATTCATATTATTTTTTGTTCCCCCTCAACCCAATTCCATTCTTATAGCCGAGAATAATCGTCAAAGAAGCCGTTTGGTTACTCACTGAGGATGTTAAGATGTTTCTGCTGTGCACTATACAGAAAAAACCGTTTTACAGCTATTTTAGCCGGCTTTCGAATGATTTTATTATTATGGGGTTTTTGTGAGAATTTTATTCTGTTCGAGTGTTAAGATTAGTTATTGATTGATATTTTTTTATTGATAGTATCTATTTTAGAATTAGAAATTCAATATATCAGTATTTGGAAATATGTTAACACGTCCAACAACTTTTTAAAATTGTTTCGTAGAAATGATACTAAATGTCCCTGTTCTAAATAGGCATTTTACTTAGATTAAATGAACTTATAAAATATGGCCCACACCGGCTTGATAAAAGGCACATCAAATTCTTTTCATCTTTATGACTTGTTATTACTTAACAACTAATCCATTATGATAATCCAATCAAGTCTCAAAGCACTAATGCCTGTAAGAATGCATTTCCTTAATATCATCAATCAATGTTCAAAACGGGACCAGCTAGATATAATAATGTGTATTATATTATTCATTCAACGCACCTATTGTCGTGGAAAATTGAAAAATAGTTCCAAGCTTAAATTACCATTCATGTATTCATTGAAACAGATGTGTGAGGTGGAGATAGGCTGTGTTAGCTTGAGGATTTGTAGATAGCTAAAGATAAGATTTTCTTCTATTGAATTTATATCTAGATTTACCGTGTTATTTGTAATTGTTAGGCATACCTCAGGAGCTTTAAAAATATACCACTGAATGTTTCGGCATTTGAAATTCAAAGTTTGATAGGTCTAAGACTCGTAACATTGACCTTTTTATAAATTACAAGCTGCGATGCCAGATTTCAATTTGTGACCAAAATCATTACATAAACTTCGTCAAAACACAAAATAAAACCAAACAGTAGTCAATCCTCAATCATTCTTCTCAATTACATTCTCGAGTCTGCAACAGTAACACATTCAAATTGGAAAGTAAAGCTTTTAGGAGCTTCATTTTCTATCATAGATAATCCTAGCTACAACAGCACCTGATATTTCGAAGCAGCGGTGCATAAAGTTATATTAAAAGCCATATTGCTAATAGCAGCTCAACTCACAAATGTTATTACATTAGTATTATTAACTGTTATGTGGCTGATTGATGCGTAACCCAATTTCAATGGGATACAGTCAGATGCCACCCACATGTTTCCAACTGGTGTATTTAGTTGTAACTAGGCCTTGAACGTGCTTCTGATTGACTTTAAAAGTTGTTATAGGGAATTGTAGACGGTTATGGTTGAGAAAACTCCACTCGAACATGAACATAATAGAAATTATGATATTAGTGAGAAATAAAATTAATTATGTGTTGCTATGATATGAAATCCTCAGTCTCAAACTGTCTAAAAGATTTATAGCCTAACCTAACCAGTAATAAATAGGAAAACATAAACACAACAGCAATATAAAAATGATCTCATTTTTCACATCGATCGTAACACAAAAAAAATCACAGGATATCGAATCAAAAATTTAAAACACACCAGTTATAATTACTGTACACTTAAAACACAACGGAGTAAAAAGAATTAGTCGAGTGACATCACAAAAACTACCCTTACGGCTTTATTAGTGAATGTAGGTCGCCTTACTTACTAATTATCAGTTATTAGAAGCACATAGATTTTAATTAGTGAATGATTAAATCATATACGGTGCTTCGTTGAAATTTCATGGCAATTGTTTTGAACTAATAAAGTAAAAGTTTTTTTTTGTACATAGTTTTGTCTGGCTGGTCAACCCAAGAATTTACCAGGCTAAAAGATGGAGATAAAGGAAACTGAATAGGCACTTACAAGGTCTCACGTTCCACCACAACACTGTTATTTTTCTTGATTGTTAGTATTTTTAAAATTGTCGAGATAGCGGCCGCTTCGGTTCGTTTTAAATTCAATATGTCTGCTGCACAGTGTTCTTTTCACTCAAACACGTATATCATTCGCCGTGAGAGGGCGACACCGTACATTGATTGTAGTTTGTGGGTTTTAGGCGCGAAATTTAAACCCTGCGTGTTTAGGAGTTAGGAAAGGGATGGAAATGAAGGAAATTAGGGATTATCTCTAAGCCTGTTCATATCCCCCCACTTGAAATAAACCGAGTATTTCAAAAGATCAATAAGAAGATAGAGACTACTACTATGCGGATTCATATAGTCATTTTATAGTTACTTAAGTGTATTGATTATAATAATAATTGTGTTGAATAAAGGCTATGTTAAATATAAGATAAAGATTTGAATTAGGAATGTAATGTTAATTTAATCTATCGGAAGTGGACAGATTTTGATAGCAGGTCTCACAAGTAAACCTTTTGAAGTCTTAACCGTCACAACACGAATGATATTGTCTCTACCTGGATGAAGCTGTACTACGCGACCTAGTTGCCATTCGTTAGCTGGTAAGTTAGGTTCGTAAATAGTAACAAGATCGTTCAGTTTTGGTTGACGGTTATCGCTTTTAAACCATTTCATTCGTTGTTGCAACGTATGCAAATAATCTCTTTGCCAAGTTCGCCAGAAACTTTGAGATAGTCTCTGTAACAGTTGCCATCGAGATCGTAGAGTTTCATTTTCGGAATATACTGGTTCCGGCAACGATACCAAAGGTCGGCCTATCAGAAAATGGCCTGCGGTCAGAGCGTCAACTTCATCGGGATCGGACGAGAGTTCTACCAGGGGTCTAGAATTCAACATGGCTTCCACCTTCGTCAAAATAGTATAAAACTCTTCAAATGTAAGAATTTGGGATCCGATAATCCGTTTTAAATGATATTTGGTTGATTTTATACCACTTTCAAATATACCTCCGAAGTGAGGTCCCGATGGTGGATTAATCTTCCAAGTTATACCGCGAAATGATAGTTGATTAGAAATATGATCGCTTTCTTTGCTAAGCATTTCAGAAACTTCAGACAGATAGCGCTTGGCGCCTACAAAATTGGTACCTCCGTCAGTAACTATGAATTTACAAAGGCCTCTCCTAGATACAAAACGGTCTAAAGCTGCTATAAAGGCTTCGGTGGTCAATTCGGTGACCAACTCAAGATGAACGGCTTTAATTGCATGGCATACTATGAGGCACAAATATCCCTTATAAGTTCTAGCGTTACGTCGCTTATTCTCTTTAATCATAAATGGACCTCCGAAGTCGATTCCAACTGTTTGAAAGCAGTGATCTGATTTCAATCGGGAAGGTGGAAGATCGCCCATGACAGGCTGAAGAGACTTAGGTTTTACTTTAAAACAAATTACACATTTAGATAATCGGGATCTGATAAGATTTCGAATGCCAAGTATCCAAAATCGACGTTGAATTAAAGATTGCAGTAGGCGGGGCCCACAATGAAGGTAAGTTGCATGATAGTGATCTACCATAAGAGTACTCAAACGAGATAATTTTGGCAAGAGGTATGGATGTTTGACGCGTTCGGGTAAGTCTGTGTGTTTGAGTCGCCCCCCCACTCGCAAGACTTCGCGAGAATCAATGAATGGAGAAAGCTTCAATAAATGTTTTGGAAGTAGTTTATGATTATTAGATTTAAGATGGAGTATGACTTCCTCAAAATGTTGACGCTGAATATGTTTAACCAAATATTCTAAAGATTGATCGTGTTCCGTGGAGGTTAGAAAAGATGAAAGGTTACGCTCGGAACGTGTAACTTTAGCGTTATTAATGAAACGATAAATCCAAGCTACTACTCTTTTTACACGTAAAAGAGTGGAGGAACGTTCCAGGAGGTTGTCAAGCACGTCAGCATCTTGTGTCACTACACCAGCATGACACAAGTGTGACGATGACTTAAGCTCTTCGACGTTGTCATGCTTTTCAACTACTGACACAGGCCAGTTAGTTGACTCGCTAGTTAGCCACTTAGGACCTGACCACCAATTTTCACAAGTAGCCAACTGTAAACACGACAAACCGCGACTACAGATGTCGGCTGGGTTGTCATGAGTGGAAACATGTCGCCACACAGTTGGAACGATAGAATCGTTAATTTGCACTACGCGGTGTGCTACAAAAGTTTTAAGTTTGTGTGGTTCCGTGCTCAACCATGACAAAACAGTCGAGCTGTCGGAGAATAACATTGTTTGATTTAGATTAAGTTTTTTACTAAGTAAGGCGTGGATACGATTAACCACTTTGGAGAGCAATACTGCACTGCAAAGTTCCAAACGGTTAACGGTAAGAACTTTTAAAGGTGCTACCTTAGACTTAGCGATAAGAAGGTGGATTTGAACTTCACCATGAGTAACCACGCGGAGATAGACACAGCATCCATATGCTTTTGTGGATCCATCACAAAATCCAATAAGTTGGAATTGTTTTGACTGACATGGTATGACTCGACGTGGAATTTCGATAAGTTTCAAGTTGTAAAGGTCTGAGATGAAATTTTTCCAATCATGACATATGTCTCTGGGCACAGGTTCATCCCAAGAAAGATTGAGACGCCATATATCTTGAAGGAGCAATTTTGCTTTGAGAATGAATGGTGTGAGCCACCCAAGTGGATCAAAGATTCTCGCCACGTTGGATAAAATAGAACGCTTTGTTACATTGCCATCCTCAATCGGAGATTGTGAATAGGTAAAGTTATCACCTACGGGGTCATATTGGACTCCTAAGATTTTAAGCGTAGACTTGTTGCTTTCTTCTGAGAAAGGCTTTGGAATTTGACAATGATCTACTGGTAAGGTGTTAAGAAAAGATTTGGAATTACTGCTCCATTTGCGAAGTTCAAGTTGAGCACATCCTAATAGATTGACAAGTTGAGTTTTTAGTTCGATAGCTTGCTCTAATGAGGGTGCCCCGGTAGTTACGTCATCGACAAAAGTTTCATGACGAAGAGCCTCAGCGGCGAGTGGATACTCAGCGCCGTGATCACTAGCTAGCTGATGGAGAGTACGGATTGCGAGATAAGGGGAACTGCTAACTCCGTAGGTGACAGTCGCGAGTTCGTACTCATTGACTGGGTCACAAGGAGATTCTCGCCACAGCACGTGCTGATAGCTGCGATCCTCAGGCCTAACCAAAATTCCTCGGTACATTTTTGATATGTCACACGTGAATACTACCGTATGTAGTCTGAAGCCAGTGATAATGTCTATGATGTCAACTTGCAGCTTAGGTCCAGTAAATACAATGTCGTTTAAAGATAAACCGTTTGTGGTTTTGCAGCTTGCGTCGAACACTACTCGCAGCTTGGTAGTTGTGCTCTCAGGGCGAAGGACGCAATGATGCGGGATAAGGTAACGCTTGTCCGTTTGTAAGGACGCATTAGGTACAGGATACATGTGATCCAAACTTTCGTACTCGCGCATGAATTTAATATAATCAGTTTTAAGTTGACTTTGGCGGCTAAGCTTTTTTTCGAGATGAGTTAGACGCGACAAAGAACTATTATATGAATCACCTAACGGGCAGTCGCGATCCTTTAAGAGGAGTGGTACGACGTAGCGACCATTAGATTCTCTATAAGTTAAACTAGTATATGAATGTTCACAGATATCATCCTCGGGTACAGTAATAGGTACGTGCGGTGGTTCCTCGACTTCCCAGAACTGCCTAACTTGTTCATCGAGACTGCATGTAGTGACTAATAGAGAAGACGTTGTAATAGGAGGTAACGATAAATCAGAATCGACAGCACCGGTAAGTATCCAACCGAAAATGCTATGCAGAGCGGCCGGTAGGCCGGGCCCCAGTTTGATACGTTGACCATCATATATTTCGTGGAATAGTTCTGCCCCTATTAATATGTCGACTTCCGCGGGAATATCGTAATCGCGATCGGCTAATATTAAATGCTTGCAATATTCACGAACGACTGACGGTACATTACTGCTAGGCAGTTGAGCTGTTATATGATCTAACACGATCGGCTTAATGTTAAACTGCGGATCGTTACTATCGAGTGGTTTCAAAACGCATTCCGTCACACCCCTAACTTGAAATACTGGGTTTTGTCCTAAGCCAGCGACTGTAAGATTACATCGGCGGAGATTTAAACCGAGAGCTTTGGCGCAAGCCGTAGTGATAAAACAATCCTGCGCGCCGCTGTCAACCAATGCGCGCACGGTGCGCTGTGTGCCGGCGACAGGGTTGCACACGCGCAGCTGACACGTACCTAGTAGTACTATACCGCTACTGCTTCCGACATGAGCACCGGTGCTCGCCTGAGTGGCAGCGCTAGAGCTGGGTTGCGTTTGCTCAGTATGTAGTAAGGTGTGATGACGTAATCCGCATAAAGTACAAAATACTTTAGAAAAGCATTTATCTACGACATGATTAGTACGTAAACAGTTGGTGCACATTTTTTTGTTTTCAATTAAAGTGAGTCTAGCACCAGAGTCTAAAGATTGAAAAGTAGGGCACCTATAGATTGAGTGCGCTTCATTACAACAAGAACAAGTGAATGATGTCGTAGGTTGAGATTTAGTAAGATAAGATGAGCGTTTTGATCCGCTGCTATTCTGCCGATTACTCGCTGGCAATTGTTTTCGTTCAATGGTACGGGTAGAATTGGTAGAACTCAAAGATAGTTCGCTAGTTTCTAAGATCTTTACGTAGTCTTGAAGAAACTTTAATAGTTCACTAAATGAAGGTATTTCTGAACTGTTTTGAGATTCGAACCGTTTGCGGGTATCTGAATCGAGGGTACGAGAGGCTAAATGAAATAAAATAAAATCACCAAAGTTTTTGATATTTAAAGATTGGAGCGCATGATATGATTCATAAAACACGTTTGTTAATACTTGCAATTCTTGAAAATTACCCGATTTAACTGCTGGATAACTTAAGAATTTATCTAAATATGTCAAAGCTAAGATACGTTTGTTTTGGTAACGTTCGATTAAGGCGTCGAAAACAACTTCATAATTATTGGCTGTCATTGGAATCCCTTTTACAATCGATAAGGCGGGTCCGCGTAAACACGACACAAGGTAATGGTATTTTTCTATTTGTGATATAGAATTATTCTCATGAATTAAGTGAACAAACGTATCATAAAACGTTTGCCAGTTTTCGATGTTGCTATCAAATTTAGGTAGATCAAATTTAGGTAAACGCGCATTGACTTTGGAATTCCCGGAATGCGTGAGATCGGAGTCGACTCGCGCCGGCGACGCGCCGCCCGCGCCCGCGGCCGAGCCGTCCGCTGGCGATCCGGTGACGTTGAAGCTCTTCTCGTATATCGGCAACGTGCTACCCGCTGCGATCACCGCATAATACAATTCGTCAAATGAAACCATAGAATTTTGGTTAATTTGTACATCGGGTTTGATTGCTAACTCTAAAGTTTGTATTTCATTACACAACGAACCAAATTCTTCGCGAATTGAATGAACTCGAGTGTATCTCGACTTGAACGCCGATACCTTTGAACGATCTTGAACCATTTCGTTAGATAAGTCGTAAAGGATTTGCATAGCTCGGAATACATATTCGCGTTGTGATTGAAGTATTTTAAGTTTACTTGCTTCCATGTTTTTTAGTTCGAAGCTAAAAATAAAATAATGTTAGATAGCCTACTTTGGTGTATGAAGGTAAATGAAATCAATTTAGGTGTAGATTTGAGGTGGAGTGTGTAAGTACCTACTTACATATATAAGTTTTATAATGTAAATGTAACATAAATACCATAAAATATTGTTACGAATTCTATAAAATTTATAAAATATTTTGGAGGTAGGTTCCAATCTTATATGAAGACTCGAACAAAATGTAATGAAGATGTAATGCTACTAAATTGTAATGACTTGTGAATCCGTATAGTATCACTGTACGTATAACCAACACAATTTTATAAGGTTATACCTAGTTTTACAATAAAATGCGTAATTTTGCTTATTTCTCAGAGTTTTCGATCGAAATTGAACCTGAGATTAACAAAATACTGTTTTTCCATAGGTATTCGCGCTCGTAATGGACCAACTTTATGTTTTGAACTAATAAAGTAAAAGTTTTTTTTTGTACATAGTTTTGTCTGGCTGGTCAACCCAAGAATTTACCAGGCTAAAAGATGGAGATAAAGGAAACTGAATAGGCACTTACAAGGTCTCACGTTCCACCACAACACTGTTATTTTTCTTGATTGTTAGTATTTTTAAAATTGTCGAGATAGCGGCCGCTTCGGTTCGTTTTAAATTCAATATGTCTGCTGCACAGTGTTCTTTTCACTCAAACACGTATATCATTCGCCGTGAGAGGGCGACACCGTACATTGATTGTAGTTTGTGGGTTTTAGGCGCGAAATTTAAACCCTGCGTGTTTAGGAGTTAGGAAAGGGATGGAAATGAAGGAAATTAGGGATTATCTCTAAGCCTGTTCAGCAATCGAGTATGAAACTTACACGACGGTTGTATAATATGCTATAAAATCAAGAAGGAAGAAGTAGTGTAAATAATTGATGTAAATATGTTTGCAAACAAAAATAATGTCGTTGTTATTTACAAATTGATAAACGTGGTGATGACGTTCATTTTCAAGAAAAGTACTTTAAAAAGAAAGCAAGTAAAAGATGAGACATTTCTCAAATTATCGATATAATTTACTCCAACTTTAAAACGCTGGAAATACCTAGAATGAAATCCGACTATTCCAATGTTGAAATTGCAAAACCTTGTTGCCAATACACTAAAATTTACGAACATCAATCCGAAATAGGCTCGAAATGCAACATAGCTAAAAGTGGCAGCTACTGGGAAATTTATAACCGATCGTGCAAGAGAGTAGCGCTATAAACTGCACAAAAAACACCCATAAGTCGGACTTTGGGTCTTTTAAAACCAATTTGTCTCGAGTTTACGATCACGGCTGAAGCATCAAACAATGAGCGAAAGTATTGTTTTTTTATGCCATTTAAGTTTGATCGTTTACCTAGCCATCATTCTTTTATTGGCCACCATAAAAATTGTTACTTTCCCGAGTCATTCCGTTTCTCGTATCCCCTCATCCGCATCGGATTCGTTCGAGACCTTAATTACGAGACCTATTATTGTACCATTCTAATGTCATAGTATGTAATTATTAGGAGAATACTTCGTAGCATATTGTAATAGTGTGGGCAATTAGGGTACAATGTTTTTGTTTCTGATGACAATGTGTTTTCTGGGAAGATACTTGTTTGTTCAACACACGTGGGAGTTCCGCCGTGTTGTTTTTGAGTGCCGTTTCGATGCATGTGTCGACCTCGGGTTAAATTAACCGGAAACTTTAAGGGGAAATAGTTAAGATTCCGTGCAGGTCTGTTGCAGTCACACAGAAAGTTAAACATGCCACCCCGTTCTACAAGCGATCGTTTAAAATAAATACTGTATAGAAATCGAAACTTCATTTGACGGGGTAAAAGAATTTTAGGTTGATTAATTGCGAGTATTTGCAATTCATAACTTTGAACTTCAATTCTTGCTACGAAAACCTATTCACATTTTTAGAATAGAAATTCAAACGCTGATTCAAGAATTCCCTGCACTTGCTACTCTTATAAAAAGCGATTTGTTTGAATAAATACTTTTCGTGACTAATCCAAATCCATTCTTTACAAATCAAAATAAAACATTCGTTTTACCGGTAGCAGACAATCTAATCGTTACAGATGCATACAATTTAAAACACGATAAAATTACATAACAAACGCCGTATGACAATGCAGTTTCACATTGTCATGACAGAATCAAACAAAAAACAAAACCTGTTCCAGAAAGGAGTGAAGGCATACTTTGAAAAATAAAAGCAAACCTGAATGAGAATTGTGGAGATGTAAATTAAGTAAAAACTGAATACAACCGGGCTCAACTATCTTTTGATAGTATAATGGACGCGGTCGTGCTAGAGATGAAGCTATTCGGATCTCCTGGGTGGTCCCACTTGGGAGTATTTGATCTTTTTTCCATATTATTTGCCATCACTATTTGGTGATTTACGTTTGTTTAACACGAAGGTGTTGGGACAACAAGGGCGTGATTTGTTGGCTTTTTATTGGCTATCGATTTCAATATCCATGACAAAAAACTTTAGTTTATACTTTTTTGGTATACTGAATGAGAAAATTGAAGCAATAAATAAAATTAATACTTTATAGTAATGAACTCTGGTTGTATCACAAAAAAACGTTTTGGTAATAGATATTGCTCCCGATGTTTAAGGAAAATACTGAGCTTATTGAATGAAGTAATCCCAATGAATCATAGTGTAATTAAAGAATCAGTATTTATTTATGTATGACAATATTAGGTATTTAAATTACGAGGAACTCTGACCTTCTAAGGAAGATAATATGTAGAAATAACAGCGCTTTGCGTCTACTTAGATGAATGTCCTTTTCTATAGAAATATTCCGTAAAATTTTGACATTTATAGATTAATTTCTTATGGGCTACTTATTTTTGAGATAGCGAATGATTATTCCTTAATTAAACCTACTAAAATTGTTCATACTATGTAATACGTAGCAACAGAATAATATGGAGACAATTAGATAATCTTACCAACAATTTTATGCCAAAGGTAAAATTCATATTTATAATTGAAAATCTTTTGTTTTCTACCTAAAATACTGTCATAATCATGTTATCAGTTCTTAATCCTTCCTGAGACTAACACGAAAGATTCTTTCCATTTACCAACAAATCATGTTGTACCTACATTAACAATTCCATCGTCAGTTTAATCTTAATTGAACAAATCGTCATCAATTTATTTACCCACCCTACTTCTTGTTAACTCCTGTTCACTTATCTTAACAAAATAAAACAGCTCAATCAGAGCTTTCATTAGTACCTTATCTTCAACAAATGTTTGGGAATCATTTGGAATGAAGTTTTTTGCTTTCGTGTAGTCATTGTATGGACTTGTTCTAATGTCAGGTTCAGTGACTCGAGTTATTATGGGATCGTTGTGATTTCTTAAAACGATTGTGTTCTCAACGTCTACGCGAGAGTTATGTTTCTATTGCGGTTGTTTACGATTTGCTGGTTCTGAATAAAGTGCTACTTTATTTTCGGTATTTATTATTCCAATTGTTTTACATTTTTTGGAGACTGTGTTGAAGTTTCTCTCATAATTTTTATGGAAATATTTTATTTCCTTGTTAAAATCAGAAATATTTCTTTCTTAGATTTTAAGAAACATTTAATTGGAAAACGAGATCTTCCTCGAATTTTGAGGATCAGAGCTGAAGATTGAAGAAGAACTCGTAAGTAAACTTCATTCAGTCACTTGAATAGAGGCTCGATTTCATTCATTTAGAATGTATACTATAGCTACTTTAACTCACTGCGAACTTACAAAAATTCCACTCACTGAACGCAATAATATTTGTTTCGCCTGAAATGAATTTCGGAATGCAATAAGTGTTATTAAAAATAACCACTGAAACTGCTGAAAATTTTGAAATGCCAAAGCCGCGTAGCCGTTACACGCGAATAAAACCTCAACTAACCGCAATGCGAACGAGGCAATTCGACAATATCCGCACATCACAACCCTAAGCGGGCAAATAGTAACAAACCAAAACACAAACACTTACGTTGATCGAAGAAACAGCGATCCAGACCATTCATAACGTACGAAACCTCATAGTGCACTCAACACACAATTTTTTATTACGTTCACACGCACTTAGTGACGTCACACTCAAAACAAATCACAGCGTATGCGTTCCCACTTCGGTCACTGCACAACGTCAGGGCGGATACTGGTATTGAAACGACGGTGAGTTTGTTAGGACGTGTTGCCGAGTCGGAGGTCGGCGCGCGACTGGCGTGCGCGCGGCGCAAGGAGCGCGGGGTGCGGGGCGACGACCGAGCCGGAGGGGGTGCGTGCGTTCGGAATTCACTTCCCACGTGCTCGCCACCCGTCCCTTTCTTACAGGACGGGTTAGCTTTTTAAAAGCACGGCCGTCGACGCATCGATACCGCCGGGGGCGATGTTTAGCTGTAACCTTGTTTATATGCACTGCAGCTAATAATACGCGCGAATAACACTTCAAGTTCTCGTTTGTTGTTTTTTTTACAACTCTCTCTTCAAAGTACAATGCGTTTGGTTAAGTAGCGAGTAAGTTTGTGTGTTTGTTTTAATGTTTCCGATACGCTTGTTCCGTTTCCTGTTTGATGTTTGTATGATTATGATGTTGTAGGTTAATCTTTTTATAACATAACGAACTTGTTTTTTTAAATTATACAAAGTCCAAAGGCATTAGTGAAAGGTTAAAAAGAGACCGACAATGTAAAGTCAATTCTCATTTCGTAGTACAATAAAAAAAACAGTACTTTCGGCGAAGAAATTCCAATCGTCTGGAACTAACGGGTCAAAGACATCTAAAACAATTTTTAAACGACTTAAAGATAATTTTCATCATAAAATATGTAAGGCTTCCATGAAACTGACTGAGTAACTTAAAATTGTGTAGATAGTGAAGGAAGAATAGGGATGTACCTACAGTACTTCAAATAATTTGAATACCTATACATCTAGGCGTTACGCAATGGGATCCATAATGTGTTTGGCACCCTACTTATTTTAATTGACCAAAATTATTTATTTTTTATATTTTTGAAGCCGAACGTAACTAAGAATTGATATTTAATTGGAAACGATAACTAAAACATTAAACATAGTTTAAATAAATAAATATAAAAGTTTGTCTGAATATTTGTTACTTAATGCCGCCGTATTGGCTCAACGGATTTGGGTGAAGCTTGGCTTATAGATAAATTATATCATGAAATATAAAATACAGGACACATTTTTCATAAAATATTCAGGATACTATTTTAATGTTGGAAAAACATAACCCTTGGGATCGGGAACGCAAATAAATTATTACTCGTATCCGCATTGTTAACATAAAAACAAAATCCCTATATCCGCTTAAACTATCTTATCAGTAACAACCCTAGTGAAAATAAAAAAAAGTTAATGCATTTCTCAAAGCTATTTCGGTGGTCGGTCTTATCGGCCCGTCAGTCATCGCATGGGTTTTACTACTTTTTACTTGGAGCGATGAGTTGACTCGTTGACTAAGTGTTGAAATGTTAAAATGACGTTTGGTGTTATGCTTGAATGATAGTAGAGGCTTATGATTATATTAATCTGGAAGACTTTTTTGGTCCTTAGTCCTGATAAAATTAAAGTTGGAATTTATTATTTATTTTTATTTGTATAGGTTATCTAAAGATGTATAAGGACGGGGTCATAAAAATAATAATTCTTTAAAACAGCGTTCTACAATAAATTAAATATCATCGAAGTTCTACATAAATAAATAATGTACGCATCTTTATAAAAATATATGTAACTGTAAGTAAAATTTAAACGAGACCAAACACAATTTATTAAGGTGGACTATTTTATACTAGCTGTCCCCCGCGGTTTCACCCGCTATCCATGAATAATAATGTTTATATGCTCGGGAATAATGTAGCTTCCTATTAGTGAAATATTTGTTTGATTCCGAAATGTAGTTCCTGAGTTTAGTCCATAAAAACAAACAATACAAAAATAGTACTTCATATTATGTTAGGCTAACATCGTTGATAATAAAATCACAGCATTAGAAGACATTTAAAATCCTCCAAAAAAAGTGAATAGAAATAAAATGAAAACAAAAACAAAACCTCAATTCTTGTGTAATTATTTCCCTCTAAAACTTATTAACAAAACTGTACGGCACATAAAACGAGTCGGTGAAAAGGTACCCGATCCAAAGTGAAGTCTAGTTAACCCTTTAATCACTCGGCGTGAATATGTCCCCACTGTTTATTTATTAGATTATTCCTAGCAGTAATGTATTTTACACTCTGTTGAGGAATTCTAATGGGTTCGATACTAATGTTCTGTAGTGAGTGAATGGGATAGCGAGGGAGTGAGTGAGCGGTTTAATTGGTAGCTCGAATCATGTTTCGGTTTTATTTATTCTTTGTTTATTTTAAACTTGGAACTGCAATCGAGCTGCTACAGAAAATAATTAAGAATTAAGGGAGTTTGGGATGAATAAAATGTTCATTACTTGCTCAGACCATTTTTAACTGATTTAGGTCCTTTATTATAAAACGAGAATCAGATCTTAAATCTTATTTTGTTATAGTTTCAAAAAAGGAATTCAATTGTCTCAAACTCTACTCAGAACATGACTTTCGTTTTGACTGACTTCTGTTTGAATTCAATAGACCCTAGGCTTAGGAGATAACTACATATATCACACTGGCAGGTATTCATAGAAAATTTGTATAAGCGACAGAATCTTCGCTTCAATGATTAAATTAATTTGTTAAAATAGTTTATTATAGAGATTTCAAATCTGTCTAATCGATGAAAAAAAAAATACGAACAAAACATTATCTGTGTCGTTATAGCAGATGGTTTTAAGCATGTCTTGTTAACCCAAGTTTAGGGATCTGAGGATAGAGCTGAGTTTCTTGCCGGAGTCTTCTCAGTTTAAGTGTATTCCGAACCGGTGGTAAATTCAACTGTATGTAACGTTCATAAGCGCCTTACCAGGGCCTAAACTGAATAAATGACTTTTTGATTTGATCTTTTATATTATATGACATTAGAAAATGACCGATATAAGGCGATGATAGCTCAGAGGTAGTGACGTCGGATACCGAGACGAAGGTCCCGGGTTCGAATCCTACAATGAACTTGAGCTTTCGGTGAAGGAAAATATCATGAGGAAACCAAAGCACAGTAGTAGGGTACTTTGTAGTACCTACCTGGATTTCCTGTCGCCAAGCACCTATCGGTGTGCTCCGATAGCTGCACTTGAGTGCCAGTTCCTTCTAGGCTTTGTGTGCTTACAACCTTCGGATACATCGCACCCTTCCTGGAAGAATGTTGTAAGTGAAAAGTGACAACTTTTCAGGAGCGTAAAAAAACTGTCCTAAAAATTTATCAACATTATTAAAAATATGTAGTATACATCAAATGATAGCTAAAACTACCTGTGACGGGCCTACGTGTTTATATTTTAAATTTACTCAATGTGTATTGAGAAAAACCTAAAAAGGAGCGTTGCGTAATTATTCTTCGAAACATATTAAACACTTGATGGAGTAATTATGAATATTGCATTGTTGACATGTTATGGAAGTCTCGCTGTTCGGTATTATTGCAGATAACTCTTTATTTTAATTCTGATTTAGTAGTGCATTTAATGTGTAAGTTTTGTTTACATAGGTTTTCCTCGAGCTACTCGTTTGTGTAAATAACATATCAATTGTTATATAATATAATGTGGATAAAAGTTTCGTGGATAAAGTAAGCAACTAGACTTGCACTACGATACCCACCAAATAAATTCGTTCAAAATGTATGTAAGTATGAATATGCTATTAGTCATATGGAACTTTAGTGAATAATTAAGTGCAAATATATTAACTTCGTTTTTATGATGGAAATATAAATATTTTAATGTTGCAATATTTTACATATTTGTATTTTATTCCTTCATTTTCAAGATAAAAATTATGAAAAAAATTGACAATATGTATTAGTTTTTTCTTGATTTTTTAGTGCAATAAAAAAAAAACACGCAAGTCGACTTGCATCTTTGTTCCAGGGGGGGTGCGACATCATCACTTACCATGGTGAGATTGCGGTCAAACACAGGCCTATACACAGTAAAAAAATATATATACTTAACACCTAAGTTTTATTAGACCAGCATTTAAAAAAAAATAAGAAGGGGATTAAGGTTTTTTTTTTACGTTTTAGGCTTTTTTCTGTACTAACATTTTTTTATTTCACTTAGATGCCATCTTAGTGACCATAACCGCTTTTTATAACAGTTATTCTTAATAACTTGAGACCTAACTTAGTGTATGTACGACTAACAACGTTGTTTAGAGTTTTAAGTGTCGCAACACTAACATAACTTCAACTTAACGTGTGCACTTAGCTGAAGCTGGGAATCGCTATAACTTGCAGATCATAGTGTTAGTAACAAGTTATTTTGTTATGTTTTTTAATAACTTTTGATAGTTTTGAATTGCAACTAAGTAACTAAGTACCTTAAGAACCTTCTACCACCGCAACTCTCGCCATGGACGGGGAACCATCCTGACACTTTGGAACCAAAATGGTTTCGTACTATGTGGTTTCAAAGGAGCTTCCTATCGCGGATGTTCAGACTGTGGAATGAGCTCCCCGCCGAGATTTTCCCAAGGGAGTACCTACAGCATGAGGTTCTTCAAAAAGGGTGTACAGAGAATTTTGCATGGTCGCCAACGCGCGAGTTGGTTTTGTACACGTCCATAGGCTACGTTAACCGCTTACCATCAGGCGAGCCGTATGCTTGTTTGATACCTTAGTAGTATAAAAAATCCGGCCAAGTGCGAGTCGGACTTGCACACGGAGGTTTCGGTACAATTTTAACTAACTGAACTTTGCGATGAACAAAAAAACGCCAAAAAAGAATATTATTTAGAAATACGTATTCTTTGGAAATTTCAGCCGCCTACCTATAACCGTTCATTAGATACAGCCTACTGACAGATGGATGGATGAACGGACAGTGGAGTCTTAGTGATAGGGTCCCGTTTCGGTACCCTTCGGATACGGAACACTTAAAATAAAATAAATAAAAATAATAAAAATATCTTTATTTCAGACATACATCCATATACACAAGAATAAGACTAACAATAATTAACTGAGTAGGTGCACAAGAAATGACTTAAGAAATGACTTAAATTCTATCTCAGACCTTAAGACCCAAATAGGTAAATTTATGATACTCGCGTTGAAAGCATTCTAGGCTTTGTAAAAATTGTCTGGAAATATAATGATAATCGATATATTCCTTTATTTTAAACAATTATTAAACTGTAAGTAAGACTCTCAGAATAAAATAGTTTTCGTTATTTATATGGTAGATACATAATAATACATCATCAAGGACAGAATCCCAACAATACCTAGATATTTATCACAATTTGTAGCTTAATCTAGCGTATCGCGGGCTATATATCAGAAAGGGTCGGTGCACACTGGAGCGTAGCGATTCAGCGATCGATGCCGAATTACACGAACGACAGATCGAATGGAATTTTGAACGTGTGTGTGAAATATCTGCTGCGTATGAAATTTTAATGCAATTTAATTTGTAATGGTCTTAAGTGATTTCTGAAATTATATTGATATCTATATTTATTTTATTCCCATTAATATTACTTACTGGATGCTCGTTATATGGAGGTGCCTACGTATGTTTATTGAGTGGTTGATTCTCAAATTATCTAGTACCTAAAAGGTAAGTCGTTATATTATATTTACAGAAGTAGTCTATGATTGAAGCGACTGTATTATAGAACTTCGAAATTTGAAACATCGATCGACTGTACTACGAATGTTCGTGAGTTCGAAAAACGTTGGTTCGAATGTATGCTATTGCGAAAAACTCTAGGTCGAATATTCATAAGTTCGAAATATAAGTGCGAAAGTATGCTATTGCGAAAAACTTTAGTTCGAATGTTTTTCATCGCGACGTACCTTAAAAAGAAAGAAATAAGCGAGGGCCGATTGTTAACGTGTTCTCATATTCAAGTACCGGTGCACGCATATGTAATTCAAGCGTACAATCTTCCATTATTACATATTTTTTTTAACCTTACATGTACGTCGCAATGAAAAATATTCGAACTGGAGTTTTTCGCAATAGCACACTTTCGAATAAACGTATTTCGAACTAATGAATATTCGCACTATATTCAATCGGTGTTTCGAATTTCGAAGTGCTGAAATACAGTCGATTGAAGCTGATGGCAATTATGATACAGTGTGATAATTAATTTCTATAATACTAAAATTGTTTTATTTTTAAAAAATAAATATTCACCTACGAATTTATTGGTCTAAATCAATTCTTATGCACGCTTCGAAGAATTTAATATTTTTACGGAATAAAAAATATACTTTAATGGCTATGTTTTATGGTTATGCCTATTTTCTTCTAAATCTGTTTAGCCAGTACGGCGATTGAGAAATAAAAACACAAACTTTCGTATTTTGGTGTAATATTAGTACGATACTATTGTAATTCACATTTGATATTCATATTTAATTCACCAATATTATTAAACCTTAGGTGGTAAATTAAGTCTAAATAAAATTGTGGACCCTGCACAGCAAAAATAACAACAACAACATGTAGGAGAGAGGAGATCGTTTTGTATTATTTGTTTAATTATCTGACTTTATTTATTTAGATTATTATTATTTATTTAGATATCTCACAAAACACAAGAGATAACTACAGTTAAACTTGACTAAAACGCATGCGTCACACATCACTGGATCTAACCCCACACATTAGTGCAATAAACTTGACAATAACTTAATTCGGAGCAATGAAGGGCGATTCCCCCGTGGTTCCTTACGTCTACGCGGGGATGACAATAGTTGCTAGCTGTACAGTTAAATGTAATTAGAACGATCGATCGATCGATAGAGTGTGCCTGTGTCCTAAACTAACATAACTTTATGGCATGTACAATTGTGCCTTGATAAATGAGGTATAATATTATAAAATATCTCTGAAAAACCGAAATGTAAACGAGAGACAGTTTTGTAATTGCGTTACATCAAGAAAAATAAAATGACTAATTAGAAGCACACAAAATAAAGATTAGAGAAACTTTTTATTTTGTTTCGTACTTCGCAACGTGCAATCTCTCATTTCCACCCGCGCCGTCGCGGCGCACAGACGTCACATGCAAATGTCGCCAACACGTTCAGAATATAAGAAAATGCAACATCAAATTTTTATTTCCCCGCCAGATTTTATTATGCGTTTTCGACGTGCCAGTGACAGAGCTCTGATTGTATTGCTGCTTGTAAAAATTTTACTTTCTAGGTTTTGCGCGGGAACTTATTTTCTAAGCGTCGAGATGGGGGTTGTATTTGACGCGAGCTTTTATTTGTTTTGACACAGAACTGAAGGTGTTAAAATTGAATTTATGGGAGATACGTTTAACATATTTGTATTAATAAGATTAAAATTTCGTTCAAGGGTTGATCACCTCAGGAACGGTGTATTACGACGCTGTTGTATGCCATGTCAATACTTACATACAATATAATTCAATTTTATACATGTAATATTTTGCAATAATATCCAACATTATATTGAGTACTGAGGTATTTTAATATTACAGTATGCCTATAAATATTTACTTACATATGCTTACATTAACGCAAGGTCGATAGACTGGACAAATTACCTGCAAAACAAACAAAAAGTCAATTACTATAATGATTATCACAAATATTTTAATGTAGATACCATAATGACATAAAATATACATAAAAACGATGAATACCGTCGATTAAACACTCGTTGATGAGGACTCACTTACAATCATACTTTTTGGGTACGTAATGTATTTTTGGTCATTTTGATTACAACAATAATGTAGTTAAACTTACACCATTTTATGATATTGGTATACCAAAAATGGTTCCTTTTGGTATACCAATGATTTTTATCGTGTTCACAGAGCCAGGAGTGGTTGTGAGTCAGATTCAAGAAAATTCAGACTATAATATACTGAGTGATTTCCAAGTTATATTATATTTTTAAAACCATCATGTAATTTTTTTTGGGCATTTTTTTTTGGGATTGTAGGGTATGCTTCGATTAATTATGACTGAATTGGGAACGGCTTTAAAAATATTTTTACTGGAAATATCCGCTGTATACTATCCCCCTTATTCCTAATCGCTTTTTAACTAAATCAGTGTAATAGTGTACCCCGTCTCACTCTTTCGATCACCAAATGTCACCTGTCAGATAAAGACTTCGGAATTTTAGCTAATCAACGTTTGATAACTTTATTATGAATAAGGGGGTAAATCGCAGGTATAGCGAAGTTAGTGTAGCTTAGACTTCCCATGCCTTGAGTTTGTTTATTCAGGCAAGTGGGTATCAATGTTTTTTTTTTTATAAATAGGCTTGGTTTGGTCACTGACCCGCCCATAAGGGACGATGACGAAGCCTAAGATGGAACACGCTTACCCAGAAGAAACTCTGGCCTTGAAAGTTCTTTTAAAGCTCAGAGACAACTTGCTTCTTCATGCTCTTGATGAGCAAGGCTTGATACACACTTCGGCATTTTAAACGTAGTAGTAAACATGTTCAGCAATAATAATACGCAATAAACGGATTATTTATGAATGGCGCGCAGCTATTGTGATAATAAATAATAGTAAATAATGAGCCGACAAGCATGGCGGGTGATTGATTACGTTGCAATGTTGCGTTCATTTGTTATTTGATATCAGTTTATTATTTTTATTCGATATGTTTGTACTACTTTTGGATTAGGGTCACATAATGTAATACTAATCAATAATAATAATATAATAAAGCTGACGTTTTTTTTTCGGTTGTTTAAACGCGCTTATCTCTGGAACTGCAAATCAGATTCGAAAAATTCTTTCACTAGTAGGAAGCTACATTATCCCCGCGTATTATCGCAGTGAAACCGCGGGTGATAGCTAGTTTAAAATACACACGTTACACTCACGTAACATCAAGCGAAACAAAAATATTCGCTTAATTTACCAAGCTTCACACTAAGTATATTTATCAACCCAGGGGTTGTGTGTTTTTGTTTGGAGCTCAGTTGTTCAATAGTTTTTACTTTAAAACCCGACTTTTGACTTTAAAAGTACTTAATAACATTATTCTTATTATTCCACCCATGTAATTTTAGGCATCGCTTAGGTATAAAGTATATTACTTTATTTGTATCAAAGCGGTTACATTGTGATAATTTAAAAGAAATTAATATTCTTGTAATAATTCTGTTTGGGAATAACACATAGGATTATTTTTAAAATGAAAGCGCAGGTTAAACCACAGTGGGCAGTTAACATTATCTTATCATATTATCTTACTAATATTAGGATAATAATATAATTATGAATGTCTCGGATAATCATACGATCCATAGGGAAAGCAGGTGAAACCGCGGGGGCAGCTAGTATTATATATATAAAAGATTGTGTGATGTTTGCTATTTAATTATCCTGAAATAAAATTGTCTCAACAAATTATAATGAGAACGCGGTTTTACCTCCAGGTGGAAACTAATAATTGATAAAAACCGGCCAAGTGTGAGTCGGACTCGCACACGGAGGGTTTCGTACAATATTAACTAACACAACATTGCCAAAAAAGACGTTTCTTGTATGGTCGTCCACTTTATTTTTTTAAATTTCAGCTGTCTACCTATTACCGTTCATGAGATACAGCCCACTGACAGACAGACGGATGGACGGACAGCGGAGTCTTAGTAATAGGGTCACGTTTGGCACCCTTCGGGTGATGAAAAATTAACATTTCCATTATGAAAGTTCGAGAAATTAATTGCTCCAATAGACAAATATTTTTCATCAACAATAATCATTCTTTTAAATAACCAAACTGGGTCAAACATAGTTTGCAAAATACTCGACTTGTTCAGGATTTCTCCCTTAGGTACTGAAGCAAGTTTAGCGATAATTTTAATGACTTTCAGTTTGTTAAAGTTAGCAACATTTGGAATTAGTTTAAATGGAACTTATTTAAGATATCAAAGAATCTTAAGACAGATTACAGTACGCTCGACAGCCGAAAGAGTCAGAGTTGTTATTTAGTTTAGTTGTAACGTACTCGTAAATCTTGACGATGAATATATATTCGGGTCTATGGCTGCATGGGGTGTCATCGCTAAAATGCTTGTCGATGAGGGGTGGAGCACGGTAACTATAATGTTATCATAAACGTCAACAATTTAAGTATAGACGAAAAAGAGATAAATGTACGTAAATTTTTGCTTGTATACATGCAGTAGCTAATTCGCTGCTAAAAAGTACCAAATATCTAATTACCTGATAATCTCATGTTTTTGTCATAGCCAGTCCAACCAGTAGATAGAGTAAATACAGTATGAGGAACGAGTCGTGAGCAAATATAGGCAGTAGTGGGGGCAAGCTCGCGCATGTACACTTTTGGCCAAATCACAGTAGCCAAATGACACGCGAGAATCCAATAGACGACGAGCATCGACTGATGAACCAATCGTGTGCAGCTTGGCGCTCCAACCTTCTTCATTCCGCCAAACAGACCGAAAAATAAACTACTGCGCAGATGTCAATCTGTGCTCAAGACTCGTGCCTCTTACTTTACTTATTTATATTGTCCGATATCCCTACATAATGCATTCTTAGAGTACCTACTCAAAAAATATTTCATTCTTTCAAGTTTAAGTCCATCGGCTTAACCTGTGCGTTATAGTTACAATATAAAGTTATCCTCACTAATCAGTTGATATATAGCTAGAATACAAATTACTTAATGCTATTTACATATAATCTGGAACTATATTCAGGCACAGATGTTCTATGAATACGCCGAATCCAAATATAACTTAGTAGGTTGTGTTGCACTACGACTTGCCTGACATTTGGATGGACGTACACCGCTCAGCTATTTCCATAAGTCAGTATTAAATTCAAAATAATATTTGCAGGAAACCCTGAAAACACACCCGTGTAATGTTTTCATGTATTTTTAACCGACTTCAAAAAAAGGAGGAGGTTCTCAATTTGAATGTATGTTTTTTTTTTTTTTTTTTTTTATGTTTGTTACCTCATAACTCTGTCATTTATTAACCGATTTGGAAAATTCTTTTTTTATTTGAAAGGGTACTCTTCCCGTTTGGTCCCATTGTCATCAGATCAGGATTTGCTTACTTCTTAGTGTACTTTGAAGTCGGTTTAAGGTTTTTGTAAAACAGTCCAATTATTGACCATTTCTTTATTCCAATATAATGGTGGTAGTGTAACTAAGCAGTTTACTATAACTTCACTAGCTTCTGCTCGCGGCTTCGCCCGCGTGGCTTACAGGAAACAAACGACATATTTTTCTACAACAATAAAACAAAAAAAACAACTTCATCCGTATCACGTATAAATGAATTTTCAATCTTCAGCCTAAACACAAAATTTCTATTAAGGAAATATAACAAAAATAAACCAAACTAAACTTTGATAATTTAGAAAATTTAAAAAATTGAAATATATAATTATAATAATTCTAGATTAAAAAATTAAAGTTAATCTAACTTCATAAGAAATTATTTGAGCTACTGCCCGTAAACCACCTAATAAAGCATAACGAAAAAAAAGCATTTCGAAACTGACGGACTTTCATAAAAAACTTTCATCCCCTATTTTACCCCCTTAGGGGTGGAATTTCGAAAACCCCTTTCTTAGTGGATACCTACTCTTCACAAAGAATATACCCTCTAAATTTCATGTCTCTAGGATCAGTGGGGCTGTGCGTTGAGATATCAGTCACTCAGTCAGTCAGTTAGGACTTTGAATTTTATATATATAGATAATCTTAAACTGATTTAAGATGTGGTTTTATTAGAATCCTTCTATCATCCGAGATACTCAGGGTTCTTAAAAAGTCTATCGTCAAGCACAATGTCTTTATGTTTTGTTCCGACATCAATCAATCAGTTCTAGTTTTTGTGTGCTTATTTTTGTACAGGTCCTATCTTCATAGTTCTGCAGCAAGCAAAAATGCCTATTCATATATCAAAAAAGCAAACTGTGACAGTATAAAATGTTTGTAGTATTTATTTACACTAGTAGTAGAATCAGCGCGCACCATCCTGAAAACTTGGTCGCGACGTGGGAAAATGTATATTTCTTGTACGGTACCAAGTTTGTCTAAGTTGAGAGTTGCACCGAGCGAGGAGCGATTGCTGAGAGCACAGTGCGTGAGAGATAGCGGGAGAGTTAACGAGAGCGGTAAAATAATATCGCAGTAAGTATATAAATTTATTTGATAAATTCAAAATCAAAATGATTAATAGAACTAAAAATTGGAGAAATAGATTTTGTATTTAAAAAGTCATCATTCTGCAAGTAAGATTTCTACATAATTTACGAGTTAGTCTATACTAATATAATAAAGAGGAAGAGGTTTTATGTTTGTTTAAACCGGCTTTATTTCCGGAATTACCAGTCGGATTCGAAAAATTCTTTCACATACTGGAAGCCACATTATTCCCGAGTGATATAGGCTACTTTTTATCTCGGGAACGCGGCTGAAACCCCGGGTGACAGCTGGTAAGATAGTATTACGTAGAAATTGAAACAACGGCATTTATCAAAAACAAATGACTCGTGGTATTACAGTTACCGATAGTTAGTTAAAGATACCTCTCAGCCTGAAAATCCGCTGCCGCCCCTATTAGCTATCCCGCTTGCTTATGCCCCATGCTCAGAGCCTAACTCTTTTCTCTACAAAACTAGAGCGCGTACAGTTCGAAACATTCTGAACCTTTCGTAAAGTTGCTATTGACAAAACAAAAGTTGCACATTTTAAGTGTTTTGGATATGTGTGTAACTTTTATTTTACCGATGCACATCGCCGAATATCGGGCTTTGTTATTTATCTATTGAGTTGCGGCTAAAGTTTATCGTAGTTATAGTGAGGAGGAATTAGAGATAACTTTTTACTTAAGAAAACTGGGTGATGACTGCATAAGAAGTGTTATTGTAATGCACCTGCGTACAGTCGCGAAAGTTGAACACTAACGTATGGTTCTCTTTCTAATGATAAGGAAAATAAAACGAGGAAACCGTTGTGGTACCGCCTGAGATATCATACGTACATGTGATGACGTCGACGAGTGAGTGAAAAAAAAAAACATTCCATTTGCAACAACAGTGCAGTTCCATGTGCGACTCCACTAAACGGCTGGTTATACAAAGAAAAGTGGAGGGAACCAGATCACGCGACAGGTCACCTATGCGCTGGTCTGACCAAGTAAAATCTGCGGTGGGAAACCGCGTATCTGACTGCACCAGACCGTCTGCCAACAGAGAGAGATGGCGGGAGATCGTGCGGAGAGCCGTGTCCGCCTCTATCACCGATGTGGACGCCTCAACGTGACTACAACCGCTCTGCCAAGAGAGAACGACAGAGAAGAAGAAGCAGTTCCTTATTTCAGATCTGAATTAAATTCTTACAATAACTATGTATTTTGTTATCGTGTACAATTATAATTACTCATAATATAGCTGTCTAGTTATTATTACCAATCCTATTGTTTAGATATGAACACCAATTACAGGCTAATAAAGCACAGGGTATTATGGCTCAGTCACACATAGCGCAAACTCGCGATGTAATCGCATTCGACAGCCCCGGGGCAATCGCGCTTTGAACCCGGTGCGCCGCGTTTGATGTTGCCGCGAGAGTGGTCAGAGGAAGCATACTTCAAGTGGATGGTTGTAACACCGCTGCGTAATGGTTATTTATGAACGGAACATCACGAACGAGCGGAAAAGAATTTAGATGCTTATTTTCGAAGTCTATCCGCTTTATTTATTTCTATACTAGCAGCGAAACCCGGCGTTGCTCGGGTTAAAATACATCGCATGTTTAGTGGTATAAAAAATATATAAGAATACATTTTTTAACCACATGTCTATTTTCGATTTCGATTTGGTTCTTTTAGTTAGATCAATACTCGTACACATTTTGGAACTTTCCAGATTAATCCAAAAAAAAATTAGAACTTTCTCGAACATTTTAAATCGCTTATAATAAATTGCACTCATTTTAGAATTTTTTAGAACTTTCTCGAACATCCTAACTCGATAATAACAATTTTGGACATTTTGGAACTTTCTAGATGAAGCCAGAAGTTTGTAGAACTTTCTCAAAACATGCTATATCGATTATAATATTTTGCATTCACTCTAGAATTTTCTAGATCATTCCAGATATTTGTTGAACTTTCTAGAACATTCCAGATCGATTATAACCGTTTTACACATTTTGGAACTTTCTAGACCATTCCAGAAATTTTGAGATCTTTTCAGAAGTCCTCATGCGTTAGAAAAGGACAGCAATATATGTTTTAACATTTTCGCCACCCACAACCACTCCCTTCCACCCACCGCGACCAAACTACCTTACTACCACCTGGAGACCAAGGGGTATTTACCACCCCAACGGGAAGTTGATTGGAGTTGGTGGTGATTGAGAAAACTGCGTATTTACGTACCCACAAAAGCATTTTATATATATTATTAGATTTAGCGTTCACCGGATTTAACAGGTTGCAAAACCATGCGATATGCAATAATGTGCCATAACGACGATTTTAATTCAATCAAATATGACATTTAACCTTCCCTTTTTAACATTCCCTTGAAGTGTACATATAATTAAACTGTGTATAAAAATATTAACATTGATTTTTTTCAAATCTTATAGGTACATCGAATTGACATTATATCAGTACTAATAAGCCAACCTCATTAGTAAAAATGGGCTGTGCTTTGAATCTCAATAAGCAGTACCTACCTCAGACCTTTCATTAATAATCTCCTGGGGCCTTTCGGCTCAGTCCTTGAAAAATTTTTTTTTCAAAGACCGTCTTTGTCTTTAAACTTACGAAGGTCTTTAGCTGAGAAGAACCAAGCGTTATATTATTATCTCAATATTTTTTCACTATTTGCTTGTTTTTTTTTTATACCACTAAGGTGGCAAACAAGCTTACGGCCCGCCTGATGGTAAGCAGTTACCGTAGCCTATGGACGCTTGCAACACCAGGGGTATCACTCGCGCGTTGCCGACCGTGAAGAAATCTCTTCACGCCCTTTTTGAAGAATCCCATGCTGTACTCCATTGGGAAAACCACGGCGGGGAGCTCATTCCACAATCTGAGCGTCCGCGGAAGAAAGCTCCTTTGTCTCTCTATTGTTAATTTTTTGCAGAAACAAGTGCTAAAACTTTTACGTCGCAAAACTTGCCAGTGTTTATATCGGTGTGACAGGCGGTAACAACGAGAGAGCACCGTCTATTTTTACACTGTCAGTCTGAATGGGCCCCAAGGTGCATAGGTCTCGTGCTCTGACAAGTACTTTTTTTTTCTAATTAACATCACACATTCCCGTTGCGGCTCAAACGATGTTTTTTTGCTTACTGTTTTATTGTAAAAATTCGGTTGTCATGGTTGTAAGGCAGGTTTGTAACATAAAGGCACTGAAAGTTTTTTTTTCTATTTTCCTTGTTACCTTTATATTTATTGTGGACTAGCTTTACGCCCCACGATCCCCTTTTTTTACCCCTTAGGGGTAGGTTTTATGTCATTCCGGGTGACTTAAGGGTACCTAAATATGGTCACAAATTATATTATGTGTAATGACAGCAAACATTTTGAACTTTTTAGTTCACTTTTTGTTACGACAGTATTGTTAAATTTTTTTGCAGAATGATAGTGAAAATAATGTAATGGAATTCCTTTCAGTTGTGTATATTTATTATTGAGTAATTTAGCACTAAAGTAGAATATCCAATAACAATATTTCTTAAATAAAATACAGCTGATACAATTTGCTTTTCAAAGAAAAATTTTGAACTTTGTTACTTATTATAATTTTATAGAGTTTTCCAATTCCAACTTTTTGAAGTAACTTATTAACAATATTTATGAAGCGTAATGGTATTCCGAAGACTCTTGCTCAATATTTTTTTTAATAATAGCTACTAGCCTTTTAACTGAATGCCCCGCCCTATCGTTTAGAGTGCACGTTTCGCTCATGGATGGGATATTTTTGGGCATTCTTTAATGTCTATTAATAAGTATGGGAAATGGTAATTAATTATAATAATCATATTTGTAAGAGTGGAGAGTATATTTTTATGGACATGGAATTTCGTTTTAGAGCGTACCTATTAAACTATGAATGTTTTACGAATTATTTTCTTAGATTCGGTCAATTGTCGACTGATGAGCAATATCAGTAAAGTTTGCCAATGGTCTGCCTTTACAAAGTCTATCAGAAAGCAACTGCCAACACATCGGTATGTGCTTGGTGGTAGATTTTCAACTCGGCTGGCTGGCTTCCACCCAGCCAGCCAGCTAAGCACATAACTACCACCGACAACACCTTGCTATGGTTTCCTCATGATGTTTTCCTTCACTGAAAGCTCCAGCTTGTCGTTGGATTGGAACAACAACTTTATCACGACATCCGTCCTCCATGATGGAGGACCGATTTGTGGCAATATTTACCTCCTTTTATATGTAAACCTTTTTTGGGATTTTTTAACTTGTCCCAAATAAAGTTTTTTTCTCGAGTTATCATCGCTCCATTCTTATAAGTTACATAAATAACTTATTCTACTCAGTACCAACAAAAATCCATTTTATTATTAAATTAAGTCATAACCAATAACAAGCTTAAAACATTCGATATTACTATAACGAATCGATCATAGCAAGAACAAAGGACGTACCGGGATAACTGTGGCAAACAAAGAGAAAATATTATTAATAACTTACACGTAACAATGCGTACATATTTAATTATACCGTCATGAAAATACAAGTACAATATGCAACAACCGTATCCCGAGGAGATAAAGACGGTAATTGAACGGTTAGCGAGGCAGATAAGTGAATTAGTGTCGTAGGAGTTAATAATGAAAAGAATCTCAGGACCATTACTTCTGTTTATATCAGTGGCTCTCAAACTGCGACCGCTCCTCTTGGAGTGTTGGGAGATATAAATAAATTAGAACGTGACATACAGTCAGTTGGACATTTAGAGAAGTAAAATCATATTTAAATGTAAAAGTTTTGTGACTAAATGAGCATTGGCTAAGTTGAGCTGATATTCGTTTATACTAATCAATACTTACGGGAGATTATAGTTATTTAAATGAAAAAGAATATATTCTTGCGTTAAGATTCCTATAGGTCTTTCTCCTGTGCGCATTCACTATGGTAAAAGTAGGGATAAATATAACTAAGTTAAAAAAATACTCGATTATTTCAAAAAGGGGCTCTCCTTGGAACTTTGAATACCACTGTGAGTTGTAGCAACCAGCCCACACGTCTGTGTCCGATAGAGAATAAATGGATGCACCTATTTCTGTTTAAGTCGATCCCTCATTTTGATTAATTGTCGTTACGGGCACACTATTGTTGCTTTTTATCTGTTTAAGATTTAGATGTAATGTCTTTTTAAAATGTGGTCTAATGCGCGTTGTTTGAATGCATTTGTTGTACTAGTACGTGCCCGATAACTTGTGTTCTATTTTGTGTTTTACTTTTGTTTGGACCTTTGTCCATTTTTTTAATTTATAACGGGAACTTACAACATTTTTTTATTGGTTATGAATATTTGTATGATGCTTCCAACTGAAGGGAAAATATTTTGTAAAATGAGTTAAGAGAGAACAATGTAGTTCATTTTATAAGCTCCCAACGTTTTTAATTTCTTTTGTGATACTACCAATATTGTAAATAAATCTCGTAAAGGCAATAACGGAATGGAATTCAAAGGTTCATGTTTCTCAGTATTCGCTCTCGTTAGAATTTCTAACTAAATGTATTGGGCTTTATTAGTATACCGCAAATTGCTGATTCAGTACCAACGATTCTTTATCTTGGAATGAGGTCAACGTTATTGATACATGCTAAACAGTCGCAATTTGTGTATGCTTGTGAAAGGCTGGCTCGTTTGTTCTTCTACCGTGTGGTTGTATACATATTATCATTAAAAGTTTGAGAAAGCAATCTGGACCAAATACTAGATGTCATGGAATAGCTGAGAGTGGTTAAAGTCTGTTTAGAGTCTAGACAGATACGGATTGGTTCAGGATTATCTGATTACCAACCTTAACTGATCGAAGAGCAACTAAAAGAAGAATGAGCTTCTGAGGACTTCCAAGATGACCAAATATCTTTAGATATTTCGTAATTTCTAGCATCTAATTTATTTGCAAGGGTTACGATTATAAACTCTTCACCTAGAACTGGACTTCCTTTAAGCATTATCAACTGTGATTGCTAAATAACTTTAATATCTTTAACCAATTTCTTTTCAAAATGAGCAGATTTTTTATATTTAATCTAAAATCCACTAAACTTAACAGATTGTGCAACAATTTTAAGAATTTACGCAAGACCCCAGAAGACCATTAAGCCCGAACAAATGATCGTACAGTCGAAACTATGGACACCATTGTTAAATACATCTGATAAGATACATTTCAACTCATAATGGGTACACGAACAACTGTTTAGAGATGTATATGGACAGTCATGTTGTTTGGATGTAAGTTTTTGTGCAATTAGTTCTGTCGAGATAAGCCATGAATGGTTTACCTGTGAAGGATCTGTTGGTCATATGTTGTGTAAGGAATTTTACAGTTTATCACCTTTATTTTCTTGCTCGCATGCTTTAAATAGAGGATTAAGCGTTGATAGATTAGTGGTAGTGACGTCGGATACCGAGACGAAGGTCCCGGGTTCGAATTCTACAATGAGCTTGAGCTTTCGGTGAAGGAAGACATCGTGAGGAAACCATAGCATGGTGGTAGGGTACTTTGTAGTACCCGCTTGACTGGCTACCCTCAAGTTGAAAATCTGTCGCCAAGCACCTTTCGGTGTGTTCCGATAGCTGCACTTGAGAGACAGTTCCTTCTAGGCTTTGTGTGCTTACCACCTTCGGCCGCATCATCCCTTACCATGGTGAGATTGCGGTCAAACACAGGCCTATAAAACAGTAAAAAAAATGCTTTTGCCCAGCATTCCAAGGAAGATACTGTTCGACTGAAATCTGTGTGAAGTGATTATGTGGCTATAGATCGTAACTCGTAAGCATATAAAGCCTAGAAATTGGGTCTCAAATGCCAGTAGGAACATATCGATAGATGCTTGGCGTCAGATTTTAAACATGACGCTTATAGCCACCTGTCGACAAAACGATGTGATTTAGTAACAAATATATCAATAATTCTTTCACAGTAGTAGAAAATCAAGAGTATTTAAACCAGTATGATAGCTAAGTTCGTAATCACTGCCAGAACTAGTTCGAACTAGGTTTTAACAGTTGAAATTGATAGATATCAAACATAGGGTATGTTACAACTTTTAACAAACTTATTGCAAATTTTAAATACATCAATACATTTAATTAGTTCAACTGTGAGCAGGATAATACCACATTGTTTGAAGTCAATAGTTAAAACATTTAAATGCGTTATAGAAAACACTCGTAACTATCTAACTATTTATAGACTCGCACTTCACTTCACATTACGTATAATTAGGGCTGCCATCACCTATATTGCCGACGCCGGACATAAACTTCTAAAACAAGGTTTTTTCACGCATTTTTTTTAGAATAAAATATAAAAACAACATTGTCTTCATTTTCATTCGGTCAGTCGGTCGTCACGTATTTTTGCATTGTCCCGGACGCCCTTAAAAAGTGGACACGTTCAGGAAAACTTGGACGGGTGGCAGCCCTAAGTATAATCGTGCGATACTTACCAGTGATCGAGTCGACTGCGCGCGCGCAGTATTTTGTAACTCTTTTGTTCTAACGAGTCGTGAAATGCCCATTCAATGTTAAACGCATCGCTTCTGGGTCACTGCGCATTCGTTTGAAATGTAAGTACACACGGCAACACATCAAGCTATACATTTCCAGTATAAGCTGATCTCGCATTGTATAGGATTTCCGTACAATGAGAGGTCAGCTTATATTGGAAATGTATAGCTTGATCTGTAGCCGTGTGTACCTATTCAATGACTGCGGTTTGTATTGTTTTTTTAAAGTGTGCATTATAGGCAATTTTATTGACTTATATTTGACATATGGCTAGTATGCGTTGCTTTCTTAGTATTGGTTTTTTTCATTGTTTATTATTAGCTTCTTTATCAACCCAATTTAACTAGCTGTTCCCCGCAGTTTCAACCACGTTCCCGGGTTAAAAAGTAGCATATGTCCTTCTCTATACCATAGGCTATCTGCATGCCAAATTTCATGATGATCCGTTGAGTAGTTGAGGCGTGAAGGCGTAACAAACAAAATCACTTTTGCATTTATAATATTAAGTTAGGATTAGGATTTAGATTTTAGTATCTACCTATTTATTTATAAAACCTAGTTTTTTTTTTTATTCTTTGAATTTCTTTTTTTAAGATAACCTAAGCTTCTAGAACAGTGGGCGTAAATCTGAACGCAGATCTTTTCTATAGATTACCACAATCACAGGTCCACTTACATCTAGCTGTTCCTTGTGACCAGGTCGTCAGTTAACCAATGTGGGAGGCGATCCTATGAGACAATATCCCGTTGTGTTATCGTCACTCACACTATGGGGTAATTATTTATTATTTAACATGATATTCAATTGCTGTTATAGTATCGATTGAATAAAACAGAGTCCTTTTTATGAGGTAAATAAGTGATTTCATATAATTAAAACAATTTCTTTGAACATTCTTGTATTTTGTAATAATTGTTACAGTAAAAAAAATCAATGGAGTACAGCATGGGGCATTCTTCAAGAACGGTGTGAAGAGGTTTCTTCAGGGTCGGCAACGCGCGAGTGATACCCCTGATGTTGCAAGCGTCCATAGGCTACGGTAACCGCTTATATGTACCATCAGGCGGGCCGTATGCTTGTTTCCCACCTTCATCATCATCATCATCAGCCTATAATGTCCCACTGCACAAATGAAGGTGAAAGGGAATGGGCACTACTCCACCACGCGTGCCCACTGCGGATCGGTGGAGGTAGGCTAGTGGTCAACCTACTGTTGGAATTTTTCAAGCCGCCTAGGAGGCATCCAACCAGCTTAACGAGTATCACAATTAAGTGATAACCGGGACGAACGGCTTTACGTGCGTTACGAAGCACGGAAACGCTCGATTTGAAATACCACTAGGCGGTCACCCATCCAGGTACCGACCACGACAGGCGTAGCTTAACTTTGCCGATCGATTAAGAACGGCTAATCATGCTACACCACGAGCGCTTCCACTTGTTTGCCACCTTAGTGGTATAAAAAAAAGAACCTTCCTAAGTGAAAGCGGTGTTAGTTAAAATCGCTCAAAACAAATCGCTTAAAACTACTTTTGGTCCAAGAAAACATAAAAGAAAATAAAAATTCTATACAAAAAGATCTACAACTAAGAAAAAAGGCATTTTTTCTCGTTAAGCCGATAAATATAATAGTGGATTATAAATTCCGATAGATCCCGACTTGGGGCCGATAGCGCTTTGTGCGGGAGAGTAGGTAGAGTTAGGTACTCCTTAATTAGGAGTCGTGTATAAAATAAGCGTGGGCGGGGAATCGGCCCCACGGGGATGCAGCGGGCTTTAAGGTGGAGCTGACTGTACCTTTAATTGTTGAGACAATTATATTGTTGACATTTATTATTAGGTTAAGAAAGTTGAGAAATTTATTCATATTGATTTAGTTATTGTGTTACATGTATAAGTACATTTTAAGTTATTACAAACCGGTAATGTTAATTTTTAGTTTTTTTTTTGTTTTTATGCTTGCGTATTTTATTTTCTAAAACTAAATAAAAAAGTTTTGGAAAGAAATTGCCATATAGTCAAATTGTCAAAAAAATGTACCCTTGCTGAGTTTCTTGCCTGTTCTTCTCAGTTAAAGGCCGACTTACGAACTGGTGGTAACTTCAAAAGCTTTGACCTTCATAAGTGCCCTACAAGAGTTAAGTGGTAGGGACAAAATTTAAATCTTTAATTTTTCAGCATGCAATTTTGCTGCCCATTAAATTATACATAACATTAGGAGCTTATAATTCTTATTGTATAAAAAGCAGTGTCCTGACTGATTACTTTACTGAATCACCATTGATGGGTTTTTGCGTAAAAATATTAATATGGAAAACGAGGAGCCTCCTAGGATAAAGGTAAGGACTTACCAGGAACTCCAGGAACTCCTATTGTAATCCAGCACAGTGATAAGCACTATTATTTCATATCAATTCACCAATCACAAAGTTCAATGCGCCTCGGTCTGTAGCGTTTTTCGTACTAAATTTTGCGGAGTTGCGGGGCGCGCGCGTTTCGTTTCACTCGCACACACGCGTTTGGCGATGCGTCGCCGAAGTATCGAAGATTCCCGAAGCTCTTTTCTCGCTTTCACATATGATGTGGGAAAAGGAGAGGAATCGGGAAGTAGAGGCTCGTCATTGATACTCAATATGAGTAGGTTTTTACTATAAATATTATTATAGGTATTTTGGCCTAAACAACCATCGCCCAACCAAATTGACCCATTTACTAGGAAAAAAGGAAGGAAGCGCTCGTGGTGTAGCATGTAGATTAGCCGTTCTTAATCAACGCAAAGTTAAGCTACCACCGTCGTAGTCGTACCTGGATGGGTGACCGCCTAGTGGTATTACAAATCGAGCGTTTCCGTGCTTCGGAAGGCACGTTAAGCCGTTCGTCCCGGTTATCACTTAATTGTGATAGTCGATGAGCTAGTTGGATGCCTCCTAGGCGGCTTGAAAAATTCCAACAGTAGGTTAACCACTAGCCTACCGCCACCGATCCGCAGTGGGCACGCTTGGTGGAGTATTGCCCATTCCCTTTCACCTTCATTTGTGAAAGGAGGCCTGTGCTCAGCAGTGGGACATTATAGGCTGATGATGATGATGACGACTAGGAAAAATAAACTGAACTTGAGAGCCAGTTTATTTATAACTTCGACCATACGTATCGCAATTATTGAAATTTTATTTAAACAAACATATACATTTGATACTTTTAAAAGCACACTATTTTTGAACAAGAAACTAAAACAATTCAAGACTTAAATAATTGGTAGTGGTATTCCCCTTAAGCATTTCTTCGGTAATTAAACACCTCAATCGACGTAAAATATTTTTACTTTCATCTTGTTCTTGTACGTTATTATTTTTAATTAAATTAGAAACTTCACTAACGTTTATACACTTTATCGCTCTCGTGCGATTTTTAATTGTTATTTTATACATGTTTGTTTTGAAACTCAGACTGAAGAATGTTAAGGGCCTCTATTTGTATACTTGCATACTAATATTGTTCGTTAAAATGTTTTTGAAAATAATGTTTTATTGAATACATTCTGCCACGCGTTTTTAAATACTGCGGGTTATTTTATATAAAAGTATATAATTAGAATTTATTTTCATACGATTACCGATTTGGTTCAATACTAAAAGTGTATAGAAGACTTTTTAACGTAAGCTAGTTATGACAAAAAGCAAAATATACAGTGACGACACACCTATTTAAAATTCCACGTTACACACAGAGAAGAACCAAAAAATCGAATCAATACAAAGCGCGCTCGCTGTCAGTTTAGTGAGGGTTATCTATCGATGTCGATACCATCTCGATACGTTGCCGGCGCGATCCCGATGTTCGATACCAGAGCTAAACAATTAGAAGCCATTAGACAGATCGATTCGGTACCGTTTCGTTAGCGAGAGATGGCGGCCGCGTCTTACACAGTAGTGTAACAACGATACAACGTCAATAGTTGTTCGAAGGCAACTGTGTTATATTATTTCTATGAAATAAAGACCGATGCAGATTATGTCATACCAATGGGATTATGGGATCGATTGAATTATAGGAACGTTACAAACAGATAGACAAGCAAGCAGATACAAAAATATTTTTTGTAGATATAAAGAAATACAGGGCTCGAAAAAAATAGGAACATTTCATACAAAAGTGCACGTACAAAATGTATGAGAAGCTCGTATTTTTTTTTGAGATTTCAGGGGTGGTCCCATTGTAAATTTTGATCATAATGAGTACATAACCCTTGAAAATTTGGCTAGTGGTTGCAAAATAGCTCTGTATAAACATTTTTAAGTGAGAATGAAATTGTTAACTCATAACTCACCATGGTGACATGGTGATATGACGGTACAAAAATAAGACTGTTAAAAAATATATCTTGTCTAATTTTCTAAACAAGTTCGGTGTGAATGCATCCAGTATACCGGTACAGAGAGGTTACACAGTTCACGTGCGATGGTATCTCCTGGTGCCGGTATTTTTAGTGGTATACCCATACCTAAGAGCGGTTTAATGAGTTACACTTCGAACGGTTTTGGTTAAATTCGTGTTAAGATAAGGCCCCCTAAAAAGGAAGCTAAAGCAATATTGCTAACGCAATTCATTTTTTCTAATTTACGGCAGATCTTATGCAATTCATCAATTCCGAATCTTTTATTGAATTGAATTGTATATAATGTGTGACTAGTATACCAAAAAATATTGAAATTACGTATGATCTGCCGAGAATTCGAAAAATTGAATTGCGTTAGCAATATTGCTTTAGCTTCCTTTTTAGGGGGGAAGGAATCGGTATTTATAGAGATGGGCAAAACAGGAATTTGACGTGTTACACTTTAAACACATATTTTGTGAATATATAATAAATAAATATCCTGCCGAATGCTTGTTCGAGGCTCGCAAGTCCGTCTACACTACGCGAATTCGTGCTCCACGTGTGCTGGGCTCATGCTCAGTTTGCGTAGCATAGACGCACCTTTACATAATAATGTTTGTATATTCAGGACATGCAGACATTTTCATGCACACAAATGCATGTCCTGTGTGGGAATCGAACCCATGACCTGCGGCTATGTGTAGTGGTTTGTTCCACCTGAGCTATGAAAATGAAGCAATCCTATTGGTGGATTTCAAACACATTCATTGCTTGCCACAGACTACGGAGGACATATTCTCGCTAACAAAAAACTGTGTCTATGGAGTCGGCCACCTCTCACGCACACCTTAGTTGGCTATTCCGGGGGAAACTAGACTCTGTCGCCGTTTACACAGAGTCGATTAATCGCGCTCAACTAATGTGTGAATGTGTGCGTGCCGGCTTGAGTGACACAATTTTTTGTTAGCGAGAATATATCCGACTTTTTTGTTGTTGCTTGCATTCCTCGCAAACCTATCTTGCCCGAGTAATGGTATAAACTTGTTCACGTAAAGGCGTAAATATCTCTTTTAATCTATTAGAAAAGCTATTAAAAAGGGTGTGAAGAGGTTTCTTCAGGGTCGGCAACGCGCGAGTGATACCCCTGGTGTTGCAAGCGTCCATAGGCTACGGTAACCGCTTACCATCAGGCGGGCAGTATGCTTGTTTGCCAACTTAGTGGTATAAAAAAAAATGGAAATGCCTACTATTGATTACAAGGTACTCGTATTTAAAACGTATCGCTGACTACTCACTTATAATTAACCTTAAAAGTTAATCGCGATAATCACCGTAAAATTACGTCTCTTAAATAATTTAATTCTACCCATTATACCCCAATCATCTCCCAACATATCCAAACCGCGTACGTACGTAAAAAAGTCAGTATATAAAAATTTGCATCGCGATGCCGTTGGAAAATTTATTATTCAATCAATGAAATCAATTTTCTGCGAGCATTGTACTGTAATTTTTATGGTTTGATAAATTTATTTTTTATCAACACGGGGTTGCTGCAAATAATTGGTGCAAAGGCAATAATGAAAAAATACTTCATGAGAACGTTGTATACTTGTAGGACGCAATTGTTTGTTAATACATCCTCATGTTAAGAATCAGTGTTCTGGCCGTTGAATATTCTTCATCTTTCGCAGTTACAGTGAGATTTTGATCATACGCAAAGCTATCAGATACTTCTTGAGCCAAAGTTATATGACTGATATATAGCTATACAATTACATCTTACATACCACAGAACAGATAAATAAGGTTAGAATGGTAATGTGGGCGGGGCAAGCGCGCCACAGTTATGATTCGATAATCATAACTCGACCGATTCGCGGTCAGTGCGCGTCGGATTACATTGGAGAACAGAGCTCTGCTTATAATGCCGTGTTGTGCTATAATAACGTGTAAGACAAAAAAGTCAGACCTCAAGTATAGAGCGAGGAGGTATATCTTTCCATCGGTAAGTCGAAAATAACATTTAATTACAATATTATTAGTAAAAAACATAAAAACATATTGAACACTATGAAATACCAAACATTAACAAAATTATTACAACAAGTTATGAAAAACATACATTGATCGATGTGTACTCGCTCAATCAGCGCAATGACCAAATCCGCTTTCAATGTACTGCATACATTGCGTCTTCTACACTTCGTCCTTTGCCCTGATTGGCAGTGATGTAAGGCGCAGCATGTTTATCGATAGTGACGTGACCATGTGGTTTGGTTAAATAAAATCATCGATAGAATTCTAGACTATATATAATATAATTACGTTTGACAAAGATAATTTTCGAATTATTTTATATTTAATTAACGATAGTACATTTTTAGTTAGACGTATTTTGAAATTAGATATTATATTAATCATTGAATGAATGTGACCGAATGATATAAATGGACATATAAGACCCCTCCTCATCTACGAGTATTTACTATGATGTATTTAGTATTATAATCTAAGTAAAATGTAATTTGACTAATGCAATAAATTATAAATTGTAGGTTTCCTAAAGAACCTAACGCCAGGGAACAATGGATTGGCGTGACAGGTAGAGGTAACTGGAAGAGCCGATAACCGATGTGGAAGAAAGGTTCTCGAGTGGCGACCACGTACTGGAAAGTGCCGAGCGGGACGACCTCCCACCAGGTGGACCGACGACCTGGGGCCCAATTCTCACTTCCCTCGAACTAGCCTTCGAATCGAACTTGCATTACGAGTTCTATTTCGACCGTAAAATTTCGAGGGGCGGAGTCTATTTTTCGATTCCTGTATTCTCGGCACTAATCGAACTAACCTTCGAAATAAGTTCGAGTGTAAGGAGTAAATGTTGCCATTATGATGGATACAAATTGCACGATGCGTTTCGTTTCACTTGATAATTGCGTTTTGTTAACGTACGTGATAATTTTATATCTTAAATTAAAATTTAAAAGATTTTAATGAATATAAAATATTTAAAACAACGTTTTACTCTTATTATATCCTAATACATATATCCGGAATTCATAAGTTAATCAATTTTATATAATAATTATAAATGAATATGACAAAATATTTTCTGTGAGTAACGGAAATCCTTAGGCTTATCTGTCATTACGTTTCCAAATTACAACCTAACTGTTTGACGTTTGATAGTTCGCATTCGAAATACGTTTCGAACGGTCCCGACCAGTCGAAGTAGTTCGAGCGCTAGCCCTCGAAAAATAAGAGAAAATGGCGGCTTCGAAATTCTCAGAATAGCCTAACTTGATTTTCACTCGAAAAAAGTACGAATTCGAACTTTATTTGGAACAAGTGATTAATTCGAGTGAATGAGAATTGGCTCCCTGGTCAGATCTACTATCCGATTCAGTTCTACACATTGTGGTACACTTTACGAAAAAACGATCACACCTCTACAGATGATGCACAATCAAGAATTGAAAGTATAGGATCAAATCTATATTTGAAATTTAGCATAGGTAATTAAAATGTTTGTCTAGATGATAAGACTTACCATATACATTGAGCTATAGTGATAATAGCTCAATAACCATATATGGTTTTCCGGGGTGTGATGATGAAGTAGGAGGGCATGCGCTGGATGGGGTTGTTGGAATTGTCGTGAGATGAACTTTGACCACATGTGGTATCCCTGGTCTGATGATGGAGTAGAATGGTAGGTATTTAAACTGTATAACGGAGCAACTTATCCTAGCCGTGTTTGGGGTTGTTGGAATTGTCCTGAGAACAGCTTTGACCATATATGGTTTTCGGGCTCTGTTGATAGAGTAGGAGGGTAGGTAATGGAACTCCATAGCGCAGCAACGTATCCTAGCCATGTTTGGGGTTGTTGGAATTGTCGTGAGATGAACTTTGGCCATATATTGTATTCAGGGTCTGATGATGGAGTTGGAGTGTGGGTAAGCACTGAAACTCCATAGTGGAACGACGTATCCTTATCCTAACCATATTTGGGCTTATTGAAATTAAAATATTAAACTTAGTTACAAAAAAATCTTACGAGCCCTTACAAAGCTGCGCTTTTAGCTAGTATATAGTAAAAAAATAAAATAAAATAATTTCTTAATATTAATTTCATGTTACATTTTTACCCACGCATTCATCATATAATTTATCGATAAAAATATCGACTTTATCAAGCAAATCAAATCTGTCAAATTTAGCTTCATAATTTTAACAGCTCACGCCTATGAAGTATCGTATTTTTTCGGTAATTACTTACTAACGATAATGTCGTTCTGCATTGGCGGGTCCCACCCACTTAGTGAAGTGCCAAGCACAACGAACAACCAGACTATCAATAATCAGTTTAGAAATAAAACAAATCGAACATTAGAAGTTAAGATTTAGTTAACTATATAATTTGTTGTAAAAATTTTCGTTATTTGCGCACAATAATATAATATATTATATATCTATCACGCAGTTATCCGTAAAAAAACCACTACATACCCTAATAGTTTTATTAGTTTTTAATTGTCACAAATTGATTATTGCCGGTCCAAAAAATCATTATGCTGAATAATAATATAATTAATTCAATAGAAAAAGATATGTTAGTTTTGTGTAATCCGTACAGCATAACCATGCAACTATCGATTCCAAGTTCTATGAGAATAATAATTGATAATCGAACCGATTCATTAACGATTATACACTACCCATCCCTACTGTAAGTTCTCAACATTTTTGACAGGTGTATGCATTTTTGCGTGTGTGAGTGTCTATGCCCACGGTAGCTTAGTGCTAGTGGGCGAACGAATATCTGCCCTGAGATTTATGTGTGCGTGATTTGGTTGTGTGCGAAATATTTGTAAAAATATGATTGCGTATGTGTAGAAATTAAAATAGTGGGGGTCAAGCGGCGACACTGGTCCTAGTACAAAATTGGAGCGAGGGCCTTTCCAACCTTATTTATCTATTCCGTGTTACATACTATGGCCATCTTAAGGCCACTTTTAACTGCCCATTATCAACCAAGATCCAAAAGGACACATGTGCCACTTAGTGCGACAAGAAGAACAATCTGACATCTAAAATAAGTTCTTAGCTTGGCCCGAAATTAGCTACAGTAGTACTCAACTGATATGGCTTACCGATGTATCTGCGCAGAAGATACATTTTCAAAGCGCGGGAAACGCTATTGGTCAGCAGCTGCCGCCATGTTAGCGCGCGCCGTGCGGAGGTGCGTGACTTGCGAGTGAGACGGAACTAACAGCTGCACTGTATTATGAACCTTATAGTAGTGATCTATGGTTGATTGTAAGTTTTAAGCATTATTTCGTTAATCTTCGGGGCCATTGTTTCTTTTCTGTGCGAACGAAGATTCACCACGCGCCATATCAGTTGGGTACTATTGTACCTGTTTTCATTTATAGCACTCAAAGATAAAACTCCAGGGATACGGAAAACTAACCAATGAAGTCTAAATCTATATTTTTCCGTCTAATTATTAGATTGTATTTTTTTTATGATTATATTTTTAACTGTAATAAAATCTAAGTTAAAAATGAATAGATATTAAAGCAGATACAGTGTTTCTTTGTGTCCAACTTTCATTGTTCATAATTGAAGTGTAATGCAACTCAACGCTGCATAAGTGCCATGAATCAGTGTTATTTAAGCATTGCACACGACAAGTGACATCATGGCATCTGCATTGTTTAAATTAGAGTTACAACGCATAAACGCACGCAAGAATTGCAAATTATTAGATAGGGTCTTAGGGTCGTTGAAAGAGGTTTTTTTTTATATTGCTTTGTTATTTATTTTTGGTAATTTGATAGTATTCTGTTCTATTTTTTTTAGATAGCTTATATCAAAATAAAAAAAGTTATTTATTCAGTTTAGGACCTAGTAAGGTACTTATGAACGGTAAGTTGTACATACAGTTGAATTTACTAACTGACTACAATCTACAACCGCTTGACTATCACCATACTTGACTAACACTATACCAATCCTAAGTTCGACAGTAATAATATGGCCAAAGGTGGTACATAAGTCTTGGTAGATGTTTAGCGACATATGTATTTTCAGTAATGTAATTGCTGAGTTTATTGCCGGCTCTTCTCAGCAAATGCAACCTTCCGAACCGGTATTAGAGTCAGACTTTTCTAAGTGCCTGCTATTCTATTTGAATAAATGATATTGAGTAGGCATTTTCACGTTTCATGTAGTAGATGAAAATTATTTTCAGATGTTTGTTTTCTCACACCGAAATAGGTATCATGTTCATCCATCACAGCATCTGTGAAGACTTTTCCTTTGACATTATACATACATATTTGTAGAAGAGCAGTCAATACATTATTTTGCAATACATACTTGTACAACTAGGTATTGCGTGAGCCACCAGGTTCATAGACAAACACTATAAATATTGTAAACACTCATCCACATTACCAGACAATATTATTTTTGAATATTTAATGCTGGATCCCAATGTCCAACGGATAACTGACATCCCTGTCCCATACGAGAACACCACAATCAAAAGTAAACTTTAACCTCAAAGTTTTGAAGTCCAATTTCATATGTTGCTCGATATTGATACTGTCAATATTCATGCGTATATCAATTGCGAACCCAATGATGTAGAAAATACGATTGAGTATCGATCTACAATTTTATTGGACACAAATTAAAATGTACACCTATAAATGTGTAAAAAAACGGTAAAAAAAGAGAGTAAGGCAGATGGGAACAATATTATGACTTTGTCGAATAAATTGGGAATTTGAAGTAAATAAAATAACTTATCTAAAACACTTAAGAAGACGATGTAAATTTTGCAAAAGTGTATCTTAGTAGAAGCATCTAAAATAACAGTAAATAACATAACTTTGCAGTTCAAATTAAAGACTTGAACTCGAAGTGGTATAAAAATTAGCCACTCTACACACAACACGTGTTCAACGTAATCCAAAAAATTAAAAAGCGTGTCAGTAAATGAGCAATTCGAAATTTAAATAAACGTCAAATGGGGTGACAATCAAATCAAATTAGGCGAAACTGTCCGTGAACGCGACGTGTAAATTGTGTTGTAATTGTACCTATTACTGGCCTACGGTGGCCGTTGTCCGACTGTGAGCAGGCGAGGGGACAACCTGTAATTATCGTGTCTACCCGTCTGCAGTCCGGTTGTTTTGAAAAAAGAACAAAATTATATTATGAAATAATTTGTAAATGGAAGGCGTCGTGAACTTTGACACGTATCATTTGTCGGTAAAGTTCTTTTTTTTTATATTTATAATGATGATGTAGTGATCAAATGATTGCAATAATTATAAATTTTGATTTGAGTTATGTAGCAAAATCAAAAGTCGCATTTCTAAATTATTGCATAACTCTACCATTGTTAAAGCATTAAATTCTAAATAATTATTTCTGTACAACCTTTTTTACAAATTCATACTAATATTATAAAAGTCTGGGCAATTAAAAAAAAAAATCAAATAGATCTTCGCAGGCACTTATGAAAAGTCTGACTCTAATACTCTAATACCGGTCCGGAAGGTTGCATTTGCTGAGAAGAGCCGGCAATAAACTCCGCAATTACATAATATTTACATTCTAATCGCACTGACAATAATTGCGTGCCCCGGCTCGGCGGCAAAACTACAAAGTAGACTGAATATATTTAATAAGTACATAAATAAATAGCAAAATTAAGCAGACCCCCCACAAGAAGCACCTGTTCATAAGTATGACGCGTGTGGCAGCCATCGCCCTCCTCGCCATATTGGAGGGAAGTGAGCGACCCGCCACACGACGCCGCCGCAAGCAAAGGCCTTAAGACTGCGTCGAGCAAAAAGTGAAAAAAGGGCAGTTACGGTTAAGTTGATATTAACGAAAATAATTTGTTTATACAGTGAAAATCTACATAAATGTTACAATAGATAATGTATTTACAATGTTTGTGAGGCAAACATATGGAATATGGTATAGGTTTTTTAATGGACTCATATGAAGTTGAGCAAAAGTCTACAATAATGCGTGCTGGGATTCAAAAGATTTCGTATATTTTTCCTTAGAAATATTCTGTAGAAATGGAGTCAGTTAATTCTCTAATATGTAATCTTGCAGTTTTGCGACTGATATTTTCATTATATTGTCTAGAAGATTTATTATGATTTTATTCAAAATGCGCTCCGAATTCGCCATACATTTTTACTATGGGCGCGCGACGTTAAATATATACGTGAGATACGGCGCTCGAAAATTTAGTCGACCACGAGAGCTCAGAGAGAGACCACGTCTCTTTGCGGAACGACTGCTTAGGAACACTCGATCGCGATCTAACGTGTACGTACACTCTAAATCAAACAGCATAACGACATAACTTTAGTTTTTCGTTTTTTGAGGATAATATAATATTATTTTTATTACTTTTGTTTAATTTGCAATGTTAATCAGTTAGTTTGCTTAGGTCAAATCTTGCAAGCTGAATCTTTTCTCAGAATTTTGAAAAAGTGTCCGCCATGTTGAACTTTTTAGGTACTGGTCCGATTGCTCTCAAAATCGATATTTGTGAGTCCTTGAGATCACAAAACAAGAATCTTTTCTCAAAATGTTGAAAAAGTGTCCGCCATGTTGAACTTTTTAGATACTGGTCCGATTGCTCTCAAAATCGACATTTGTGAGTCCTTGGGGTCACAAAACAAGAATATTTTCTCAGAATGTTGAAAAAGTGTCCGCCATGTTGAACTTTTTAGATACTGGTCCGATTGCTCTCAAAATCGATATTTGTGAGTCCTTGGGGTCACAAAACAAGAATCTTTTCTCAAAATGTTGAAAAAGTGTCCGCCATGTTGAACTTTTTAGATACTGGTCCGATTGCTCTCAAAATCGATATTTGTGAGTCCTTGGGGTCACAAAACAAGAATCTTTTCTCAAAATGTTGAAAAAGTGTCCGCCATGTTGAACTTTTTAGGTGCTGCTCCGATTGCTCTCTAAATCGATATTTGTGAGTCCTTGGGGTCACAAAACAAGAATCTATTCTCAAAATGATGAAAAATTGTCCGCCATGTTGAACTTTTTAGGTGCTGGTCCGATTGCTCTCAAAATCGATATTTGTGAGTCCTTGGGGTCACAAAACAAGAATCTATTCTCAAAATGTTGAAAAAATATCCGCCATGTTGAACTTTTTAGATACTGAAATGAAATGAAATATGAAATGAAATGAAATATTTTTATTGCTGCAAAATACAACACAGTAGGTATAAATGATACACATAAAGTATAAAAAATCTTAACAAACAATTTACAAAAAGAACTCATACCGTAACATAATATTGTATTAAGCAGATACAATTCCTGAGATGGATATCATCAAGGGTTCCTCACTAGGCAAGCCTGTATCGAGGAAACCTGAATTTTAAAACGGATTAACATTATTTATTGACCTCAGGTAGTGGACATAGACAAGTACTTATTATATAATATATAGGATACTTTTAAAGGAATATACATAAATGTCTAATTAATAGCTACCACAGAATAAAATGCAAATAAAAGTGAATTAGAAAAAACCATGAATTTTAACAGTATAGCATAAATAATATTTAATTGTTCAATAATTCTTCGGTTTTTTCGTATGTTAAAGAAGAAAGCCATTTGAACATAATATTTTTTGTTTCAAACACGGTTTTGTTTCTTACGTCGCAAAAATGAACTACTTTATTATAGACGTAGATCCTCACAAAATCACCGAACCGTTGAGCAAACTTAGTATTTACTGAAGGGATGTTTAGTCTGTAAACTCTGCGATTCCTCTCTAACTCGTATTTAGAAGAAGTAAGTACTGCTCTGTGCATCGAAAGTGAAGTTCTAAGAATGAAAAGTTGACGCACACTAAGCACTCCGGCGTCTTTATATAGATTTGTAGTAGGGTACCGATATGACTTTTGAAGCATAACCTTAAGTACTGAACGCTGTGCTCTCTCAGCTTGCAAAATGAATGTTTTAGCGGCACTGCCCCAGCATGGTATGCAATAAACTATTAGAGATTGACAAAGTGCATGGTAGACGGATGTGAGGGTGTCAATACTTGCAGCATACCGCAGATTCCGCATAACATTAATCAATTTTCTTATACGAGCTGACAGAGCCTCGATATGAATTTTAAATGACAGATTCTCGTCAACATTCACTCCCAAATATTTAATAACATTTGTGCGAGTTAATGATTCGCAATTACATGGATTATCATCGCACAGTACGTGATGAATTCTAATCTTGATATCTACGTCCGGAGCTGAAGCAGATGTCTTATGGAAGCATAAATACTTCGTTTTTGTAGTATTTAGTGTAAGTAGGTTACGCTGTAACCATTGAGTGATAAGCACCATGCCTAGCTCAGCAGAGGAGCAAACTATTGGCCAAGTTGGTCCATGAAAAATAATTACTGTATCATCAGCGTAACACAAAATATCAGCATTTTCAATGAGAACATCATGAATGTCATTGATATATAGTAGGAATAACGTAGGCCCGAGGATACTCCCTTGTGGTACACCAAATCTAATTGACTGAGAGCGACTTATAGTCTGACCAATTCTAACACACTGCCTCCGCTCTGTTAAATAACTTCTAAACCAGTCTAAGGCGGTTCCGCGGATTCCCATTCCCTCTAGTTTTTTTAGAAGTATAGGAACGGAGACAGTGTCGAAAGCCTTCGCCAGGTCTAAAAAGATGCCAACGCAAGATCTTCCATTATCAAGATGAGATGACACTGCAGTTGTGAGTAGCGTAACTGCATCTTCTGTATTTTTACCCTTACGGAATCCAAACTGGTGCGAAGATATTAAGCTATGAGAGTCTAAAAATTTTACAAGCCGTGTATTTACTAATTTTTCCAGCAGCTTAGAGAAGGTTCCTAAAAGCGATATTGGTCTATAATTGTCAACAGAATTTTTAGATCCACTTTTGTAGACTGGTGAAACCGAAGCAGTTTTCCAATCTTTCGGAAAAACTCCGTGCAATAAACTCAAATTAAATATGTGCGTGAGCGGAAGTATAATACAATTTTTAATGCACTTAACGAGAGAGTTGCCGAAACCATCAGTACCTGGTGCTTTACCGTTTTGTAATTGCATTATTAATTGCTCAACCTCTCTGCAATCTGTTGGACATAAGAAAATAGAATCTCCTGGAGAGCTAGTAACGCGAGCTGCTTTTGCAAGGTCTGCTTCGCTCAGGTTAATTTTGGTAAGTATTTGATCTGCCAGTCGTTGACCCAGAGTAGAAAAGTGTTTATTAATTGAATCAATGGAATCTTGCTTGTTTAGATAACCTTCCAATGATAATAATTCGGTTGGTTCTTTGTTATAATGGGATAAGTTACAAATACTCTTAATTGATCGCCAAAGTTTTTTTGGGTTATTTTTGTTTGCTTTAAGTTCTCTGTCTTGGTATTCAGTTTTTAATTTTCGTAATAAATCTATAAAGAAATTTTGATAGCGAGTGTATGTTATTTTAAGGATTTTATTCTCCGGGTCATTCCTGGTATGTAAATGCAAACGGTCACGGTTGCGCATACATTTCATGAGACCTGGAGTTATCCAGGGCTTTATATTATATCTAGATCTACTGATTTTAACTTCTTTAGTATGTTTGCTAATGATTCCTGTTAAGATTTCTGTAAAAACTTCATTAGCTCTGTTTGTGTCATTGACGTTGATAACGTCGGACCATTCGACATTCATAAGATCTTTTTTAATTGCGCTATAGTCTCTCATCATAATGAAGCGGTTTGGCCGGACAGGCTTCGGCTTTTGCGTACTCATACCAATCATGACTGGATAGTGATCCGTTATATTTACGTGACCAACAATACCAACAACTTTTTTCCAGCATTGTACATTTCTTATGTAAATATGGTCAAGGCATGAAGATTCTCTTGTGGGTTTCGTTATAGCCGGAAGAAGTCCGTGTTCAGCCATGAAACACTGATACTCCAGGCTTAGTGGATTTAACGTGGAGTCAGTTATGTTTACATTTATATCGCCGGCAATAACAAACGGTAGTCCCGTTGATTTATTGATATATGTTTCTAAAGATGATAAAAAAGTATCTAAATTTCGGACAGATGGCGAGCGATAAACTCCTAGAACATGGACTACTTTAGGTATAAAAATGGTTAAACAGTCAGCATCATTTAAGAGGGGTTCCGAGACTGTAGCGTTCCAAACATCCTTCACATAGGCAACTACTCCGCTATTTTGATTAATATACCTAGTGGTTTTAAATGAGTTATACCCAGGAATTTGTGGAATCACTAATAAATCGCTCAGCCAACATTCTGTCAAAATCAAGACGTCAATTGACACATCCATGCGCTTTAAGGCTACTAGAAGAGAATCAAAGTTTTTTTGTATGCTCCTAATATTTAGTGAAAAGAGTTTAAAATCATGTACCGGTGTTAAAATATTTTTACAATTATTAATGTCGCTTAAAACTTCACAGTAAATTTTTATGGCGTCTAAATCTGAGCTCAAAACATCATTGAACATCATTATTCAATAATAAATTTATCCAGAAACCAGTAAGAGCAGATTATGTTTACAGTTTTAAAACACTTTATATTCTCAAATATTAAAATTAGGAGCTGACTGGCAACCGAGTAAGGTATTAACTGACATTTGGATATACCGAGATTATTAAGAAAATTGCAGAGTCTACATTGCAGTGAAGTTATAGCTATAATAAATATATAGTCAAAAGAATTATAAATGTGCAACATATAGATATAATATAAAACAAACAGTTGGCAGAGTATTATTACACTAAAATATTGTGAAAGCAAAGTTATTATAACAAGATTAACTGTACTATTTTTCCATGTGAGATATGAAACAAAAGCAGAACGTAAATAAAAACAAAATAAATTAAAAAAACATAAATAACATAAATTGAAACAAAGCGACCATGATTCCTCTCGAAAACAAAAAGTAATTAACAGTTTTAGGAAATTCGAAACTAATATTTTCTCAGAGTTTTGGTTAAAAGCGCTATACTGTACCACCATCAGAAGCTGGAGAAGGAGGAAGCACACGGTCCAGGTCCCTGTGTGACGGTATAAGTACAGCTGCCTGACCCTGTCGCTGTCTGACATAAATAGCACCATGACTACACCAACAGAAGGCATAACCGTGCTGTTTGGCTCTGATCCTAGTGTCTCGAAATAAAATCCTGTTATCCTTAGTCAACCTTTCGTTGAAAAAGACCTTATGGGGTGTTCCAGTTACCTCTAGATCGGAGCTAGTTATATTTTTCCTTGATTTAGCGGCTTTGAGAAATTGATCTCGCTTGGATCTACGGAGAAGCCGAACCACTACGGGACGCGGCAACCTGGCACCATCCTCAGGTAGGGCGGTTGTCACCGGTGGTCGGCGCGGACCCATGCGGGTGACCCAGTCAAGGTCTCTGTCCTCCAACTCTACTCCTATCTTTTTGGCAGCCACAAGTATGGTATGGTATAGGTTTTCAGAGGGAGCCTCTGGAATACCAACAATTTCAATCTCATTCCTTAGATTAGACTGGGCCTGCGCATTTAATTCATTATGAAGCCGAGACACATTAGCTTGCAAAATTGCAACTTCAGAATCACGCTTCTCCAAGTACTTCAGTCGTTCATCGACAGCGGCTATCTTAAGCATAACTTCGTTCATACTTTCATTGGTAAAAGAAAGAGAGTTAGTCAAATCGTCTAATTTTGTCTTGACGGCCGAGAACTCAGTGGTTAGCACACGCAATTGTTCGATGAGCTGATTAATTTCAGATCCCGTAGAGTCTGTCTTCTTACGAGTGGTGACGTTTTCGGAACCACCTCGAACTGGTGTCAGGCTGTTGTCCCCACCTTTTTTTTGCCCGGCAGAGCATTCGGGACACTTCCAGGTCTTTCTTCGTTCTATGTTGATAGTGGATACATTTACGCATAAAGAACAAAATACTTTTTCACAAGCGGTAGATGTGCATCTGAGAATATTTGTGTCTTTAATGGGTTTCATACATCCTCCACACTTCATTCTGATAAATTAACTACCAAAAAAAACCTTTTTGGGTTTCCTATTCGAAATTTCCTCACCGAGACAATTTTTTATGCAGTAAATTATTGTCTCCTCTGTTTTGTTACTCTTTGCCCAATACGTTGTAATGTCACACAACAAACTCGCTACGACCGCAGTGCACGCGAATCTCGCGGTTAGGTTAGGTGCGTAACCGTGAAAATCCCCTGCGCGGCAACGATGATATGGCACGGATCGAGTGTACCCACACTCGAAAACTAATAAACAGTTGCAGAATTTTAAGTTGATTTGTATGATATAAGCACTGTTTTGGCACTCACAGATTTGAAACTAATCGAAATTTATAGTTAAGTTGGAGTAGCTTAAATTTACACCAAAATTACGTAGTTTATTCACTATTTTACTAATAATTTCAAAATAAAAAATAAGAGATGTTTCAACACAGAGTTCACTGTCCAACCCTTGATTTAGATAGATTGATTTGATTTAGATATTTAGAACACTGTTTTAGATACTGGTCCGATTGCTCTCAAAATCGATCTCAAAAATCATCATCAAATCAAATCAAAAAGAACATGATATTTTTTCATCATTTTGAGAATAGATTCTTGTTTTGTGACCCCAAGGACTCACAAATATCGATTTTGAGAGCAATCGGACCAGTATCTAAAAAGTTCAACATGGCGGACATTTTTTCAACATTTTGAGAAAAGATTCTTGTTTTGTGACCCCAAAGACTCACAAATATAAATTTTGAGAGCAATCGGACCAGTATCTAAAGAGTTAAACTAACTGCAACAAAACTTGATATTTATTAGGTATTTTAAACAAATATATTATTTTGATGAAAATTGCATTTACATAATATATGAATAGAATATGGATACATTAATTAGTATTCCATACTAGTAATTAGCTACACATAATACAATGTCCTCTCATTGTAACTGATGTCAATCAACACTAAATATTATTATTTTAAAAATTTAATTTACTTACTTATATCGTGCGGGTGCAAACGGCCAACCGAGCTGAGAGTACTGACTGTTGTGTGCGTGTCGACACACACAACGCTAACCCGCAGTAAAACACCTATTTGCCGCGCGCTGCCTTCGCACGACGCCCTCTTAAAGTGAGCATGACTTACTTAAGTATGCCTTAGAAATAAAAAAAAATAACTAAAAGGAAACTATTAAACACACAATTTGTTATAAAAACGTTTTTGCTATAAAACCGCATTTAGACCTTTTCTCGTTTATTAATTTAAATCACTGCTATAGGAATATTATGTGAGTGAAATAACTTGATTTCATAATAGCATGAGGATCAATACAAATATGACACCAAATTGTGTACGGTGGTTGAAGAAGAAATCGAAACTGGTACACTTCGTGGAGCTGATGATGTACAACACATAAGAAACGTTGCATTTGAAATAATTCTAAAATGATTCAATTGTTTTAAATACTCATTTCATTATAAATTCAATGATGTCATCCAAATTAAAATATATGGATGACTGTCAAATAGTACAGTAGTACCCAACTAATATGGCTTACCGATGTACCTGCGCAGAAGATACATTTTCAAAGCGCGGGAAACGCTATTGGCCGACAGCTGCCGCCATGTTAGCGCGCCGTGCGGAGGGGCGTGACTTGCGAGTGAGACGGAACTAACAGCTGCATTGTATTATGAACATTATAGTAGTGATCTAAGGTTGATTGTAAGTTTTAAGCATTCTTTCGTTAATCTTCAGGGCCATACTTTCTTTTCTGTGCGAACGCAGATTCACGACGCGCCATATAAGTTGGGTAATACTGTACACTTCGTGGAGCTGATGATGTACAACACATAAGAAACGTTGCATTTGAAATAATTCTAAAATGATTCAATTGTTTTAAAGACTCATTTCATTATAAATTCAATGATGTCATCCAAATTAAAATATATGGATGACTGTCAAATAGTACCTACTAACAATATCAAATCGATTTCACATAACAAACATTAGGAAATCATCGACAAAAACTAATCGTCGGACATTCCGTGTATTTGTGTGTCAAACCAAATCGCTTAAACAACAGCTCTTAACAACCCGCTACTGGAGAGTTCAATTTATTTCAACATGCGTACAACGCAATCGATTTCAAACTCTACGTTTATGTAAATAAAGGTTGTTGAGCTGGCAAACATTTTGTTATGTACCGTCAATAATGGAATTAAAGCACACAGCTTTAATGTTTACATTGCAACGTTGTTCGTATGTTGATAATGAGATGGGATGCAATATTATGTTGGATCGTGTCGTACAGTTTTAATGAAACACGGTAGGTATTTGCGTGACAATTTAGATATAACTATTTAATGTAATTTCGTTACGAGTGGCATCTAGTTAACATTGTCGTAATTTGTGTATAAACGGTTTGTCCAGTCTTTTAAGGTTTTCAAATTAGTTGGTAATAGATTTTAAGGCGATGATAGCTCAGTGGTAGTGACGTCGGATACCGAGATGAAGGTCCCGGGTTCGAATCCTACAATGCGCTTGAGCTTTCGGTGAAGGAAAACATCGTGAGGAAACCATAGTACGGTGGTAGGGTACTTTGTAGTACCCGCCTGGCTGGCTATCACACTCAAGTTGAAAATCTGTCGCCAAGCACCTTTCGGTGTGTTCTGATAGTTGCACTTGAGAGCCAGTTCTTTCTAGGCTTTGTGTGCTTACCACCTTCGGCCGCATCATCACTTACCATACTGAGATTACGGTCAAACACTGGCCTATAAACAAAAAAAAAATTGCTGGCATTTGTCATTTGTCATACAGGCTGATATATCCATTATTGTTTAATTGTCAGACGAATAATTTCCATATTATGATGTACCTTTGTGATTTAAATTGTTTAAAATTATTTTATCGTCGTATATTGAAATAACTGCAATTCTAGTAATCGGTCTGCTCTCGGTTATAAATGAAATTGTATACCGAGCTCAATGGAGCTCAAATACAACATGCCATTGACTGACGCGGAGTTTGATCCTGCCTGCATCAGGTCACTCTTTAAAACACAATCAATTTACAAAAAAAAAACAAGAGATACTAAAGCATAAAAATGGCCGCGTATCCTAAAAGCTGCGGGCTTTGCAACCACGGCAGCCATTTTGGCATGAAACGCAACATCATTTAATTTACTCCTAATTACTGGACACCGGCCGATGGGACACAACGCAACGTTAATATGGAAGACATCCATGTTAGAAACTTCTGCATACGGTAATTTGGATGGATAAGGTAATTTTGACAATGGCTTTAGCAACAAAATCATAAAAGATTTGGTGACGGAGCATAGCCATTCGCTTCAATTTAGAATGGCTGATAAGTCTGACAATGTAACCGCTTGTCGAAATGTCTATTCACTCAGCCTCATAGGTCCCTGTGTTGAATTAATCAGAAAACACAGAGCTTAATTAATCAGTTCTTTGCTTCACAGATAGCACATCTGCCCTAGAAGAATGATGATTCTTAAGAGATGGAAAATTTGGGAATCGATCATTAGTTATGGGACAATATGTAACTTTGGTTGTTGATTCGATTGACGGTGAAGATCAAAATAAATTTAAACAATTTGAATACTAAGACTTACTTCAGATTACCACATCCAAAACCCTGACCCAAATTTCATCCTCAAAGTGGCCCGACATAACATTATTGAGTGGTGCAGTACACTATCAGCTTAACTCAGTTAATTACAGCATGGATTGAAATGCCCTCATGCTCCGTTGTTAGCCGCGGTCGGACATCCGATGGTGACAGGTAATGAGATGATCAAACTAATCATGGTTCCACTTACCTGTATACATTATATTATATCTTCTAATGAAGGATACATAATATATGAAAATTTACAGAATGCCAAACATACAGACCTAAATGGAAGGATATAGGGAGCTGCTAAAGAATCATAACCAGGGGGCCTATCACAAGCTCTTTAAACAAGGTTAAAATAACCTTATTTGTCTTTTGTCCCATTTTGACGCCGGATGTCAAAGAAAGACAAAAGTCAAATAAGGTTATAATAATATTGTTTTAAGAGCTTGTGGTTCGCCCTCAGGTACTGATTGCTGTAGAAATAAAACATACTTATACCACCAAGGTAGCAAACAAGCATACGGCCCGTCCGATGGTAGCGGTTACCCTAGCCTATAGATGCTTGCAACACCAGAGATAACACACCCTTTTTGATCTCAATGCTGTATCTACTCTTGAAAAACCACGGTGAGCTACGCTCATTGCAGAAACTAAGCGTATGCGGTAAACTAAGTTTTGTTAGTTATTATTATTTTAGTGGAAGTAAAATAACCAAAGAAACATCATCATCATATCAGCCCATGGATGTCCACTGCTGAACATAGGCCTCCCCCATTGATTTCCACTTCGAACGGTTCTGGGCCGCTTGCATCCAGCGGCGCCCAGCGACTCTGACCAGGTCGTCGCTCCATCTGGTGGGAGGTCGTCCCGCTTGGCGCTTTCCAATACGTGGTCGCCACTCGAGAACCTTTCTTCCCTATCAGTTATCGGCTCTTCGAGCAATGTGGCCTGCCCATTGCCACTTCAGCTTATTAACTCTACGAGCTATGTCCATCGTTTTCGTTCTACGAATATCCTCATTCATTCAAAGAAACATTAGGACTGTCATTAATAAATGGATACTTTTGATCCATAAAAGAAGGAAGGAGCACAAAGGGAATCAATCAACAAAGAAGTTCATATCAATTCCAATCACGACACAAAAATGAAGCCCAACAGTTAAACTGTCCCAATTCCTGTGTTCTTTAATCAGCTTTGTCCGTAACTGAGTGAATAAAACATCAAACGTCGAAACGAAACTAATTGAATACAATTTGTCAGCTGAAGAATTCTTACAATTCATCGAAATTCGAAGACATCGTTATCGCACATTCCAACAATAAATTAACAAATTAGTACAATAACGCCATACGTTAACGTTAATTGATCCATTATTACATTTTTCTTGTATTAATCGTCTGAATTTGTAGTATCATTGAGCTGAGGCACTTCAGAGGTCGGCAACGAAGGGTCACCCTGAATCCTCTAGCGTAACAAGGTCAATATTCAGGTTAATCTCTTAATTCTAACCCACCGAAGGCATTTGTAGCTGAGATCAAAGAGCCGGCTCATTTCAAAACCGCGGCTGCATTTTTAAAAGAAAAAAACAAAAATACCCTCTCATTATTATTTACGGGGTGATTTCACAAAAGAAAGACACGAACTTGGTCAGACAAAAAGCGGGCAATTTAACTAAAAGAACTGTAAAAGTTTCAAGCTTTTCTTTCTCTTCACAGAATATGGCTAGAAATCTAAACAAAGACGGCAAACAATGTTATCAAAAGTGAAGTTCAATTACGAGAGAAGGGTTGGAATATATTTGAGATATTATAGTTAAGACAAATGGGGTGTATAAATGTCACGATTTGTTATTTGAAAAAATATACGGAATAAAATCTAAAAACGATGCTCGTTGATTCGATGTACTGAAACTTGTAATTGTGTTTGCATAAACGAGATGACATGTAGATGCACTGCGAAAGTTCACAGAAAATACGAGTAGAAGCTTTATATATCAAACAAAAATACACAAAACCTCTCTGAATAAGTCACATAACAAAAGCCCCGTCAGGACTCACTAGAAACTAGATGCAATCACAACAAGAAAACCGCATTACACTTTTATAAAAATGACGCTATCACCGAGACCGCCCCTCCAACAAGGTGTTGGGGGCACAAATAATTTATTACCTTCCAGTACCACAGACAACATAAGCCGCGAGAAAAATAAGCAAACTACCCACTTAAAAAGACGTAACCGTCTCGGTGAATCCGGTTCCGGGTAAATCGAACCTTGAGTCAATGTACTGAAATTCAAAAATCAACCCCTCACAATGAGATCCTCGGTCATTTTTACCCTGGAGTTGAAACATAGTTTTCCACAAAGGGGTATAAATTTCGAGTAAAGGCGGGGATGTCGCGTCGACCTTATTTAATTTCATAATAAATTGCAATAATTGCATTAGTCGAGACGGAGGAGAAATAAATCAGGCGATACGGACAAGTCTGCGCGACGAAGTTTGCTGTCAAGTTATAAAAATGACGGGTCACTGCTTTGTAACTAATCTTTTGGTCGCTATGATACCTAACTATTTATTTTGGGCTTTTATTAGTGAATATTTTAATACAAATCTAATTTCATTAGACTTGTACAGCATCATATTGAATTGGATTTAAACTTGAAGCCTGAATACCTTCAGGCAACTTTCTTACAATTAATTTACAAACATAAAACATCGTTAGCACAAAAATACTTTTGCGTTCAAAATAATAATACAAAAACAACATCTAGCCACAGATTACTAAACAGTTACTACGTTCTAGCTACGTTCAATTTGACTTCAAATTCACTTACCTCCAAAATAAAGCTACCAAACAAAAGGCCGTAATAAAATTAACATAAAAGTTACTCTAACCCTATAATTACTATCATATATCTTTTAGCACAGACGAAAAGCAGACTTGTATTGTTTAACCCTCGATGCTATTAACATCCCTTGGACTTATGAAGATTCGATTAAGCCTGTTGCAGATTAAACAGACCCCTGATTACGAGTATACATGGAAAAACAATTAAGGAAAATACTAAAGCAATGATAGAGTGTAAAGTTTGTCTTTTGTTTTCGGTATCTTAACGTTGGCTTGCGGTGGGCGGGTCGCAGAGACCTATGGGTTATATTCTGTGCGGAAATAGGTACAGGCATTTAGGGGGTTGCGCATTGTAAGCCATTAGAGTTTAATTTATTGTTTTTAGATAAAGTGTGATGGAGATTAGTGTAGGAGCTAACGTGTTAAAATGTTTAGCGAAATAGTCTGCGAGATAATTTATGTTTCTTGCGCAACACAATATGGAGTTGCTACAACGTTGACCGTTCATTAAAAATACCCCCTTTACATAATCATTCGTTATTTACCTACGCCTCCCGTGTATTTTCACAATTTTTTTTGTTACGCGTAGAGCTCGTAAGATTTAGAACGATTGAATGTAAGAATTTTTATTTTTGTATGAATTCCTGATGATAGTATAAAATCTGATGAATTATTAAATGTCACGTAAGTTATTGTTTATGTTTGTTTCTACTGTTTGTAGGCATGTGTTTGATCGCAATCTCACCATGGTAAGTGATGATGCGGCCGAAGGTGGTAAGCACACAAAATCTAGAAGGAGCTCCCTTTCAAGTGCAGCTGTCGGAACACACCGACAGATTTTCAACTTGTGGGTGGTAGCCAGCCAGGCGGGTACTACAAAGTACCCTACCACTGTGCTATGGTTTCCGCATGATGTTTTCCTTCAACAAAAGCTCTAGCTCATTGTAGGATTCGAACCCGGGACCTTAGTCTCGGTATCTGGCGTCACTACCACTGAGCTATCATCGCCTTCGTAATATAGTCCTGAGAGGTTGTTACTGTTTTGCCAACAATCCTGTATACAGGATGTTGTTTTGGTCGGCGACAAGCGACTCAGGAGTGGTAGTAAAAAATACACATCCCAAAAATGGACTTAATCCCTTTAAATACTGTAAATGCGTTGAGAAATACCTTATTCAATTTGAAATAAAATTACTGCAAAGTATGGTCACTCGGCACGTGCACAGACTAGAGCTAGGCGCAAGCCGCCATCGCCCCACCCCTTTACTCCCTCGCACTCCCGTTGAATATTACGTCTACACTTTACCTTATTACATGATTTTCCAAATAATATATTTTTTGTTTTTATTATAAAAAAAAAAAGTATTTTTTTATATATTTTTTAGCACCAGTATCATTTTTGTATTATCGACCCTGAGTCGCTCGTCGCTGACCAAAACAACGACCTGTATAGATAGAGTCATCATTTCTCGTCACGCCACTCCTTCATCAATCATTAGCCATATGCATATTGAAGTCAAACACCTTATCCAGCACCCTGATCCATATAGCAAACACAGGTCTTAATCTCGATTTATATCCCCTTGTTTTATCTTGTCACAGTCACTTGCTTTCAACTTGACCTAAATTCCATTCCAATAATGCTTTCATTCAACGATAAATAAGAAATAATAGGTTCATTTACAAGCCACATATCATTACGACATGATTTAGGATAACTGAGCAGTGTAACCAAAATATAAGTCGCCGCGGGGCGACCTAGTATGTTATAAATATTAACTTCAATATATTAGAAATGAACACACGATGTACATTCAAAAGTTACTTTTTAGTCGTTTTTATTTTCACATAATAAGTGCCTATGTCTTACGGTATTTTGGTGTGGGGTTCTGCCGCAGACTTGGAATCAAATTTTGTATTGCAAAAAAGAGCAATTCGCGCCAACTACTGTTTGGGGTCACGCGAATCTCTGCGAAAGGTATTTCCGGAAATTAATATATTAACTTTGCCCTCTCAGTACATTTTTGAAAATATTATGTATGTTCGTAAAAACATTGATTTGTTTCCAGTCAATAGTGATTATCACGATAGAAACACTAGAAACAAAGACAAAATAACTGTGCCTAGATTTAGATTAGCTTAAGTAAATAAGTTCTTTCTTGGGAATTGTATCCAATTTTACAATAAAATTCCTCATAGCGTGACCAGTATGTCCTTTTTTAAATTTAAGGAACATATCAAAAAGCGGTTGTTGAGTAGGGCCTATTATAAAGTGTCTCATTATATTGACGACAAGGATGTATGGAAGTAGCTTCTCTCTGCACTTGCTTCACTTAGCAGCTAGTTCAAGGTCCATTTTAATTCAAAGTATGCTATTATTATTATATCTTTTTATTTTGTTTAATTTACAGATTATTACTTATAGTAATTAATTTATTTTAATGTTTTTCATTTATTTCTAAATTCATCGATATATTATGTCTGTCTACTTAATTGTTATATTTTCTATATACCTAAATGATATTTAGTATAAACTTGTCAATAGTCACAGTGATAACAAATTGCGTGTTTAGTAGTTTCCCTTTAGTTTATTTTTTATTTCTAAGGCAGACTTAAGTAAGTCAGGCCTTTGCTTGCGGCGGCGTCGTGTGACGGGTCGCTCACTTCCCTCCAATATGGCGAGGAGGGCGATGGCTGCCACACGCGTCATACTTGTGAACAGGTGCTGCTTGTGGGGGTTGGTCTGCTTAAGTTTGCCATTTATTTATTTACTTATTAAATATAGATTCAGTCTACTTTGTAGTTTTGCCGCCGCGCCGGGGCACGCAATTGTTGTCAGTGCGATTAGAATGTAAATATTATGTAATGAATCTAAGCTTGTTTTGGAAAGAGTAATTGCTGAGTTTATTGCCGGCTCTTCTCAGCAAATGCAACCTTCCGAACCGGTATTAGAGTATTAGAGTCAGACTTTTCATAAGTGCCTGCGAAGGTCTATTTGAATAAATGATTTTGAATTTTGAATTTTGCCTTGCATTTTACTTAGTTTTTAACAAATCTTAAAGGGGAGGTAGAGCGTAGCGTTTATTCGCTCAAAGAGCACCTCAACTGGAGAAGTACTGCCACCTTAAGAGTGCGTATAAAGCAAAATAACATATCTTAGAATTGAAATTTACCCAAGTAAATAATATTTAAATGAAAAAATATTTTTATATGGGTATTTTCATTATACATATACGCGAGGGTTCTATATGAGCAAAAACATAATTGAATGAAATTTCTTCGATAGAAAAAAACACAAAGCTACCTCTAATAATAATGAATTTTCGTTTTTATTCGTTCATGGTGTATCTAATTAAGACAAAAATTCGATAAATAATATCACTAGCATATGACCTAGGGCAGCTACTAACGTTTTTTTTAAAATATTCTATACTTTACGAGTTATTTAGATAAGAAGCGCTTAGTTCATTTTTGTGTCGCGAAACACGCTATCTCCGTCTCATGCCACGCGAAGATTAGACATAAGTTTGTCTCATCTGACATTCCCATATTTTTCAGCTTTGTACGCACTGTTACAGAATGCCGAATATTGTGTAAAGTTGTGTTCCTGCGCGTGAGTAAGGTCGCCAGAGCTCATTGCGGGGAGGGGGGCAAAGTCAGTAACGCGTGAGCGATGCTTCGTGTGTTGCAAGCGTCCATATGGCTCCGATAACCGTTTACCATCAGGCGGGCCGTATGCTTGTTTACCGACTAATGCCCGGTTTCTATAAACAAAAACGAATCGTTTTGCTTACCAGTGGTAGTTTTTTATAGCCAAACTAGGCATATATATCATTTCGTAATCTAATTTTACCTGTGATAGCTACTTCCGTATGGAGAGTCTGCTATGCAAAGCTTTGAGGTCTTTGCTTCATTATTAGTAAAGATATAAGTCTTAATTTTAACCGATAATGGTCCGTTTATAGGAACCGGCCATTAGTCGTTTAAAAAAATGCCCCGTCTGTATTTTCGTCTTTAATAATAGGTATGATGTCTAAGTGAAGCCAAAATAAGAATTAATGTAATCCTCTAAATTTAAAAGCCTCTAAATATTTTTTGTATAAGAATTGAGCAAATAAACGATATTGTCATTTTTCGACGATGACATTTTATTTAATACAAATAAACAATTTACTAAGTCTTATATACCATTATAGATAGATAGATAGATAACTCTTTATTGTACAAAAGTATTTAAACAAAGTATAAAAATAAATGCTTAAAGAAATTACTGTAAGTACAATAGACGGTCTTATCGCTAAAAAGCGATCTCTTCCAGACAACCGGTTGGTACGAATTCCTCTCCATCCTAAGGAGAGGAATTCGTACCAACAAGTAAATATAAATAAAAGTTGAGTTTCATATATAAACTAAAAAGCGACCGAACCGACATAACCCAAACTAGCTCAAAAACAGCCGCAGGGTGCTTAAAGCATTAAATTATGAATATCATCGTTCAATATGTAAACACGACTCCTACGGACTATGAGTACAGAGGAATGAGGAGTGGTTATGTATGGACGTAACCTTTGTCTCAATTTTGAATTATTCAAATGGATTTCCAAGGTTCATATTACTGTCTGTGAAGATCCTGTAAGTGCCACTTGTCTTTATACACACATTGTTTTAACTAAATAAAGGGTTTTGAAGATTCTCAAAGCTTTGAGGTCAATCAGACCTGAGAAGAAAGGTATAATACAGGTCGTTGTTTTGGTCAGCGACGAGCGACTCAGGGTCGATAATACAAATGATACTAATGCTAAAAAAATATAAAAAAATACTTTATTTTTTTTTAATAATAAAAATAAAAAATTTAAAATTTTGAAAATCATGTTATAAGCTAAAGTGTAGACATAATGCTCAACGGGAGTACGAGGGAGTAAAGGGGTGGGGAGATGGCGGCTTGCGCCTAGCTCTAGTCTGTGCACGTGCCTAGTTACCATACTTTGCGGTAATTTTATTTCAAATTGAATAAGGTATTTCTCAACATATTTACAGTATTTAATGGAATTAACATAACATAACATAACATAAATATACTTTATTTGTACACCACAAAAACAGTATACAAAAAGAAGGAAAACAAATACAAGAGGAAGTGATACAAAACAGGCCTTTTTTGGGTTAAGTCCATTTTTGGGGAATATATATTTTGTACTACCGCTCCTAGGTCGCTTACCCGACCAAAACAACAACCTGTATATTCATCAGAACTAAAATCAATGAGCATCAACATTGCTTATAGAGATCGAATATTAATAGAGCTGTGCTGTGATATGGGTATGAACAACGCTACTTTTTTTTTAATTAAATGTTCTTGCGTTTGGCCACTGACCCGCCCATAAGGGACGAAGACGAAGCCTAGAATGGAACACGCTTACCCAAAAGGAACCTATTCACTCTGGCCTTGAAAGTCCCCATATTGTATGAGTCAGGAAACACAGATGCCGGTAGTAAGCTCCACTCCTTTGATGTCCTTGTGCCTTATTGAAACGAACGTGCGTTCGTAGTTTGTATCGGTAAATACATAAAATCAATGTCATGTTCTCGTTTTTCATCGATAACTTTTACCGAGAACAAATGACTCATATCGTTATTTTTTCTGTCAGTCACTGTCACTAGTATCCGATATATCTATAATACTCGGTTTCAATAAACAAAAACTAATCGTTTTGCTTACCAAAGGTAGGTTTTTTTATCGCCAAACTGAGCATATAGATCATTTCGTAAGCTAATTTTACCTGTGATATACTACTTCCATATCGGAGGGTCTGCTATGCAAAGCTTTGAGGTCTTTGCTTCATTATTAGTAAAGATATAAGAGTCTTAATTTTAATAAATTTTAACCGATACCGGTCCGTAAATTATTGAAACTGGGCCTTAGGCCCGGTGCAAACTGTTCACGCCGCGTTCAAGGTAGGTTACTCTATGACATTTCTTAACATGCAAAATGCAAAAATAACCTTTTATTACATTGAAAACCGTGTCTTAGTAAGTGTATTAGTTTTCTTAATATATGTATATAAGTGTATTAGTGTTTATATTATATGGATTCTATAAAAGAAAATACTTCTACTTTAATGAATAAATGTACTTTATACATGTTTTAAAACCACCTTGTCCAGACTCAAATGTTAAGAATTTTTTACCTTTTATATAAAAGTCTCGGGCAACATAAAAACCTACAAAGGTTCAATAACTGGCCGCCCGTTACACCGTCATGTATCGGCGGGCATCGTGCATCAACCGAATTCTGCTCCGCATACTAATCAACTTCAGTACATTGTGGGAACGTTGGTGTAAAATCTGTCTGGAAGAGGCTAAGTTGAGCGTAGATTGAAGATAATTATCTTTTTGTAATTAATATAGCAAGAATATAGTAAGCACATATAGAACAAGACTTGGAGCATTGCTGGTGTTACTAGATTTTACCACTGTCATTTTTTTTTTCTTCTTCCTCACCAAATGCTGTTCATAGCAGAATGAATTTACCGCTGTATTCAATGTTATTGCTTTTTAGCACTTTTTTCAAAGACAAAGTCAAAGTCAAAGCCATTTATTCAATTTAGGCCCTAGTAGGGCACTTATGAAGGTCAAAGCTACTGAAGTTACCACCAGTTCGTAAGTCGGCCTTCAACTGAGAAGAACAGGCAAGAAACTCAGCAAGGTTACATTTTTTAAATATTTTTTTTGAACAATCTGACTATTGGCTATTTTTCTCCAAAACATTATACATACATACATGCATTTTAATTCTCTTCTATTACAATGTGAGCAATTTATTGTTAGCAACTATTGGACATTAGCAATACTACTGCCTGGCAGGCATCTGCCTTTCAAGTGGTACAGACGGAAGACACCAATAGAGGCTTGGCAAGATATTCTTAACTTAAGGGTGGCAGCCAACCAGGTAGAATACAGAATAGCCTATCACCATTCCAACTATTACCGTCTAAACTTCTTCAAGCAGTGTAAAATAATAACTCTTGACACATCTAGTTATCTTTATGTTCATGTTCTGTATTGAAGAATCTCTATAGAACTGATGTTGGGACCATTGTTCTTGTAAGTTGATAATCGATTTATCGGAAAACCTATCTCAGTGGGCGATCATACTCGAGTTTTAAAAGATCATCTCTTCTTTACATAATATTATATGCCATAGACAAGGCCATAGAGTACATTATTTTTCATTTTTTAAAGGTCTAAGATATTACTATTAATAGTTTCTCTTTACCAAAATATATACTGGGTGGAGACTTCGAGATGGCATATTTTCGAAACCTATGTTGGGTTAGTCATGCTGAACAACTACGGGACCAAAACAGAATTCTCAAAAAAAAATTTTACTCTTCATAGTAAATGTCAACCTTGCTCGATCATAATGTATTAAAAGTATTATTTTTTTTGAGAATTTATTGTTGGTCCCATAATAAAAGCTGTTCAGAATGACTAACCCAACATAGGTTTCGAAAATATGCCATCTCAAAATCTCCACCTGTTATTTTGGATCCCATTTTGCAATCAATTGAAAAATCTTTTGAAAAAACATAAGCAACAAATAGGTAAGTTATTATTGCAGACCACATATAAGTAAGCGAAGTAAGAAATCCTCTCCACTATATTGACCTAAAACTTGTTTAATTTGCTGATGGCGAGTGGATGAAGAACGTGGAGGAATAGGAGACATGGCACCTATTAGTAGAGACCTAAGACCAGCAGTAGATATAAACAAATGACAGGCAGGCAAATGCTGATGATGAATACCCACTACAAAGACAAAAACAAGTATGTAGTATATCTAAAACCAGTTATCTGGTTTCCATAATACGAGCTCTGCTAAACGGATCGGCCTGGCCATTTGTGAAGAATGCCACAAGATATTTATTTACTGTATTGAATTAAAATGAAAATTTCAAAGCGGCTAGAGCAGAGCGCCTTCCCCTAGCAATCAAGGGAACCCCCTTAACTTTATAACCCAATTCATATCTCGGTTAAGAAACTTCTCAAACTCTTGATAGTTTTAAAGTAAGTTTGAAATTAATCGATGCGGTCATTCAAGCGGAAAGTTGAGTTGAGACGCGTACAGACAGACCGGGTATAAGGTATTTAATATAGGTAATTGATGTGCTTATAGTGATTCAAGTTTTGGAAGAGTGAACGGTTTTTGGACTTCAAAATGTAAAGACGATGTTAACATACCAAGAGAATCTTGGAGAAGCGAAAAGTATACATCGTAACGCCACAGTTGAAGTGAATTATAACTATGATGAAGCTGATGATGATAAAGAAGATTTAAATCAGATTATATTGAATAATGCTTTTATTAGAAGAAAAGAGAAATATTAAGAGGAAAGTCATATATTAAGCAAAAACTTTAAGCTCGTTAAGTATACCACCGATTATAAAACAACATTCTCAAACTATTCCTCATCTGAACCAATTAATACGGGCTTTAAGGGGCTAGGGTACCCTTGAGCTACAAACGAAACCTCGCCTCCTACGTTCAAGCCCTTCGAACCGCGAAAAGTGATCAGACTGACGAAGATTTTGCGCAATTTACCCCTTTTTTAGAGGGTTGGTAAAATTTACTAATAGAATATTGCATGAAGATTAAATGTTGTCTACTAATACAAAATAATGTATATTATAGAGGAACAGGAGGAAAGATTATTTTCTCTTAAAAAATTCAATACAAGATACAAATTCGTTTTGTTATCGAATCAGCCCCGATTAGATGTATCGATAGATCAATTTATCGATTTTTGTCGACAAATCTGCCATAACATAACATTTAATATGGAAAAAAACCTACTTTATCGATGGTTTAAGCTTATCGAAGATCCCATACTCGGCAGCGATAAATTTGAAAGCAAAAAAATATTCGTACAAAAGAACGAGGTTGACCAAAGATATTATTTGCGTCATATTTATATTATTTAAATATAACCTTCAGGGGTAGTAACCAAATAAAATGCACACATGGCTACATATATTATAGGTAAGTAAAAAAAGGCCACTTAGACGTGGGGATGAAAAGCTTTCGAGAGCGCCAAGTCTTCAGGTACCGAAATGCATAGCGTGAAGGTTTCACATGAAGTAACTGTTGCCATTTATAGGAATAAAGACTGAGAATGACTAGATATAAGTAGCTCATGAGGTTTGTATCAAACACCCTTAGAACTTATCCTTAATGACCCGCGGTATTTTTGAATGGCTGAATAAAGTTACATAGGCTAGTCGCAGAAGTGCAAGTTTTAGAGAGGATTCTGAGGAGTGGGCTAAAAAAGACACAAGATCATTATCATCATCATCTGCCTACCTTATCCCAGTTATGCGGATTTGGCGCAATATACAATGTTTTTTTGTTCGGCGAAAAGCGACCCAGGAGTGTTAGTAAAAAAAAAAAAAGAAATGTACTTAATTCCATTAAATACTGTAAATGCGTTGAGAAATACCTTATTCAATTTGAAATAAAATGACCGCAAAGTATGGTCACTAGGCACGTGCACAGACTAGAGCTAGGTGCAAGCCGCCATCTTCCCACCCCTTTACTCCCTCGCACTCCCGTTGAGTATTACTTCTAAACATTAGCTTATTAAAAAAAATAAAGTATTTTTTTTATATTTTTTTAGCACTAGTATCATTTGTATTATCGACCCTGAGTCACTCGACGCTGACCAAAACAACGACCTGTCTACGCGTCTTCCTTCAGCCTTCCTTCCCATAATATCAGAAGTTACTCCCTCTTAAAAAAGACGCACGATGATAACGTTAAATTTATGAGAATACTGGTTTCTGAATGCAATGTCACCTCAATTCCACATCACGCTGCCGTTTATTATGACAGACGAGTTCTTTACCGAGAACAGAATGCATTCGCAATGAAATTGAGAACGTCTCAGCCATTCAATGCAAATAAAGTAAGCGCTGTGACACATCACGATTGCCATTTTGATGTCTTCTTCGAGACAGGGTGGAAATACTGATTGTTTTCGATTGTACCTTTTTGGACGTCTGATAAAGGTTTTTATTATGATGAACTTAAGTTATGGTGGTTTTAAAAACCGATTGGATTGATGAATGTTGATGAAATGTCGGTTCTTGGTACGTGTTGTAGCGTTGTTATTCAAAGCTATATACTGTCCTACTATAATTGTTTGTTTTGCTGTTATAGTGCAGGTATACGTAAGATTACCGTAATGGATCTAAAAAGTAACCTAATATTAAAATTATTACCTAATATTAATTATTTATTAGCATCGGAAGAAGACGAGTCATATTGATAGATACCCATAATAGTCTTCCAAAGGAATAGGCAATGTATAATTAAATGTTTGAAGACCTATGTTCAATACAGGCTATTTTTTTGTTTATAGGCTGTGTTTGACCGTAATCTCACCATGGTAATTGATGATGCGGCCGAAGGTGGTAAGCACACAAAGCCTAGAATGGAACTAGCTCTCAAGTGCAGCTATCGGAACACACCGACACCGTACTTGGCGACAGATTTTCAACATGAAGGTGGTAGCCAGCCAGGCGGGTACTATAAAGTACCCTACCACCGTGCTATGGTTTCCTCACGATGTTTTCCTCCTCCACCCCCACTTTCACCTTTCATTGACACCTCGTTACATCTCGAACAATCTTAAATAGCTAAGTATTTTTTTAAACATTCCTGTTTTAGAAGATGGTATATCATCCTAACTAATTATAAAAGCGAAAGTGAGTTTGATTGTTTGTTTGTTACGCCTTCACGCCTCAACTACTCAACGGATCGGATAGCCTATGGTATGGAGAAGGACACAGACTTTAGGTATAGGGGACCTTTTCTCCCGAGAATGTGTGCGAAATCGCGGGGAACAGCTAGTATTATTATAAGCAGAAAACGCGTACATTTTCTGTCAGCAAACCGGTTGCAATAATTTAGTTTCTCCATTTAACATTTTAGTTTTCACTTAAAGAAATAATTGAAAACTGTTTTACAAAAAACTTAAACCGACTTCAAAGTATATTCAAATCCTGATCTGATGTCAATGGAACCAAATGGGAAGTGTACCCTTCTAAACAAAAAAAGAAGTTTCAATCTATCTCAATCAAATCTGTTAATAAATGACGGAGTTATGAGGTAACAAACATAAAAAAAATACAACCGAATTGATAACCTCCTGTTTTGAAGTCGGTTAATAAATTACAGTAACAGTCAATAAAGTCTTTAATACATTTATATTTGAATATATTTAAATTATTACTTGTTACTTTTACCTACACAACGTGTGAACATAGATTTAAAATATCTATATTTTAAACTGAGTCGTCCTTTTCGACACGCGAACACATTGTCCATTACAACTTGACATCCATGACGAATGTGGTAATACCACAAACAATACCAACATTTCATTACACCACTCCAACGTTACTTTTAAAAAAATGTAACGTATCTCTTATCTCAAAGGCGTAAAGTTGAAAATCGTTTGGTGAATCGTTTAAGGCGTGTTGCAGTGATAGTAAACGAATCGTAGTATGAAGTTGTTTCTAAAACTGAGCTAAGCAGAGATCTGTAACAAAACGCGTTGAGATAACGCATAACACCCATTTACGTGGGATGTACAGACGAGATGATAATAGTTTTTTGTTTGCATGTCGCTGGTAATTGGAAAAAATTGACGTTTGTGTAACTGACTACATATTGATTTTGTTTTGTGTTTCAACGTTCAGAGTATTTTTTGAGACAGTCCTACTAATATTATTAGGTGACAAATATGATAAATGTGACTGCAAACTTATATTTAGAAAAAAGAACATACTAGTATTGTTAAAGTTTTAAAACAAATACATAATTATTTTTTGACAAGTTTTTATGAATGAAACCAGAGTTTTTACAAAACCTCTGAATGAAGGATTGAGTTTTTAAACCAATAAAATAAAGTTTTTTTTTAATATAACTATGTATATAAATACAAAAACAAAACCAACATCTTTCCTTATACAAAACGTCGTTAAAAATGAGACCACCACAAAACACAATTAATATCAGTGTAACTTTACCAGCAATGAAAATCAAAACCCCCAATCCTTTTACGACGAGCGAAATCCTTAAAAAGTGTGTTTTATGGTCGTTTATATGAAATCCTTAAAGTCAGTACTGCCCACGACATCGGCCATCAAACGCATCGCGTGGGGCATTAAGGTGTCCGGTGTCGACATTCACATTCCTTTTGTTTGTCTGTTTGTTCGTCCGTTACGTAGGCTGAATGTCTTCTTTCCTTAACTTCTAAGTCATAGAAGAAAAAAACTATAATATATTGGCCAGAGAGTTAAAATAGATATTGGCATTTTATTGAATAGTATGGGAGGGATATGAATATATAATTAGACTACCACGAATTGCAGTAAAAAAATCTTAAAACTCAAATTCAGCTTGGACCCTGATATAGCAGGGAATTTTTATGGATCTAAATGAACTATTAATTTTTTATGTACTTAGTATCCTTGGCGACAGCATTTTTCCGATATAAAAAATCAACGATTCGAAACATTTCAAAAACATGTCGTCTATACCGTACCTTATTTCATCTTTTCTATCGTCAAAATTAAGTTAATATTAATCGCTTATCGCTTCTGCTTTGGATCATGTATCAGCCATCGATGCAATTGATGACCGAATTAACTCTATCAATGGCACGCCAGTTCCTAGTATCCTTTGAGTTTAAGTTGCGGAGGCGATACCTGTTTAAAAAAATGGATCTAAAGTAGTCTCATCTACATAATACATGTACAAAGAAAACACACACACCACATATGTAAAGATCCTGACTGATTTATCAACGCACAGCCTAAATCGCGGTTTCTCATTTGATACACCTTTTCGCCATCTTAGCTTAGCAAAAAATTCCAATTTCCAACTCATAAAGCGCCTTTTCTACGAAACCAATCTGATTACATAAAATTGCGTACAGAAGCTCTGGTTAGCTCTGCTAATGCGTATACGTTCATATAATTGTACTGTGTCACTTACAGATTGAGTTTCTTAGATTCTCAACTCGGCCCAGATCAAAGCGAAGTCTCGACGTAGCAATTTGTCTTGGGGATCATTCCCCGAAAGTTAAATTGAGTTCATCATACATGTTATCCTGCCAAAAACTCCCGCCCAGCTACGGTTGATAACTTTCGCGCATTATCCTTAGGTATTTCGTAAGTATATTTTGTATTAAAATTATATTCTGGATGTCTTTTTAATGAGGTTAAGAATTCTTTTGAAAGCTGGAAACCAATTCAGATAAAAATACCATGGAATAAATTATGTTACTAAACTTCAATTCAGTGTATCATGGATTGCAAACTGGTTTTAATTTCGTGGTATATTAAGTATACATACGTCTTAATTGACCTCTGTTTTCTTATCTGTAACCACAAGTTCCCCTAGCTACCAGGGTGATGGTGGTTCATGTGGTATTAGATGATAATATAAGGACAGAACTTGCAAGCTGTAGGTGGTGCAGTGAATCTCATAAATATCAAGTAATATCATTTGAGGTATGTAGTTAGGTTTTACCTTAGAATCTTGCAAAAATTGGTGGAAAAGTAGCTTTTACCTGTAAACAAAAATAAATATTATTAATATTTCAGATATAAAAACCAAAGTACCTAATATTAAATGTCATTTTTGAAGTAATGGGTCCTATTTAGTTTTATCTTATTAGCATATTATGTGAAATTACAAATAATGTATGAGTTTTAACTAACAATTTATTATAGTTCTTGTTTCTGGGCATGCTTAAATACTAATGTGTTGGTATCAAAATACCTACATATAAAGGTATTAAGTTAGGTTGCTTTCACTGTCATTTTTGCTTTTATTTATGTGATTGTCACTTTTTAGTCATTAAGTTATCTATAAGAAATTATTTTTAGTGTGGAAACCTATTATTGGCGGTAGTTGTAGATATTTATGTAATATAATGCTGTTTGAATCAATAAAAAAACAAAAAAAGTTTTAGCTTAACCATCCCAAGAGGAAATGCTGCTAGCCTGCTGGAAACATATTTTTTTTTATTATTTGGTCTACAGAACTGAGTACATTAAACCTTATTCTAACTTAACTAACAAACTTAACTGGACTTAAATATAGGTACTCTTCTTGACGTAAACCTTCCCGATGATTGAGAACGACGACAACCTCGAGGATGTATAATATATGACCTATCAATACTGTAAACAATTAAATAAATACCCGAAGATTCAACATCGTATTCAGTGTCAATAATACCTAATACACCGGTAGCCTGCTGGTTCTCGAGTTTACCTGCTAGCAGCAAACAAACTAAGGAACTTCTGTATTTATATAGGTTGAAAGGGTGAAACTGGGTGTGTTTGCACATCTTAAACTTCGTGTAAGACCCCGGTTTTAATATTGAATTATCTTAATAATTAATTAAGTTACGACACTTGAAAATATGTTCGGACGAGGGACTGGTTGGCAACTAATGTTTCATGCAGGTTACCTTGAAATCAATTTCAAATATTTATGTACCATGAGAGGTCGTACAGTAAGCGTTTTAATGGAAGATTCACATGCCCTAGTAGGTAGATAAACGAAATTTATGAGAGAAAACTATATTCTGCTGTGAAAATAAGTCTTGATGATGATTATACTGAAGCGACATTTGTTGATTCCAAAAAAGTAAACATTTGAGTATATTATGCCGTAGATAAACTTAAACCCAAAGCAGAAACACAAATATCTAAACAAACACAACTATTTCCGCGAATCCGCAATATACGAAACCATTGTAATGTTATCGGAAACTCTTACATCTTCTCCTCGGGAGTTCAAAATGTTATCACAGTACTAAAGCGACTTGATCGTTATAGTTATGCATTGAATCACGACGTACGAACAATAGACTAACCTATACGCTTACTATTGTCTCTGACTACAGTACATACGTATGATAAAGTATCGATAAATAAATGTACGGAGAAAGCCACTTTCGAATGAATTGTGGTCTTTAGATAGCAGTATTGCACAGCGTTCGGTTTTCGATGTATTGATACTGTGAGTAATACCGACGACATCAAATTTATGAACTTAACTTGCGTTTGCGATGTCATCGGCATCTCTAGTAAATGAATCTATGAAATTGAATTCAGTAAACTCTTATACATATTTTGTTTTCTTTGGAACTAAATGTTTCTTTATATTCAGAATCTTTAGAGCTTTCAAATGCAGTGAAAGTACCTATTTGTATAGCGACTTTACATCAGAAGTAAGTCAAACTAAGAACGCGAGTAGTATTTCTAAACAATGTCAAAGTCAATGTGAAATGGATACGTTAACTTTGGATAGTTAAAACCGCAAGTGACTTGAAATCCTAACTCGAGTGAGAACTGTGTCTATTTCTAAGCTCAGATTGGTTTTGTATGTAAGTGTCAGTCATTATAAACATTACAAATGCTTTGTTGAACAAATTATATAAGGAAAAGATAAAATTTATAATAATACATATTAACTATCTCCCACGGTTTTATCTGCTCTCCCGCATTAAAAAGTTTCCATAGTTACCTATGGTAATCAAAAAACCAAATGACAATCGAATGCAGGGTACAAGGTATATTATGTACATCTCTATGATATAGTAAAGGAAAACATCGTAAGGAAACCATACCATAGTGATAAGATACTTGGTAGTAAGAACCCGCTTGGATGCCTACGCACTGATTTTGAAAACCTGTCGTTATGCACCTATTGTTATGTCCTCGCAGGTATTTGAGAGTTAACTTCTTGGCTTTGTGTGTTTACAACCATCGGTTCACTTTCCATAATTAAAGGTAAACATTTCCATCCGAAACGCTGGTGGTGTAGCATGATTAGCCGTTCTTAATCGATCGGCAATGTTAAGCTACCACCATCGAGGTCGGTACCTGGATGGGTGACCGCCTAGTGGTATTTCAAATCGAGCGTTTCCGTGCTTCGGAAGGCACGTAAAGCCGTTGGTCCCGGTTATCACTTAATTGTGATAGTCGTTATGCTAGTTGGATGCCTCCTAGGCGGCTTGAAAAATTCCAACAGTAGGTAGACCACTAGCCTACCTCCACCGATCCGCAGTGGGCCTTCGTGGTGAAGTATTGCCCATTCCCATTCACCCTCATTTGTGAAAGGAGGCCTGTGCTCAGCAGTGGGACATTATAGGCTGATGATGATGATATTGATTTCCATCCAGTATCAGAATGTCTACAGTTCGATATAAGTTTCATTCATATAATTGTCAGAAATAAACACACACAATTCACAGCTCGAAATTGATGGTGACAACAAGAATCATAAATGGCCAACTGACATCTATGATCTAATTTATCCCCTACATTATATCGATTAGCCTTAATCTCCTATTCGAACAGCAATAACCATAATCTAATAAGAACGATGACGAAGCCTATGATCCATACTCTATCAATGTCAAATATGACGATCCAGGCGATATAATAGCGAATGACTTTCAAATTATAAATCCTATGTTCATTAAATCCGTACACAAGGGTTGCAGAGTTATCATTTTAGATTCAGGGCCATATTAACACTATTTCATTGTTATGAGTATTAGACACGGATCTAGAGAACGCTTAGGTAAACTCGTCTGTTTTGAGGTTAAACAAATTTCTCAAATACCAGGAATATGATACCAAGGCAAGGATTTGACCAAAAGCGAAATTTTAATAATAGTTGATCTATAGTGATTTATGCACATATTTTAAGTCGGCGATAGCTCAGTGGTAGTAACATTGAATGGTAGGACATCAAAAATATTGGATAATTAAAAAAATATCTGAATAGAAATTATTCACACACGTATATCAGTAGGGCTATTTTAAAATGCTCGGATTCGATATCGAAAACGGATTCTAAAACTATCGAGGCTATATTCCACAATTGCTATTTTAATTTCCGAATTCGAATATTTTTGATGTTTCTTTACGGAAATATCAATTCGATTCATCGAAAAGTTTATGGAAATTAAAATAGCAATTGTTGAAATTCGCCTCGGAAATTTCTTAATCCGTTTCCGATATCGAATCCGACGTTTTAAAATAGCCCTGCTGATCTGATGCCTGATGACTGAAAGAAAGCAGTGCTTATACTTTGGAAATCAGAATAATTGATAAATCTAAATAGTTTACTTTCAATATTTTCTAACCCAGTAATATCTTTAAAAACATCATCAAAAAGTAACTCATTTCCATCGTCTATATTCCCAGTATCACACAACGTTGACTCAGCACAAGCTAGAGGAGTTACCTACATAATGTTTGTGGGATGGGTGGCATTGCAAAATTTTACATCCGCCAAGTACAGGGCGGGCTCTCAATCTATTGATTATTCATTAAGTTTGCTCAACTTAGTTTGTCGGTTTCACTTTGAACTAAGACGCATTATTGAAGTTATAATGTATTTGTCATGAATTGAATGGTGATTGTAATGATTATTGTTCTTCTTCTTTATTGTTATGTGTTCTAATGTTTGTTTTTTTGTTGTATTCTGTGATTTCAGATAATAATTATGAATAATCCATACTATTTATTATTTATTATCATAACCAGTGCTGCAAACCCCAACATGCAAAAAAGAAGTATATTTATGCCAAAAATCTAAAATATTTATGACAGGATCAAAAAGAAGGAGAAATAAAAAAATACCCTTTTTGCTGTATTTAAATTAATAGGATTTTTTTATATCATACCTAAGTTTTAATTTTAACAAGCAAATCCTTTTAATTGGGACTTATTTTTACCAGTGTCGAGTTATATAAGTTCTAGTCACTATAAATCACTTCCACATTGACGGCTCTGTCAGTAATAAAATTGTCAGTTTCGATAAGACATACAAATGTTTCAGTAAAAAGGTGGTAATCGTACTAAAACTTTTCACGGATTTTTTAAACAATTTGAAAAATCACGATACATGTAATTCATTTCACTTCAACTTCATAGGCATTAATCTTTATTGGGTAAAACACCACCGATAAATATGCAATATAACTCGAAATACATGAACTCTTGAAAATAAAACGAAAACGCAACGTCACTTTGCAAGTTTTACACAGAGATGCAGATTATACAGAGCATGACTGGTTTATTTTATGTCAATATCAGGAGTTATTTTTATAAAAATATAAAATGTCGTACACTTTACTCATATCGTGAAAATCCAGGAGATATTCATTGAATTGAAAAATAAATAAGGAGATAAGGAGACATATCCAAAAATCATGGAATCTCCTGGAAAAGAAGGAGAGTTTGCAGCACTGATCATAACTAATATTATAAATGTTAATGCGAAAGTAACTCGTGTTTGATTGTTTCTTTATTATGCCTTCACGCCTCAATTACTCAATAGATCATCATGAAATTTGGCATGCAGATAGCTTATGGTATGGAGAAGGCTACTTTATATCCCGGGAACGCGGGTGAACCCGCGGGGGATAACTAGTATCTTCATATGTTTTTGTCGCCATACAAGCCTATACGTTGCCGGAGTCTTCTCAGTTCAAGTTGTATCAGGGCCTAAATTGAATAAATACATTTTGAATTTTACTGCGGTCAAGTAATGTTATATTATAACAGAATAAAATTAATGACGTCAATAACAAAATTACCTATTTGTTTATTTTAATACCGAGTTAATCTAAGAATATCAAATTGGAGTAACTTGAAACTTTCTCTAAACAATCGAAACTACAGATTATTATCGCATGCAAACGGCACGGCGAGCTTATTGTTTCTGTTTTTAAAGTTGCTCTTATTAAATTTGAGAGAGCTGCAACAACCCTCGAGATTAGAGGGGAGAGGTTTTATTAGGGGCGACTAACGAGTGCCGATAAGGAGGTATAATGCCCCTCAACAGTGAAGTTGGTACAATATACGGCAACAAGCGTATGCAATAAAGTATCCTTTGAACTTGAAAAAATTGCGTGGCGCAAAAGAATCTTTTAAAGATTATTATCCATAAAGAGTGTCTGTTTCAAATGAAACGTCAATAAAAACACATATCTTTTAGTACTTTTAAATACGCTCAAGTATCTGAAAACATATTAGAAAACAACTATAACCTTTCTAGACTCTCATTATTACTAACAGACTTCAAAATATTATCTAATTACTGAGTCAGGTTAAAGTAACCACCGATCGAGGAAATTTGTGCAAACCCATTTTCGGCAGTTTTTTTTTTTAAAGAGACGAACGATTATCTACGTCCGCTGTACCCTCACAAATTGCACCATCAAAAAGAGGGGGCAAACCATCCACTGTTTAATCTCCAGTCCAATCTTGACTTAAATGAACACCTAGACGGCCGTACCCCCTGTATCGATTGACGGATAGTGCAAAGCCACTGGTTTGCTAATTAATTGATTTGCCACGCTGTTTTCGTCAATTAATAATGAGTTAAATTGGAATTCAGTTGCCGAGATGCTAACTCGAGTTAAAATTTCTAATCTAAGTTTATTGCAATTAGCATCTATTGAAGAACACGTTTATGTAACTATACTTGGAAGAATCTTGGTATGTTATAAGGAAATTTATGTGTGCAGGTTTTTGGGGTTCCGTATCCAAAGGGTGCCAACGGGACACTATTACTAAGCCTCCGCTGTCCGTCCATCTATCCGTCCGTCCATCTGTCCGTCCGTCCGTCCGTGTGTCGCTCAGAGGGCCGTAACTCATGAACCGGTTAGGTATAGGTTGACTGTTGAAATGTTCACAGAATGTGTATTTTTATTGCCGCTATAACAAGAAATATTAAAACTGAAATAAAATGAAATATTAAAGGGGGGCCTTCGAATGCGATTCCGACTCGCACTTGGCCGTTTTATTAATATACTAATAACTATTAAAATTACTTCAAATATACTATTTGAATGAGTACAAAATTCCAAATATTCACTTCAAAAATTCAATGAATCAAATTCCTTGTTGAATGATAGTGACATTCCTGATTTACTCCGGGAAGAACAACAAATAAAAGGAAATGGTAACATTCAACTCGTGTCGTCCGTCTATCTACAAATACGAGGGCAGGTTGACATCGTTATAAATCTTTCCTTATCACGAATGATAGAGCTTGGAGGATTTATTTTTTAGCAAAGGGTAGGACAATGCATTTGCCGTGTTTCCGTCCTGAAAGACAGGGTTAAAGAATATAAAGATGATAAGGCGCTATTATAGATAGAAAAGGGGGCTGTATAAGAGCTTTTTTAGTGTTATGCTGTAGAAATTGGTAGGGGTATGGAAATGTCCATAGGACATGCGATGGGGTAACTTTGATCCAATCGATATGATAAAATAATCTATTGGTTGTTTGGATAAGTAATTGAGTCTGGTATAATGTATAGGAAAATAGGGCAATACCTACCTGATATAAAATAAAAAGCAGTAATTTAGTACACAGGACATAATTAATTCGGTAACGTTACTGACCGTTTTTAAAAGATAATAAAAAAAGAAACTATTACTAGGCTTTTGACTATTTTACAATATTTTGGTATTGAGAACGTTGTTTTATAAACAAACTCAACAGTATTCCATGACTTATAATTTACTTTTCGTATAAATTTTATATAAAACGAATTCCAATGAATTCATTTTACAAACTTACTCATATTTTTTGACAACATTGGTAATAAAATTTTCATGAACGCACAAACGATGGTTAAAACTGGAAGTATTAAAGATTAAGCAAAATGCAATGTTGATAAAATCACTGCAGACTTTCACAAAGATTTCATAAGTAGATAGGAAATATGTACTATGAACGAAACTTAGCATTACCAATTCAGGATAGTTCACAAACAGTATCCTGGCTAAGACTGGGAAGCAGTAAAACTGCGGGTGGTCATAAAATAAAAAGTGTTTACTTGCCCCGAAGATAGCCGGGAACAAAGTTCCCTGATAAGTTTTTATTTCCTTTGGGGGAGGAGCAGGTAAACGAGCCAGTAGTATAATCTGCATTAGTTTAAACACGATTGTGGAGTAAGGACTTTTAAATTGATATAATCTACTTGAAAGCTGAATCCAGTTGATCGAATTATTTTATTCGTATGGTTTCATATATAACATAACATAGACACAGTAGAAGATAGTATAAAGTTACTAATTCTTAGTGCTATCGTGGTAAATATTGAGTCGAATCTGATGAAGTAAAAGTACGGCCACACCTTGTGTCTAAAATAATAGCAAATTCTTCTTGCTCATTAAGCCGAAAAGTCGGGAAGAATGTGCGATAACTCGTACCAATAGAAATGAATCATTTTTAGTGTCCCGCACGGAACGCTGGCGCCGACCGCGCAACTTCCTACAATGGCCAATAAACACGCCATAAAGTATGAAAGGCCGCACTAAAAATGCCATTATTGTTTGCTAAATGTCCACCTTTTGTTAAATGAAGCTGTCAAATATTTCGTCTCACCGCGTAGCCGTGTCAAAGGGTGAAGCCGCTATGTGTAGCTGTCATTCTTTTATGACGCTGTAAAATCGACGAAGCAATTTTACGGTTCTCCGTTTTATAATGTCGAGACATTCTAATTACGTCGTTGTTTGACTTACGACTCTTTCATGCAAGCATTTTTACTTTTAAAGCAGACACGATCGGTATGTGCCTTAACGCTAGAGTGATTTATTCCTTTTACAGCCTAAAGGGAATCGTTCCCGCGAATTAATCGCAATATCGAGTTTGGCCAACCGTTATTAGTACCTTCTATAGTTGCCAAGGTGTTCCACCCCTCAATAAATCTTGTCTAATTTGTGTGTAATTACAGGACGGCACAGTTCGTTGTAACAAGGAGTGCGTACCAGCGGGGAGTAAGCGGCACGTGCTTACGCGTGCTCCAATTTATATAACGATAGAAAGACCTAAACGACTATTCGATGATATTCGAGTTTCAACTCTAAAACTTTAGAAAAACAGTTAAAATTTTAGTAACGAAGCCAACATTTAAATTTGAAGATGTTTTCGAAAAATTTAAAACTAATTTCGATGTTATAGCAAGGGCAGAGGGTGGAAAGTTCGATGGCAAGCGACAACACGTAACAGTTTCTGCCAAAGTTTTGATCACTATTAAAAACGTTGCAGAGTAACGTGCCGAAAGGTTGATGTTGAAATATAGTAACGTGTTCTTTGACCCCTCGGTGAGGTCATAATTTTAATATGGAAGACAGAGGGGTGAACTATTTAAATTGCTTTATTATTAGTAGCCTTTACGTTCCCAAATTAATAACAAAATAACTACACATGTATTCACACACACGTATGTATTAGATGCATATTTTCTTTAAAATATGTTTTTTTTTTTCAGAGCTGCCAATATTGAAAAAGAGGGAGTTTTAAGTCCAAGCACTAAGTTCATTCACTTGGAGCATCGAAATAATAATTCACATAAAACGGAATTGCCATTGATGACTCAAGTCTGAGCTTTGCGCCAGATGGTTTTAGTCTTTTTGGTCTAATCCCTTTTATCCCTACATAATTATTACAGATTCTATGTAATAAATAAAACTGTCCTATCGCGATTTGAATAATACAAATAAATCTACGTCGTCTATGCTTTCATCGTCCTGTGAGTGCTGTTCTGTATTGTCGACACAAACGAATATATCGCTAAAAACTATTTCACGTAGTGTTGAATTCCGCTTGTCAAATAAATCAAGTACTGCATCCCCAAAAAAATTGTGAGTGTCGATACGATACAGTATACCATTTACGAGCTTGATTGAAATTTCGCAATCAACAGGGGGAGTGCTGTGATGAAATTATACGTGTATATTTTTTCCCTCAAGCCCGAGCTATTATAATGGACCTTCGGAATAGAAAATTTACGGGGGATTTAAGATTGTAATCGCGGGCCACTCGGTTGTTCAAAGTGATTATTGTAGAGATAACGCCCCGGAGCGGAGTGGGTCGTCCCACGCGCTGTACTGGTCCGGTATGGCTGTGTAGTATCCGTGTCTCACAGCTTTGTTAGCTCGCTGTCTGTACCTGAATTCTATGGTGATAGGTATTTTAAGCTGATCTTGAATACTTATTAGTCAATTGAAAATTCACTTAAAATAAGTTCATTTAAAAATACTGCTATCTTATTTTGACTTTAAAATAAGAATTCCCTGAAAACCAACAACTGACCAAAACCCCACGAACAAGATACGACAAACTCTACAAATTTAGATAACACGTTCTATTCTATATTAACCCTAATTCTTGAAGCAACAAATACCATTTCAGAATGACATATATTGTAATTTGTTTGTTCACTACGAGATTCCTTTCATTATGCGTTCGTGCTCCATAAAATATGCATCTGAAATGAGAAAAATGTGTCGCAGTGTCGCGAGCTCGAATAACCATAGCCAAACAGCACATATTCATCTTCTGAAACATTGTAAAAACGACCATAAAGGAAGTGTGTTAAAGTTTATAGTGTCAGCTCAAGTTTTGGAAAGTAAGTATTTTTTAAAGAAGTTGGCAAAGAATCATAATCTCGGCTTCTACTATGAGTTATATACACGTCGTCTATTCACATTAGTTTCTGGAGTAAATAAACATGTTTGCATGAAAAATGAATCCAGTCTTCCGAATTTGACCAATCACCTGGGACAATAGACCAAATCTTGTCTTACATATTACTCTTAGCTATTACAATTAATGACTGAGTAGATTCTATAGTCCTAAGTTATAATAAAGTTAAGAGATAAGTACATGCGTCTAATTTAACTACGATTCCTATTTATACGTCTAATGATTGCCTCAACAATGCCGTATCGATACATGTGGGCGCTAAATACAATTCTATTTAAAATTTACTATGACACTCGAGACCCGAAGCTCTAAAATATGATTCACATAACCAATATCTCAATTTTAATCCAGTACTCAGTCGTAAGTTTAACGTCCAGTTAAGTATACTAACCGATACTTAAACGTGCCATTAAGAAGGCTTAAGCTATCTTCTTAACGTTAAATACTTAACTTAAGATCCGTTAGTTTCATTAATCGCAATAAATTAGGATAGTACTACTTTTAGAAGGGTACTCTTTATTGAAGTAATCAGACGAGAGTTGTGAGAGATTAACTAGACCTTTTAGTGATTGGTATAGAATCGTATCAAGAAGGACATTTTGAATATTGTACTGGTAAAGCTGGTAGAATGGTAGTGGAATACATTTTATATGCGTGCACCGTATTATTCTGACTGGTAATACACAAATGCTCTTTCCTCCTCCTGCTTTTAAATTTTCATGTATTTCTCTTTTAAATATCTATCATGTTCATATCATCAGTTGTGGTATTTTATGTAAATTTCAAAACAGGTGATCTTGGATTTTATTACATCCTCACGATTGTAGACAGTAAACTTGGATTAAGCTACCAGACATTTCTGAAGTAGCCCACAGCACATACTCATATAAATCCATCTACCTTAAGATGACTTTTAATAGATCACACAAACATTTCGTTATACAAATAAAGACATAAAGATAAAGTACAAATACCCGACAATCATATAGTACAAATTTAAGAGCGTGATCTGCTTATGTCTTTTACATTCCCTTACATCTCCCATGATGCTATATTTTCTAATAAATCAGGAGATAAGAAGTAAGTGGTTTTATTTTTAATAGCTAATAAAGGTGCCGGTCGCCTGTACGTTCCGATAAATAATAAGTTTATCCTTGGAAAGCGGTGTGTAATGGGATACAACTGTAATAATAGTCGCGTTGATTTGTAAGTACGAGTTTTACTTGGTTAAGCCCAGGAGCGGTGCAGAGTTTAGTGATACACTGTTTTTAGGGATGGACAACTGAATAAGAAGCTTTTGATGCATTTTTGCGAACATAGCTCTTATATAGATGAAGAATTACTGCCGGTTTTTGTATTCGATCTATCCCTGATTGTACGATTGATATTTGATATTATACTTCTCATGATTAGTGTCAAATATTAAATCACAATCGAAAAATAAAGGATAGATAAAATTTTAAAACTAGCAGTGAGCCTATTGCTATATGAATAAACATTAGAAGAGATTCAGATAGGCAAATATGAATTTCTTTCTATAAAACCAATAGTTACTCGCTGCGACAAAAAGCTGTGTTAGAGATGAACAGAAGATATCTGTTCTTCTGTTAGAAGGTTATCCTTCTCTTTAAAATATGCAACTACGAGGAAGAACTTAAAATTCCACGCTAAGCAAAGAACTAGTACAGCCTAATTAAATCTATTACCAATTTCAATGTATGCACACACATCTAATTACGAAGCTGGTCGTTAATAGCTCCAACCATGTGTAACGAATAAGCGTATACTTACGACGCCATTGAAGGGTTTTACTCCGATTATGGGTTCAATAATTGAGCCTCAAATGGTTAAATGTTAATTCAGTAGTGGGATAATGCATAATGCATCGCCCGCAGCATCAGGTAAGCCGTACCTAGAAACTAGCAACATTTGCACATCACAAGAAACTGGTTAATTGGTGGATGACCTATTTGTTGGAGAGTTCTACATTGTTGTCTTTTCCTGTCATATGGCCAGGTGAGTTTTATGCGGGGCACTTTTTTGTTGAGAATCTTTGCGAGGACGCTCAAGAAGCTCAAGTTTATGATTTGTCATTTTATATATTGTTTCTACTTAAATATGTAGTAGGTATGTTATGTTTGTATGTAAGGTACAGCCCTCTATATCAAATCTCAGATCATTCCCATTATTTTTAGATTTCAAAGCTTCGTATGGTTTAGTTATGGTTTCATAAGGAAAACATCGCTTCCAAACATATCTCACCACTTCATATTTACGGTAACTTGATTTGATACAATTATGTCTTTATAAATGCTTTTAATCAACTCTAAGTGTCCAGCAGTAGTAGGTTTATTCCATATTTTCCTCATCTAGCATCAAATAACAAGCTTTCTGAGTTTTGCTCTCCGTTTTCCTCATCAATCCTCCTGAGATCATTTACTGTATAGCTTCAATCATCAAGTCTCATCATCATCTATCACCAACCTCACAAATGACCACCGTCCGTCACAGTCCACCACTTCTCAGCAAATGTTACATTTCGACCCGGTATTAGAGTCAGAGTAATAAGTGCCTGCGAAGGTCTATTTCAATAAATCAGTTTTGATTTCGACCAGAGTTCAGTAATCAAACTTTAAAGGCCAATCAAAAGCATCATTCTTTTTTACGTTCCTCTTTTCTAAAGAGTAACCAAAAGTAACATACGGATGTTTATAACATAACTCCTCATCATTAAAATAATCACTCCTTATGCCAAAATATGAATTTTCAGCGTTATCACAATTAACGCGTGGTCACATACTATATATCACTAATCTGGCAGCAGGGTGAACATCTGCTGCAGTTTCGCCATTGTCCACCGGACGGACGGACACTAATTAAAAACAAACAGCGTACAATCAGACAAGTGATACATTATTAACATACGTTTTGCCGACGCCATCCTTTGTAGCATCGGATACTGTGTACTATACAAGTACAGTCATCGGAAATCGTCATAAGCGAATGGTAATACCATGTTCTATGGTCTGATATGGATAACAGCACAGATATTATTTTCCACTATTTTAAAGATGCATTCGGCTAAAGCATAGAAATAAAAGAACATACTTTGTACTCTAGTGCAGTTATGGAAGTCCTCAACCGAAAAGAGCTCGAATATAGGTAAAGCGATAAAAGTATTTTATTCAAAATTCTCGATAAAATTTATTAAAGCTATTTAGTCCGTATCCAGAAAGGGCGAATTCGCCGCGAATCTCTCGCGCTTATTACGAGTCGAGACTCTGGCGAAGTGCACGCGATTTACTGCTGTGGACGCAATGTACCTACTGGTGACCAGCAACCTTCCGAACCGGTATTAGAGTATTAGAGTCAGACTTTTCATAAGTGCCTGCGAAGGTCTATTTGAATAAATGATTTTGAATTTGAGTAACTCGCCGTACGCGCGTAGTGCATTCGCGCGAGAGAATCGCGGCGAATTCGTCCTTTCGTGCACATCCTCGGTAGTTGATAAATTATTTAAAATAAGCACTAGAAATTATGAAATAACGATGTACTTAGGAACTCATAACTGCCTGCGATATTTGGATTACATATTATAATTTATCAGCATTAGAACAAATTTGGTGATCGAAAGAGTGAGACGGGGCACACTATTACACTGATTTAGGTAAAAAGCGATTATGAATAAGGGGGGTTGTCTTTAGTCTACATATAATATTCCCTCCATTTATTTCCCTCCACAACAACTTCCAAGTATCAATTAAAAACTTTTAAACACGCCATAAATATTATAAAGCTATGCCCCTAGGACACAATGCATCTATACGTACTTCGCCTCGTTATTCACAGCACTATTTGTGGTACAAAATTACGGCCGAGTAAACGGCAAAGTGTAATTGTAACAGTTTAAAACTTGTATAATGATGCCAATTTCTATGGATGTTCCCCGCGGCGATACGTGTAGGCCATATTTCAAGTATTTATTCACATTGTCTACACAAAATTGTAGTTAACTGTGTGAAAATCGTTGTTCTTTTCGGTCTTTAGTAAGTTGTTTGGTGCCGTTAACAATATTTAATTGTTTATAGCGTGTGGCTAAGTGCCAACTGTTGCAGATAATATTTTTTTCATCTAGGTATATATAGAAAATTCAAAGTCCAGACTGACTGACTGATTGAATGATATATCAATGCACAGCCTTAACCAGTGGTCTTAGAGACATGAAATTTAGAGGGTATATTCTTTGTGAAGAGTAGGTATCCACTAAGAAAGGATTTTTCGAAATTCTACACCTAAGGGGGTAAAATAGGAGATGAAAGTTTGTTTGAAAGTCCGTCAGTTTTGAAGTTAGGATCTTCAAATTTCGTGTTTAGGCTGAAAATTGAAAATAAATGTATACGTGTCTCAGCGTTTTTAATAATTCCACCCTCGAAGCGGGATGAAGTTGTTTTGTTTTGTTTTATTGTTATAGGAAAATATGTCATTTGATTCCTGTAGGCCACGCGGGCGAAGCCGCAGAAGCTAGTAATACAAACTTTGTGTTATGAAAAAAAAATGGAACTTATATCGTATGCTATAAAGACGTAGTAAACGGTTCTGCGCCCACCACGGCGATGCACCGTGGTATTTTGTCAGATAAAGACGAGACATACTTTTTTATTCTTCAGTGCATCCCGCTGTGATATGATTGAAAGAATCAATTTGGTCATTATATTGTACATAACAGCGATATGTCAAGAAAAAAAAACAGCAATAACTGCACCGCTTGCGCGAACTTTTTGTGAAGGAGCGGGGAAATACGCTCCACACCTGAGTGAGTGAGTTTCCGTGTGCAAAGAGTAAAAGACTCCATTGATTTACATAGGTAAATTATACAAACTAAATAATGCGTACCTTTGAGAGGCATATAATTATCGGTGGATGATGAATGAATATATAATGATTGAACCTAAAATCAAACCGTAAATACCATTGTAGCAATAAATTGACGGGACTCCACCTATCGCGCCGCAGGTCGTGGGTTCGATACCCGCATAGGACATGCATTTGTGTGCATGAACATGTCTGTATGTCCTGAGTCTGGGTGTAATTATGTATATTAAGTATGTATTTACAAACAAAAAGTAGTATATCAGTTATCTGGTTTCCATAGTACAAGCTCTGCTTAGTTTGAGATCAGATAACCGTGTGTGAGGAATTATCCCAGGATATATAAATACCTAAAAACTGTCTCAACTCAAGACACAAATCATTATTTCTATACGCAAAAGGCATAAACAATAAACTAAATGTAACATTTCGCATCTGTAACATAAACTGGATTTAAACTCCCAATTATGTGTAGTCTATACAGAAATCACGGTCGGCCATTATCCGAGTATTTCTCACGGGGAAACTGTTTGCTATGGCGAGAACTGCCATGTAGAAAATATGGGATATGACATGAACAACTAAAATACTCAAACATAAACAGCCAAGTGCGAGCCGGACTCGCACACGAAGGGTTCCGTATAGACGTTACTTGTATGGGGGTCTCCTTTAATTTTATTTCATTTGTAACGATAATGGCAATAGAAATACACAATTCCGTGGAAATTTCAACTGTCTACCTATTACGGTTCATGAGATAGGTACAGTTCACTGACAGACAGATGGATAGACGGACGGATGGTCAGCGGAGGCTTAGGATCATCCCGATGGCACTCTTTGGGTACAGAATCCTATAATACAAGCACGTAGCAGGTTCCTCAGGTTGGACCCAATGACCTAGGATTCCAACATGGAAGGAAATGGCAATGTTTTTTTTTACATCTATGCATCATGGCCAACAGAGTCAGTTATCATTTATTTCGACTGTGTTTTTCATGGGATATTTTAATAGATCTTTATACAAAGATATACAAATTTTGGCAAAATACTTTGTTGGCATTTGGTAATGAAGATGAAATATCTTTCCAAGTTTAAAATATACCCCATGTCCATCTCCAGATACGTCAGGTCCTTTGTTATGAGAGTCGTGTTCTTCTCGTCATATCCACAACAGTAAAATCTTTCCAACGTCCATGTAATCAGTAAATTCCAGCCCGAAGGCCGTAGAAAAAGTATTATTTAGCCCTCGACAGGCGCGTGATCCGGCGATTTACAACGAACGGGTGTTTTGCCACATTCGAAACGCCATTTTGACCATATTTGTTGTACCTTTATTGGTCAATTTGAAATGCCATTTGGGTTTACTGTACTGTATAATCTATTTCATGCTCGTTTCAGTTTATTAGGTACCTTTTTCGTTGATGAATACTTATAGTGAGGTTAATATAATACCTATTTATAAATTCGTAAAATGCAATTTAAATAACTAATAACATCTCGCCATCCTTCTCTAACTTGTATGGTTAGTAAAAGATAGAGACAAGGCGATGATAGCTCATTGGTAGTGACGTCGGATACCGAGACGAAGATCGCGGGTTGAATCCTACAATGAGCTTGAGCTTTCGGTGAAGGAAAACATCATGAGGAAACCATAGCACGGTGGTAGGGTACTTTGTAGTACCCGCCTGGCTGGCTACCACCCTCAAGTTGAAAATTTGTCGCCAAGCACCTTTCGGTGTGTTCCGACAGCTGCACTTGAGCCAGCTCCTTCTAGGCTTTGTGTGCTTACTACCTTCGGCCGCATCATCACTTACCATGGATATTGCGGTCAAACACAGGCCTATAAACAGTAAAAAAATTAAAAAAGTCCGTGCTAGTGATACAATTGCATGTATTTTTGTATGCATGTGTATGTTTATGTATGTTTTCCTAATATCTGGTTGTATAAATGTAGTATATCAATAATCGTAACAAGCTTTGCTTACAGATACATTAATTTATTACTTACCATGGTGAGTTTAGGTAATTGCAAATATATGGAATGTTGAAAAAATAGATTATGCACTATTACTGAATTATTTTAGCATCGAAAAGTAATTTATTTGTAAATCAAAGCGATATTACCACTTTAATGAGGTTAAATAAACGAGTATTCGATATGAAATGTTACCAAATATGTTTAATATAGTTGTATATGGATAAACATTAATTCAATCACCCTGTACACGTCCCCGGTGACACAGCAGTCCAAAGATTCAATTACAACGGACAACCAAACATTACATTTGCTATTGTATATATAAATTAAGTTGAGTAAATGTGTGGTTTTGGTTTGCATTATCGGTTTTTAAATAGCCTATGTACATATATGAGAGTTTGGTGCGACAGTTATACAACGCTTTTTTTTTCATTTTTAAAAAGGAGGTTTGTTCTAAGCAGTTCATAAAAATTCTGACTCTACAATAGAGCCGTTAGTAAACCAATATCTCCTTTTTCTACTATTATAAATGCGAAAGTGAGTTTGTTCATTTGTTACCTCTTAACACCTCAACTACACAACCAACTATGATGAAATATTGCAAGCAAGCCGCAGGTCGTGGGTTCGATTCCCACACAGGACATGCATTTGTGTGCATGAACATGTCGGTATGTCCTGAGTTTGGGTGTAATTATGTATATTAAGTATGTATTTACAAACAAAAAGTAGTATATGTATTATATCAGTTATCTGGTTTCCATAGTACAAGCTCTGCTTAGTTTGCGATCAGATGACCGTGTGTGAGGAATGTTCCAGGATATTTATTTTTATTTATTTTATAACCGGGAATAACATAATATACCTTAGGGCGTTAGCTATTAATATATAAATACAACGGTTTATTATCAAAAATATATCCGTAGTGTATTCCTGCCTCAAGGCACGTACACAGGAGCTAGATAAGAGTGACCACAACAGCTACTATATTACTATGACACATTGATCAATGGATTTCAAGGAAAAGTGACGATGGTAATGTATAGTTATTTGGTCAAGGAATTGTTTTATGAGATTATTTAGCGTTTCACGTTTATTACTATTAAAAATAGAACATATAATATTCTAGGTATAAATATTTATCTATAATGCTCCAGTCGCTTAACGCCGCAGAAAACCGCGGCCTTTATGTTCTCTACATGACGTATCGTTGCTAGCAAGTGCTGATAGTATGATGTGTAAGTGAAAAGTGTAATGCTGATACAATTCAGTACATGATATTGGACTCAGCATTAGATTGCATCGGTCTTCTCACGAATAACATACCATCTTTCGAATGAATGACTGTGCTTACCTGAAAAAAAAATGTTAACATTGTACAGGTCGTTGTTTTGGACTCAGGGCCGATAATACAAATGATACTGGTGCAAAAAAAAATATAAAAAAAATACTTTATTTTTTTTTAATAATAAAAATAAAAAAAGTAAAATTTTGAAAATTATGTAATAAGCTAAAGTGTAGACATAATACTCAACGGGAGTACGAGGAAGTAAAGGGGTGGGGCGATGGCGGCTTGCGCCTAGCTCTAGTCTGTGCACGTGCCTAGTGACCATACTTTGTGGTAATTTTATTTCAAATTGAATAAGGTATTTCTCAACATATTTACAGTATTTAATGGAATTACGTCCATTTTTGGGGAATATATATTTTGTACTACCGCTCCTGGGTCGCTTGTCGCCGACCAAAACAACACCCTGTATAGATTTCCATGTCATTTTTTATTCAAAAAAGAGCACAACTAATCCCACAATATTGCCACTCAGAAATAAAGACCAATATGAAAAAAATCCAATAACCTTTACAAAGTACAATCACGCGCATAATTCCCTCCCACGAAAAATATAAGCGAGCGTAACAAAATAAACACCACACCGTTACCTAAATACGCAACAATGGAAAATTAGCGGAAAATCTTCGACCGCAAACTTGGCAAAGTACACTCAACTGAGCAGCGGACCGCACTGAGCGCCGAAAATGAGCCGAAATCAAATATGAACATTCGTGCGAAATGTGTAAGACAAACACGGTCCGACATTCTGTATCGCACAATGGGGCCTCGGTCGAACAATTCTTGACCCTTTTTAAGGGCTAAGAACAGTCGACAATAGCCGCTTATAGCGATTACATATTCTGATGCAAACATATCTCGGTCGGCGAGCGAGAATTAATTGAAAAGACCCCGCGTGACTTTGATTTATGAACGGCGGGCGGACGGGACAACGTGGATTCTCGCCGTGACTGTACTTTGACATCCAATGTGTGGATTATAGCGTATTTTAAAGTGCAAAATTAATTATTGCTTTCTTTTTATATCCATTAGTCTTAAAGCCGTACTTATTGTGAGTATAACTTTTCCGGTTAGGTACATATTTTGATATAGTAATCAAAAATTAAATATTTTTTATGTTCGTAAAGAAAAATCAATATAAACCTTGTCATTATCAGCACTTTGTTAACAGATATTCCTTAAATAGTAACTTCTGATATAATATTACTGTATATATGTGATAAACCCAGATTTACAGCTTAAATCCACCTACCAGAAAGAGACAAACACAGAGACAAGCACAGAATGCCCTCAAATGCGGCTTTTTAAATCTTGAGGAGTTTAATGAAACACTAACGTCAAAGACTGTACATAATATCCATATCAACAAATATAAACCGGCCAAGAGTCTGAGTCTGACTCACGCACCGAGAGTTCAGTATCTTAGACGTATAATATCTTGGTTTGGGCCATGTATGTAGAAAAACCCCGGACCGCACAACTAAATTTGTTTGTGAAAGAATTTTAATCATTTCGAAAAAACTGTAGTAGTTAGAAGAATCGCACTATTTTTTCTGTAATATTTACATCAATGCCTATCTACTGTAATTATTTCAGATTTTGTACTTAGGATAGATTTTTTAGGGGGGGGGGGGGGGGTTAGGGGGGAACTTCAGAGACATGGGGGGGCTCCATTTCTCTGAAGTTCATAATGGTATTTTTTTGTCATTTTTCATTATAAGTCAAAATACCCGTAATACGATTCTTGAGAACCCCACTTGCAGCTCTACTTTGAAATTTCAGTCCCCCATTTCGGCCCTTTTTGCAAAGAAATTATTATAATAAAAATATATTTTTTGAATTTTTCATTAGCAATATGTGTGGGCCAGCAATATTTATAACTATTCCAAATTTTAATACCTTGGCTCGCGGTTAAAAATATAACAATGACATCATTTGTTATAATTAGGACGCACGTCCTTCGCGAGAAACAATGGGCATTTAGCTTCAGTGGTTGCTGAAATATAGCGCTGTAATAGACGGACAGACGAACGAAGTGGTACCATAAAGGTTCCTTTTTACCTTTTTGGTTCGGAACCCTAATGACTGCATCAAATAATTTTCTTTTATAAGGGTTTCATAAAATGTTTTTAGAAGCTTAATCAAACCATTAGATGTACAGTTAATCCCTAGCTACTTTCATATTAATATTTAGGTACATGAAAACTTTAGTACTCAAACCTGTATTTAAAACTAAGCAAACGTTTATTAATGTGGGTAGGGTAGCCTTAATGAGTTGTCTAAAAATGGAAAATTCATATAAAATATTTCTATTCTTGTTTATAGGGTGTGAAAGGGGTATTTTGCAGGGTCTGTGGCGCATTCTCAGTGCTAGTGTGCCCATAGGTATCGGTGACTATTAAAATCCAAAATCGTGGTGGCCAGTTATTTATTAAATTTATATGAAATGGAATTCCCTGTATCTCAAACATTTAAACTAGATATCTTCAAGATCGGATTGGACCTCTTTTGGAGTGAGCCGATGGCCGCAATTAAAACCATATTACAAAATGTCAGACCATTTCAAAAACAGAACGTCCGTTTAAAACTTCAAAATACTCCTTAGACCCATTGCTACAAACTGTATCTACTAACAAGCACACACAAATTACTACACAAGTACTTAATATCTGGAATTCCTTGGATCCACAACCACTTGACTCAGACCTCTCGTACCTCTACACAATTCTCCTGCTGTCCCAATTTCTTCTACATGAAGAGGGGTGCGGGAGTTGAAATTAAACTGGTGTTATAACATGGGGCTCCTAGTTACGAGCTACGACAAACTTTGGAGTCTCCTGAAGAGTGAGAGCGTTTAAATTGTCGACGCTCTGCGCTGCTAACCGTACATTCTTCTTATAGTTTGTAGGGGCAGCAGAAAATTGTGTGAAATTTTGATAGTGGACTTAACGAGGTCTAGACTCTACACAAAATTAGAGGTCGATAATTAATTATTTATGTGCCTATAATAAAATACAAATAAAATTTAAAATATACACGTTCTGACTAACAATATCAAAAAATCAACAAGAAATTGCTTCTTCTGAAAGCTTTTAGAAATAACGTTAGAAATATCAAAGCAAAGTGATGTGTAACATTACCCACTTTAACTTGATTAATTAAAACCATATTCTCGTAGCAATTTAGCAAAAAAACCTTATTTTGCCAACCGTACAAAGAAAACAAGTATTTTAATCAACAAAATAAATGTTGCAATTAAATAAGTGATTAAGGTGCACTATACCTATCATATATTACAACGCAAGTGGTTTGGGCGACTTCTAGAGCCGCAGTGGGGTGGGTTCTCCCCGCGTTATGGGTACTACCACCCCCCGAGTGAGGGAAGGGGGACAAAATTAAACATTTCGGGGCTCTAACGGGTTACGTGTGCGACGATCTTAACACCAGCACGTGGGATATGTTGTTGTTACTAGATAGAACATCATTATGAACATTTTGACACAAAGATTCTAAATGTTTACTTGAGTTGAAAATATTGATCACGTTCCTTTTTTAAATGACTTCAAAAAAAAGGAGGAAAATTCGTTTTTTTTTATATTTGTTACCTCAAACTCCGTCATTTATTAACCGATTTGGAAAAGTATTTGTTATTTGAAAGGGTACACTTCCCGTTTGGTCCCATTGTCATCAGATCAGGATTTGATTACTTCTTAGTAGTTCTTAGTGTACTTTGAAGTCGGTTTAAGTTTTTTTGTAAAACAGTTCAATTATTATGACATCAATAATATAAATAGGAAAATGTCTTTCACCTACAAAACTCCATGTTATCTATAAAAAAACATTGTTGTTATTATATTCACTCTAGTTACTATACTTTTGATGTAACAAAGGAATGTCGATTCCAGTTTATCAAAGCCTTATTTGACTTTAATAAGTTTGAATTTCATCATCTGCTTTACTCTCAATTATTTGGGGTTACTTTACTGTTTCCTTCTATCTGTCATCTTTACAGAGGTTCACTGACTCCCATAATACAGATTATTCTAGCTTGGGAGCCAGAAGACTCATACATTTGTATAAACTTAGCAGTAATTGTTGTCTGTTAGCTTAATGTGTAGTAAGAAATAAAAATTATTATTAATATCTCTACATTTACCCTTTTCTTACTTATATCCTTTACCTAGTCTACCAACCTTTTTTACAAGAAGCTCATGTTTTTTTAAATAATGAGCAGTAGGTACCGACTCATCAAACTAAAGGTTAGATTGCAATAAAATATTTGAAAAGTCCATAAAAATAAATGCAGCTATTAGCTCTGCCTTATCCAGTACAACTTTACTTCCATAAAAATTAATGTGAGCGCTATATTTGCATGTTCATTTTGCTCTCGAGATGTTATTATATATTCAGATTTTAGGGTATGTACGTAGGTACCGTTTAGTTTTTATGGCCCCCGTGTAATCGCAGGGTTACGCTTTATTAGGGCATCCTATGGCCGCTTCATTAAATATCATACCACTGTAATATACCACATTGGATCTATGGGGATTTTCTTTAATTTTAATTAGTTTGAACTGAAGGGAGGGTAAGAAATAAAAACAATAAAACTTATTTACATAAAAGATCCCGAATTAGTTTGTCCAGTAATATATATACCTATTAAGGTTACGTAGGAAGTTATAAAAAACCGGTCAAGTGCGAGTCGAATTCGCACACAAACTCCCTTATTACAAGACATGGTGCAAACCCAGATTTTACTGTCATTCGGTCACTTTCTAACGTCATATAATAAAAAGAGACGAGGCTATTTTAAAACCAGGATACTTAAACCATGGTTTGTAATAAGGCAGGGGTTCCGTAATGACGATTCTTTTATGGGGGCCATCTTTAATTTTTTTTGTTAATTGCTGTCATAGCGGCAATAGAAATACACATTCTGTGAAAATTTCAACTCTTACCTATTACAGTTCTTGAGATACAGCCCACTGACAGACAGACAGGCATCCAAGGGCTTTAAAAATGATAGAAATAGCAGAAGGCTGTGAAAAAAAAATGCATTTAGTAAGTAATTAAAAAGCAAAGAATTTTATTAATTAAAACTTTTCAATTGGAGAACCACTGAAGCTACTAATGATTTTGTAAGTCCCCGAAACTGGCAGGAAGCCAGAAGTTGAAGCATGATCTGATGTGCAAGAGTCAAATGCATAAAGATAATTATCTATTTTTTATATTGTTAAGTTCTCATTTGAATCTATATTCAAAGTCAAAGTCAAAGCCATTTATTCAGTTTAGGTCCCAGAAGGGCACTTATGAAGGTCACATTTACTGAAGTTACCACCGGTTCGGAACTCGGCCTTCAACTGAGAAGAATCCGGCAAGAAACTCAGCAACGTTACATTTTTTTAAATATTTTTTGGACAATCTGACTATGTATCTTTTTATTGCTAATTATTTGTAAAAAAAAGCCAAACATAGTCAGATTGCTTAGGCATGAAACATCTCATGGTAACACGGAGCTATGGCTAGTTAGTTATATCTATTGAACTAATATCCATGACACAATGCCCATTTAACTAGGAATATATCCCAACAAATGAGATCGCCCGAAATTACAGCCAATGTCCTGACCGCTCGGCCGGACAAAAGGCGACTTTAACCTTTATAAAACTACCAAATATAATATCACACACCCTGATAAGGATCTGGGAAGACCGCCCGACCACCCCAACTTGGCCGGGTTAACTGGGGGTCTCAATACAATTTTCTGGGTGGATGCATTTTGAATTTATAACAAGCAAATTGGTTGTAGCAATTTATATGTATGGTGGATATCTTTAGAATTAATTGGTTAGTGACCGTAATAGTTTTGGTGGGTTCTGACGACACGGCTTAACTAAATACTACCCTCGATTATAGATTTGAAGGTTACTAAAATATCCAAGTTTATGTTGCCAAGGTGACGAATATTTTCATTAAGACCTTTGAAAGTGTCCGTGTAAATTACTGGTCTTGCTACTACATCAATTTTAGAAATGCTATTCCTAAGACCTTTAAACTCAACCATTTAACCAAAGGCTCTACAAAAAATACATATTTTATCCCAAAAAGTTTCGTCACATGTAAACATCACACAGCTTATTAAAATGCAGTCATCTGACCTTTTAACTATTCTTTTGCGGTCATATCAGTTTACAAGACAAAAAACGGAGAAAAAAGAACTATCCCGCCGAGTCGAAAAGTTTCATTTCACAGAAAAAATTGGAGTGAATGACGCAATATCTAACGTATTACTTTAGCAAAGAATTCCGTAATTTATAGCGTAAGGTTTTGTAAGTAAGAATTTTTGGAATGAACTGGACATTAAGAAAAATTGCTCGCGACTTGGCATTTTCACAGCTCTATTAATCTATCAATATGTCTAAGAGATTGCAAAGCTTAAATCATTCTAGATGTCTAAAAATTACAAGAACTATGCTATAAATAAGAAGAAGTAACCTGAGAAGATGGAACCAATCTTTTGAGTTTCTAAAGCAATTCAGTACAAAAATACACAAGGAAGAAAATACGCAAAATAAACAGTTCACAAAAACCCCATATTCTGAAGAAATTCATTCGATTCAAACAACCTAACACAGCACTGAGCTAAGATAATATAGTCATTATTGTAACTGAGGCACAAAATGCCTTACAGAAGGCACCCGTACCTTTTGCTGGTATGCCAACTGCGCAATTATTATAATATAAACAAAAGGGCGCCCTAATCCGGTATTTGGTCGCATTTCCCTTATAAAATCACTTAGTAAAACCGATGTTGTCACTGCCCTGTCCTGACCAGACACCATTTGGACAACAAATACGATTTTCTGGACACACCATGCTTTACATATAAACCAAACTGATACTTGTACATATTTAGATAGGGTTCAAAATAATCTGGCAACTGATTTAGGCTGTGTTTTGAATAAATTAGACTTTGATAACGAGACAACAAAGTTCAAAATTAAAATAGGAAATATATTATGGGGTATAGAAAATTTGGACCGATTAAGAAGCGGAAAGTGACCGTTGCTTAATTTGAAAGGGTTGTGATGCAATAAAGTGTCGTTTAAAATTGGCAGTATTTTAATTTGATGTGTCAAATAAGGGAAATATTGCAGTTGTTTGTTTTAATAATAAAGCATAATGATGACAGGATTAGAACAAAAAATTAAAGATTTTTAAAGAAGATGGGCCTGTTGGCATGGTCGGTAAGGCTCCTATCGCGCTGCAGGTCGTGGGTTTGATTCCCATACTGGACATATGTTTCAGTAACTAGTTACTTGATATGATTAGTACAGTATTAAAAGCCTATCATTTATATTTACTACCAGATATTTGTCTTGGTTGCCTTTGAGAGAATTCTAGAAATAACGAGTCCCTCAGTCTGAGGAGAGACTTTGCCTTCTTATGTGTGTTACCGCTTGTACAACGGACAGTGTTCTGAAGAATTGTTTAAGATGATGCCCACGGCCACCTTCTACCATCGCAACTCTCGCCATCGACAGGGAGTCCATCCTCACATATTGAAACCAGAATTGTTTCGAACTGTGCGGTCTCAAAGGAGCTTCCTTCCGCGGACGCTCAGATTGTGGAATGAGCTCCCTGCCGTGGTTTTCCCAATGGAGTACAGCATGGGGTTCTTCAAAAAGGGTCTGAAGAGATTTCTGCAGGGTCGGCAACGCGTGAGTGACACCCCTGGTGTTGCAAGCGTCCATAGGCTGCGGTAGCCGCTTACCATCAGGCGGGCCGTATGCTTGTTTGCTACCTAAGTAGTATAAAAAAAAAAAAAAAAAAAAACGAAGTTAAAATAATGCCAATACTCTCAGATGCGAATTTATACTCTAGTTATTTTCAAGACGTAAAAAGATGAGTAACAAAACACTACGTCTTTCAAGCAAAACAAATAGAATGTTTAGAAACATCCAATTACCATCGTAAAGTTATAGCTGACGTTACAAGCACTGTCACACGTGGCTTATCAGACCACCCCGGTGTCTGTTCGGCTGACATCTTTTTTTACTAATTTCTACCCGTAACATGTGTTTGCAGATAAGTTTGAGACTTTAAGAACGTGCGATACGATCACGATTTGAGACGGATTTGTTTAGGGGTGATAAATTGTTATTGTTAATTATTTGGAATAAGCCATACATAGTCAGATTGTTCAAAAAAATATTTAAATAATGTAACCTTGCCGAGTTTCTTGCCGGATTCTTCTCAGTTGAAGGCCGAGTTCCAAACCGGTGGTAACTTCAGTAAATGAGACTTCATAAGTGCCCTTCTGGGGCCGAAATTGAATAAATGGCTTTGACTTTTGACTTGAATTTTAGATCCGATTTAGACGTTTTTTCTAACTTACCGTGGCACTTAAAGAAACTTTTACATGGAAATGTATATGACAAAAAAACTACCGAATAAATTCCATTAAGATTGAAATATATCGTACACACTAAAACTCCAACCATTGAACGCAATCTAGTTTTAAGTAGCAGTGATTTACGGCCACAAAGTTTATGGTGTCGTGAGACAAGTCCCACTCGAGAGACGTACGTGACGTCACAATGTGGTCTCCAAACGTTTTCGAGAATTCTTCAAGAGGTTAAAATATTGCGAAATATGAAACCGACACAGTACCCTCGCTTATCTAAAGAGCTTTGTTACCAGAAATGGGATAAATTTTAGCAGTAAAAAGTTTTAAAAATGGTTATTTTTGAACTGCAAATGTTAAAAGGTTTGAGAAAAGGAATATCTTTTCGAATTTTGATCACTATAGAGCAGTTTTCTCATTTAAGATTATAAATACTGGACTACCCATTCTTATCTCAGTAATTAAAGATACTAGCCAAAACGATCGCCATTATCCGTTCCTCTCATTTAACGAAGAAACAAATATTGTTAAGTGTGTCGTTTACAAGAATATATCCAAAACGTACGCAAATAAAAACCTAGAGGCAATAAAGGAAGTATCCAATGACCATCATTCACTTAAAATGTGGCGCAATTCGCTATTTGGACTAAATAGTTTTTGTTGTTGTCATATATCTTGCCCTTCACACATCGTTTCACTTCATGTTATGAGTGTTATGATGCCTGAGGCTAAAGTGTGTGCTCTAATAATAGTATGATATTAGATTTCTTGGTATTTGTAGTTTTTTTTGCATTAAATTTTGTTATGTTTAATATTTAAGTACAACTAATAATCTATAAATAGAAAATCTCCTCAAGTCTGCCGTTGCTTCCGATTAACGGCAAGGTTCCCAGAAGCTTGGCAGCGTTTCCTCTTTGGATAGCCAACCAAGCTGACGCGTTGACGGAAAAAGCTTCCCGCCCACTGGTCTCCGGAGGACCCGATCAATTTTGATGACAAAGTGCCAGCAAAACGGCGAGCTTCGGACCCCCACGATCCCATGGTCTCGACCGCAAAAGGCATAAAAATATAATTGGGTCCAAACGATGCGTATTTTTTGAATTTTGAAATTTAAGTTAAATTAAATCATAAACTTATTTACAGTAACGGTAGCAATTATAATCCGTAAAGAAATTATCATTCAGTAGAAATAGATGAAAATAATAAAGCGCAAATCCCATTGTTGAAACGTTCAAACATAACCGCCTCATACATACGTCCCTATCCAGAGTGATAAATCTTCCCGGTTCCATCCAATTGTCCTCAAGTAGGTCATCAGATTGTCCACCTATTTACTGTCTTGTCTCTTGCCTGAGTTTTTCCTGTTTCAATTTTCTTTTGTTGCTATTGTATTAAGTTGTTTTGTCTGATTCCGTGGCACACGACATTGTGCTATATTCAGTAATTCTCTGAGATTAATATCATCGTGAGACGTTGAAAGTTTGCGTGTGCGTACATCTCTCGGTATTGTTTCGGGACTTTCATTTTCTTGTCATGTTAATATATTTGTGCGTAATGGAAATGTTACACTTGTTTTGAATTACAAATTCTCCAAGTAAAATTTATTGTTACTAGATAACTTGCTTGTTTTGTTATTTATAACATAACATAAAGGAGCAACTTTACCTATGGTTCTTACTTATGGTTATCAAGAAAGATGCTTATCAATCTAGACTAGCTATCTACCGCAGCTTCACCTGTTTTCCCGGGATGAAAGTAACCTATAGCAATTGGGAGACAATTCTAGCTTCCTCTTGAATTTTCATTTCCAGTGAAAGAATTTTAGGAGTCGGACTGATAGTAATTGAGATTAGCGACTCTTCAGCTTTATTACCTATATAGTATAGATATGAAAATAATGTCACCAATAACATTTGTTAGAAACATCAATGGGTCTTTAAACACATATTCATTGTTGTCTTGTTCATTTAGAGGCCTATTCTTTGAGACTTGATCCATCAGTACACAAAATAACGGATCATGTATCATTCAGATTGGATCTTATGTTAAAACGAGATTGAATATTAGATAAATGATTGACTTACAATGTCTTGCAATCAATATTAATGTTTCGTGTCTTTCATGTATGATTTTGATCTTTACAGTACATACTTCGTATGCAAAATATTCCACAGATGTTTAAAAATTGAACTTTTATTTATGTCGGAAGGCTAGGCAAATTCAAAATCATTTATTCAAATAGACCTTCGCAGGCACTTATGAAAAGTCAGACTCTAATACTCTAATACCGACACGGTTCGGAATCGTTTCATCTGATGAGTGTAAGTGGTCACCATTGCCTATGGATACCAGCAAATAGTAGGATATCAATATCCAATTTAAGATATCCTTAATAAAGCCAAGAATGTGTAGGCTTAAAAGGTGCGATCCAAGGGCGAAAAATTAGGACCTAGCTTATTAGCATTAACAAAATTCTAAAATTCCGCATCTAATCGAAGATTCTTTTAAATGTCAACCTCGTTGAGGAATAGGGCCGGAGTCTCTGAAACTATAATCCCATAACGAGGGCCGGAAGGAGGTATTTACCGTGGTGCGAAATAGAAACGACACGCCCGCTCAATCGGGGACAGGTTGGAGTTATGACGGGTATGAATCCGGTTGACGACGTTACGTATATGGTCTAGGTTATGGGGAAGAGCGGGAGCTTTACATGTTAGTACATTATAATTTGTTTGTTGTCCTAACCATCGATTGAACTATTGGTAATTTTGGATCAAGGCAAGCCTTATTTGTATCTACAATTTTTTTTTCAGAGAGATAGAGCGTAGCGTTTATTTGCTCAAAGAGCAGCTTGACTAAGCTTGATTTGGGGAAGTACCTCGACCTACAGTATACCGCAGCCAAATAACTTAATTTTGTATAAAGTTGTGTTCCTGCGCTGCGATGGAGGAAAGGTCGTTAACGCATGAGCGATGAGTCCATATGGCTACGGTAACCACTTACCATCAGGCGGGCCGTATGATTATTTACCGACTCAGTCGTATAAAAAAAATATAATGCCAGTAAGATAAAAAAGGTGCCGCAGATCGTTGTCACGCTGCTGTAGTAACATAACGCTTCAGTAAGGCAACATGAGCTTGGACCAAGAATATAATAGATTTAGCACTAGAATTCAGAATACCTACTCCGCATTTTAAATTTATTTCACCCGAATGTTCTTTAAAAGCAGCTTTCTTATAACTTGCGTCACAAGATAGCAAGTAATTCAAGGGTCCAGCGTGGACCCATTTCATTGGGCATTAGTCCTGCAGGCTAGGATTTCTTGCCTTGAAATTTTCCTGTTGGACATAATTAATAGGGTAGGGCACTTATTAGTATGCCCCATTCAGCGCGTTTGACCCTGTGACAGGACATCTGGTGGATTTGCCATCTGTCTGTTGTTTGGAGACCCTAGATTATAGAACTGTTCGTGTTTTGGTACTTAGTTTTAACATCTATCGAATTAAGTGACTCAATCATTTGAGTAATTCGTATTCATTTCTTACTAGAAAGAATTCATAAATTCATTTTCAAAATAATGAAAGATGTCATTACTTGTATTCTTATCGTGGAAAATTTCGGGGAGCCCTGCGATGATCCTAAAAACGGTAATATAGATCGTACGTGAGATGATTCGGGTCTAATAAACTGAAATATGGGTGAATTTTAAAACCCCTCTTTCCCAAATGACCGCGATAGGATAGGTCGAGGGAAAATCTTGTAGATTGCTTTAATTTGACGTTTTCATATATTTTCTTTTATGTTACTGTAAGATATGTTTCTGATAGTTACATATTTTGTTTTTTTGCTTCGTTCATAGTCATCTTTTTAGGGGTTTATATTTTCAATTTTTTATACTGCATAAGCTATTTTTATAGTATTCAATGTGAATGTATAAACAGTTCAAATAATAAAGCCTGCAAAATATTACGTCTATACTTTTGGTGAAACCTTTTCATACCCTCTCATGGTGCGTCTATGCTACGCGAACCGAGCACGAGCCGAGCCACGAACAAACAGAAATCGTTCTTTGCTCGCGATGCCAAGTGTGGACGTTACAACGAGCATACAACGATGCGCGCTGCGAATCTCTGTATTCGTGAAAAAACTGAAAATCGGGCGGAGCACGGTCAAGCGCGAGACGAATGCTCGTTCGAGACTCGCAAGTGCGTCCACGCTACGCGAATAACGAACGAATCCTGTTCGTTCGAGGCTTGGCTCGTGCTCGCTTCGTGTAGCATGGACGCACCATTAGATATATTGACGATATTAATAGTACTGTCACCTAGTTTAAGTCTTAAACTTTATTCATACCATTAATAGACTATGCCACAAGATATATTGTACCTGGACTAAGGAAGACTCATCTCTTGGGTCTTTTCACAATTTATAATAACCTAAAAATAGATTCCATAAAGATTGATAATGGTGCTGATTCTGTTGTTTATAATCTCACTATGTCTCTTTCTAACAAAGAACATAAGAAAAGGATGTAAGAAATGAAAAGATGAAGTCCAATGCTTGTTTTCAATATAAATTTAGTCGCCATCTATCGCGGTTACGTCTAAATACCCGCAAATGAAGACGGCAAAGACTAATTTGACAGCTTTAAATATGTTCTATCCATTTTTAATAATGTTCGTAAGAAAGAGATGTGATGTGACTAAAATTAGTTTAGTGCGATTTACAACAGCATCGGCACCGTTGCAATTTTAGTTTACTAATGTATGATTGAATGATTTCATATAGGTAGCCACTTCATCATTTCACAAACATTAACATCATATCACTTCAAATATACAAGGACATGGGTCCTTAATTAAACTTTGCACACATTCGGAGTTTCAATTAGGATCTAATATTGATATAAGACTTAGTGGAGACCCACCGCTGGATCAACACCTAACATTAACATAGTTGATTAAAAGGCCTCCAAAGCACGGTTGTTAACTCGTAAATGTCAAACGTACATCTAACCATAAATCATCTTAAGATTACGGTTCAGTTGCTACCATGTATAGTAGCGGCCCGAGACTACACCCTTGAGGAACCTGCGAAAATCACCTTTATCACTTGATAATAAGGTTGACTTAATTGGTTATTTTGTTGGTGTTTTAGGTCATTTCGAAGATAGGTAAGAATATGCAAGTGTAGGAGAAGTAGCGAGTACTGAATCAGCATCTAGGTGCTTCCATATACCAAAGTTGCACAAAGTGGCAGTGAGTGAGGTTATGATTTATGATCCAATTACGGACGACTCATTGGTTATAGATAAAGTTAATTAATAAGTAATTGCGTGTTATATGATTTTAGTACTATTTAGATTATTGGAGGGGTTTGGTTACCCATTAGAAGATTTTGATGAGGGTTTCTTTACGGGAATTATTAGCTAGTTACTAGCTGTCCCCCGCGTTTCTGGGATTAAAAGTAGCCTTTGTCTTTCTTCATACCATAGGCTATCTACATGACAAACATCGCAATCGGTTTAGCGGTTTAGACACGAAAGCGTAACATACAAACAAACTCACATTCACATTTATAATATTAGGATTAATTCTAGTTACCCCCGCCGTTTCCGTTAGGGATAAAAAAAAACCTATATCATTGTGTCCGTCTCCAGCCCACGAAATGGTGGCACATTTACTGGTGATAACTGAATTCAAATATTTGGTGCATCAATTCAATTTTGTTTTATTTAGCTTAAAGCTAAAATGAGTAATTAAATTAATATCTGTATTGATTTTAGCTTTATCCTACAGTACCTCGTTACTTCAGTCTATACATTTGCAGTATAAGCTAATCTCGCATTGTATAGGATTTCCGTACAATGAGAGGTCAGCTTATATTGGAAATGTATAGCTTGATCTGTAGCCGTGCGTACCACAACTGAAAAAGTACACATACATATCATAACGTTACTAAATACTGCAGTTACTGCAGGATAAAGCTAAAATAAATACAGATATTAATTTCACTACTCATTTTAGCTTCAAGCTAAATAAAACAAAATTGAATTGATGCTAAATCTCCGTTGTTTAAAAATAAGTCGTTATTCTCATCCTCTGGCATAATCTCGTTTAAAAAGGTAATTCCATTAAAATCCGTATTTATTGCTACACTTGTGTCATAACAAACCTTTCGCGTGGGCTGGACCTCTCTCGTAATATCACTGCCTTCAAGAAATTAAAGTACAAAAAGATCACTTTATCATTTCCCAGCGAAATATTGTTCAATTAATTTTATCTCGTATCCACCAAGGTTGTAATGTCAGAACTCAGGACACTTGTAAACAGTGACCCTTACAAGTATTGGTTCCCTTGTAAGTGGCTGTTATCTCTATAACATTTTCTTTTACATCGCTTAGTTTTATTTCTGTGAAGACATTTATGTTAAGTTTATCTTTGTCGGGAATTTGCTTTTCAACGTATTCTGTTGATATAATTTTATTCGTTTCATCTGAAAATTTGATTATATCAAATCTTATTTGTTCACAAATTGAAGTATAAGCCGTGGTATTAACATTGATCCCAGAAATTTACTTTGTTTATTTTATATTAATCTTGTAGTATCTTTTATAATTTATTATAGGAAATAAGTGATCAGTAAGCCTTTTATACGGAATCTTATACTTCATCATCATCATCAGCCTATAATGTCCCACTGCTGAGCACAGGCCTCCTTTCACAAATGAAGGTGGAAGGGAATGGGCAATACTCCACCACGCGTGCCCACCTCGGATCGGTGGAGGTAGGCTAGTGGTCAACCTACTGTTGGAATTTTTCAAGCCGCCTACGAGGCATCCAACTAGCTTAACGACTATCACAATTAAGTGATAACCGGTACCAACGGCTTTACGTGCCATCCGAAGCACGGAAACGCTCGATTTGTAATACCACTAGGTGGTCACCTATCCAGGTACCGACCATGACGGTGGTAGCTTAACTTTGCCGATTGATTAAGAACGGCTAATCATGCTACACCACGAGCGATCTTATACTTTACCTTATTAATTCAGATAGCATAACGATAGAAAGGACGATGGAAGAAGAAGCGTTACGTATTACCAAATAATTGGAAACGGAAAAGGCAAATGATGATTATGATAATTTAAAATTTCATAACAATACTTTTAAAATACCCAAATTAGTGTACAATAAAAGCTCGCCTGAATACAAATTAAAAAAATATGTCCGATCGAATACAGGCAGTACGGTAATTATATATAGATTTTATCTCAAAGAGCGCATTCGTTATCAAGCTGTGACATACTGTCGGCTGGTAGGGATATATCAACGTTTATTAAGGGACATTTACAGTATACGGGTTTTATATCCCAAATACATATTTATAGAGAAAATTAGCTTCTATTGTTTTCCTGGGAAAACTAAAAGAAACTATTTATGTGCTAAGTTTTATTGAAATCTATTTTTAAACTATGGATAGGCTGGTCTTTAAACCAAGATCTATCTATGGTAAGCACACAATTCTTGATAATACTAATGTGCTATCATTGGCTTAACATATTGGAGTATCTGGGTAACAATCTTTCGCTTTTGTAAAATATGTATCTACAAAATATTACTAAATAGTCAAAATAAAATCTCAGTAGTTAATCTAGTGTTAATAAAAGATCCAAAAATACAGAGTCGTATATTATAAACGGCCCAAAACAGAAATCAGGTCACCATATCACAATGGGAGCTCGGCTGAGTTTGCGATGTTCTGTACAATGCATCATATATTAGTACATCTGGTTACTAAACCAGTTGGACGTTCCGTTTCAGGGTTTCCTTTGAAATTTTAATTCGATTATCTCGTGTGAACGCGGTTTGGGATTCAATTAATTATGAATTTGCCTCGTCTAAGTTTAATTGGTCCGTTTTGTGCTTGTTTATGAATTATTTGGGATTTATCTTAATATATAAAATGATAAACTGATTGTTGATATATCAGCCCACAGCCCAAACCGCTGGACCTAGAGATTTGAAATTTTGCACAAAGATACCTTATACAGTGGAGGCATCCACTAAGGAAGGATTTTTGGAAATTCCACCCCTAAGAGGGTAAAATAGGGGATGACAGTTCGTATGCAAGTCCGTCAGTTTTGAAGTTAGGATCTTCAAATTTTGTGTTTAGGCTGACGATTGAAAATTAATGTGTAGTTATCTCAGCGTCTGTGATAATTCCACCACCGAAGGGAGGAAAAGAGGGATGAAGTTGGGTATGCAAGTCCTTCAATTTCAAAGTAAACTTCACTAAATGTATTATTATATAGTGTAGGCATCCACTAAGGAAGGATTTTTGGAAATTCCACCCCTAAGGGGATAAAATAAGGGATGAAAGTTTGTATGCAAGTTCGTCAGTTTTGAAGTTAGGATCTTCAAATTTTGTGTTTAGGCTGACGATTGAAAATTAATGTGTAGTTATCTCAGCGTTCTCACGTTCCGGTTCCGGCTGTGTCAAATATAACACTCAGTTTTGTTGTCTCCGCTTTAAATTGAAACTAAAAAAGAAATATCGCCCTTACCTATATAAAACCGCGTAAAATATACAACGCGAAACTAAGTGCATACACAACTTTAAAAGTTCAGCTTAATAAGTGCTATTCTTAATGGTGATTTCTTAAAATAAAACACGAAAATACTTTGAGGTTACCTGTCATTAACCAATGACAATGACAAGTCAATGATCGACATTGCCAGTCAACAAAAAGTATAGTACCAACATCCTAGTGAAAATTAAGGCTGCGCACACACAATTACGTTTCGTTTCACACAAGAACCACAATAATTGGCTTCAACATGGAAAATCTTCAAGATTTTTTCGACAAGATGAAATTTGAGATGTCTAACCAGACTAAGGATATTATCTCGCAAATGGATGAAAAAATAGTACCTTTTGCTCGTGAAATTGAAGAACTGAAGTCCGAAAATCAAAACTTGAAACTAAAAATAACAAATCTTGAAAAATACAAAAGAAGAAACAATATTATAATCTACGGACTTAAAGAAAATGAAAAATCTTTGACCGATCTCATGGAAATTATAAAAGCTAAGTTTAAACAAGATTTAGATATTTCTCTGGAAAATAGGGACATAGATATAATTTACCGAATTGGGAAGAAAGATTTTAAAAATGAGAAAGCAAGGCCAATAATTATTACATTATTGAATGGTTGGAAGAAGACTGAAATAATGATAAATAAAAAGAAACTCAAAGATCTGTATATTTCTGATGATTACCCCAAGGAGGTTATAGATAAAAGAAAGGAATTACAAACAAAATTAATACAAGAAAGAAATAAAGGTAACTTTGCAGTCATAAAATACGATAAACTAATAATTAAAGAAGGGACGTCCAGCATAGAAAAACGCAAAAGAGAGATATCTACATCCCCAAATACTCCAAACCAGCCTCGAAAGCAGTATGCAACATCAAAAATAAATAGAATTAATGCATTCGATGTAATGAGGGGTAAAAGTAACTCCATTCCATCATACATTCCTCCATCAGAGCATAGCACCTAGGATAAGGACATCAGCCACCGGAACAAAACAATGAAAAAACAAGAACTAGAAATAAGTAAAAATAAAACATTCCCCAAGCCGACTGGTCATCGTGGGGAATTAGACCGTTACCCTCCACCTAATAAGAATACAAATATATTGAAGAAAGGAAATAGAGAAAATTTAAAAGTATGTACATATAACGTGAGATCCTTATCTTCGACAGAAAGATACCTAGAACTAACATATTCACTTGAAAACATAGACTGTGATATATTAGGACTTTCTGAAGTAAGGAGAATTGGTTGCAATATCGAAGAATATAAAGATTTTATCTTATGTTACATTGGTCAAACGAAAGGCTTATATGGAGTAGGATTTTTAATAAAACGTATATTAAAAGACAAAATAACAAATTTTACTGGCATCTCAGAAAGAGTAGCACTACTTAATTTAAAATTAGATAAACTGTGTATCTCAATAATTCAAGTATATGCACCTACAGACAGATCCAACGAAGCTGAACTTCAAGAATTTTATAACGACCTTAAAAAAGCGCACGAGTTGGCTGATGACAACGTAATAGTAATAGGAGATTTTAACGCGAAAATAGGGGAACCTAAAAAGGAAGAAAATAATATAATGGGCAAATATGGATTTGGAGAAAGAAACGAAAGAGGTAAACGACTAGTAGATTACGCTCTTGAAAACAAACTATCGATAATGAATACTTTTTTTAAAAAGAGGAAATCCAAAAGATGGACTTGGAAATCGCCAGACTCAAAAACTCAGAATGAAATTGATTTCATTATGACAAATCAGCCAAAATTAGTTACTAACTTTGAAGTCCTAAATAACATAAGATTTCCATCTGATCATAGAATGTTACGAGCAACTATAATTTACAATATCCCCAAGAAAAGTAGAAAACTTTTTAAGAATTTACCAAAAATTCCTGTAACAGAGGATGAAATAAAAAGATATATCGAAGGCCTAAATTGTTACATTGACGAAAAAACGAAAAATCCCACAAATATTCAGACTTATTACGATATACTGGAAGATGCGATAAAACACAGCTTATCAATTACAACCGAGACTATCAAGAAAAAGGGACACAACATACTAAGCGAAAAAACAAAAAATCTTATAAAAAGACGCACAGAACTAATTTTTACAAAAAACAAAGATAAAAATATGAAAAAAGAACTAAGCAAATTATATAAAGAAACTCATAAGTCAATTAGGAATGATTATAGTCAACACAGAAAAGACACGATAACAAAAAATTTGGAAAAATTCAGAAGCACTAAGAAAGCATTTAAAGAGCTAAACCTTCACAAAACATGGATACAAAAATTAGGAACCAAATCAAACGAAACAAAAACAAGGAAAGATATTATAGATCAAGCTACAACTTTCTATAAAGAACTGTACAAAAATACAGGAAAAAAACACAACATAGATGAAAAATTTACCTATTTTACAAACATAAAACCTATTAGTCCAATAGATAAAAGAGAAGTCTACGACCACATTAAACAAATGAAAACGAACAAAAGTCCAGGTTCTGACGAAATTAGCAACGAAGCTGTCAAACTAGGTGCACCTGCCCTGCTTAACCATCTAACGCAACTGTTCAATATGATACTTGACAAAGAAACTGTACCGAAACAGTGGTGTACATCAGATATTATATTGCTTTATAAAAAAGGAGACCCACTGGACATAGGTAATTACAGGCCAATCAGTTTAATGGCAAGCATCTACAAACTATTCGCATCCATTATACTAAAACGGATTACAAGAGAAATTGATGATGGACAACCAATAGAGCAAGCAGGCTTTCGCTCAGGCTTTAGTACAACTGACCATATACAGGCCTTGGAGCAAGTAATAGAAAAGTACAGACAGTTCAACAGACCTCTGTATGTAGCCTTTATCGATTATAGCAAAGCCTTTGATAGTATTAGCCACAACTCCATCTGGAATGCATTAAAGTTACTGAATATTCACATAAAATACATAAATATCTTAAAGTATATATATACAAACAGTACAAGCAGGGTAAAACTTGAAAGTAGGGGAGAAGAAATAAAAATAGAGCGAGGAGTTAGACAAGGCGACCCCCTTTCACCTAAACTATTTATCGTTGTACTAGAATATGTATTTCAAAACCTGGATTGGAAAAGCAAAGGTATAAAACTAAATGGCTGCTTCCTGAATCACCTAAGATTTGCAGATGACATCGTCGTCCTTGCCGAAACACCTAAGGACTTACAGAAAATGTTAAATTCACTTGACCAAGAAAGCTCCAAAATAGGTTTAGAGATGAATTCAAGCAAAACCAAAATAATGACCAATTGCAATAGAATACCCATAAGAACAACTGGAAATATTATAGAATATGTAAACAATTATATTTATCTTGGCAAGCAAGTGTCATTCAGTAAATTGAGTAACGAAGAAGAAATTGAACGAAGAAGTAATATAACGTGGAAGAAATTTTGGTCACTTAAGGAAATTTTAAAAGGAGACTACTCTATAAATATGAAAAAAATTGTGTTTGATACTTGTCTTTTACCTTGTTTACTGTATGGCTGCCAAACATGGATTTTCACAAATAAAGCTAAACAAAATATCAGAACAACACAAAGAGCAATGGAAAGAAGTATGCTAAAAATAAAGAAAATACAAAAAATAAGAAACGAAATAATAAGACACAAAACTAAAATAACTGATGCACTCACACAAGCCCTTAAACTCAAGTGGCAATGGGCTGGTCATATCGCGCGCTTAAAGGACAACAGGTGGACTATACAAACAACCCGATGGGAAGGACCAGTAGGGAAAAGAAAAATTGGCAGGCCAAATAGACGGTGGGCTGATGACATTGTAGAAAATGCCGGCAGAAATTGGATTACCCAAGGCGGTAATAGGGAGTCTTGGAAGAATTTGGAGGAGGCCTTCACCCAAAGAGGGGTTCATATCCAAAAGCAGAAAACTAACCAAACTAACAACTAGTTACTAAACAACATTTACTAACCTATTAATGAAACTTATTTAAAAATTAATATGTAAATAAGGATATGGAAATAAAGGTTTTTTTATTTTTTTTTTATTTTTTATCTCAGCGTCTGTGATAATTCCACCACCGAAGGGAGGAAAAGGGGGATGAAGTTGGGTATGCAAGTCCTTCAATTTCAAAGTAAACTTCACTAAATGTATTATTATATAGTGGAGGCATCCACTAAGGAAGGATTTTTGGAAATTCCACCCCTAAGAGGGTAAAATAGGGGATGACAGTTTGTATGAAAGTCCGTCAGTTTTGAAGTTAGGATCTTCAAATTTTGTGTTTAGGCTGACGATTAAAAATTTATGTATAGTTATCTCAGCGTTTGTAATAATCTCACCACCGAAGGGAGGAAAAGGGGGATGAAGTTGTGTATGCAAGTCCTTCAATTTCAAAGTAAACTTCACTAAATGTACTATTATACGGTGTAGGCATCTACTAAGGAAGGATTTTCGGAAATTCCACCCCTAACAGGGTAAACTAAGGGATGAAAGTTTGTATGCAAGTCCGTCAGTTTTGAAGTTACGATCATCAAATTCTGTGTTTAGGCTGACTATTGAAAATTAATATATAGTTATCTCAGCGTTTGTATTAATTCCACCACCGAAGGGAGGAAAAGGGGGATGAAGTTGTGTATGGAAGTACACTTTTATTATTTAAGCTTATGGTTATAAACTAACGCAACGAATATCGGTGTTGTTGGAATTTGAACCCTTAAGTAGTGAAAAGGGGGATTACATTTAGTATATGAAGTTCTTTATTTTCGGAGTGACAATTTTACAATTTATTATTTCGGCTTATGGTATTGGCGTATTGAAATGACTCGCCTAAACAACATCAGGAAAAAGAGAGGAATCGGTATTAAAACAAAAATCCGGTTAATACGAGCATTGGTATTCCTCATTTTCATGTATGGAGTGGAAGCGTGGACTATACTGGCCCGAGAAAAAGGATTGATCCATTCGAGATGTGGTGCTGAAGACGGATGTTGGAAATACCTTGTACCGCTAAACGCAACAATACATCAATCCTATCGCAGCTCCAAATTAAAACACGATTGTCCACGATATGCCACCAACGTATTTTTTCGTATTTCGGCCACATGGTGCGCAAAGGCGATGAAATTTTGGAAATCTGATCATAGTTGGTAACACGGAAGGAAAACGACTACGTGGTCGTTCACCAACAAGATGGTCCAATCATGTAAAAGACTCATCGTCCTCCAAGTTTTACAGAAACCAGAAGACAGAAACCAGTGGAGGCAGATCATTCGCTCTAGAAGCAAACCCGATGTTGACCACGATCCTCAGACATGAGGGAAAGAGAGATGAGGCATCCAAAATTGTGCTGTGGAACTAGACTACAAGTAACAGCTCTCCGCCGCAATGTTATTGAGGTCAAAATAATTACTGGTTCTGCCAGAGGAGAAACAGTCTTCTTGCCGCGTATACCATTGATCCCAAATCACCTTCCGTTTGAATTTAAAAGATAACAGTTCCTAATTAAGGTTTGTAGTCACAGGGAAAAACTCTGAAATTTGCTAGAGTTGATTTGCGGCAGGACTGTTTCAGTTTTATGTGGCATCCTCGCATATGAGCTCTTAATCTACCTGAACTTTTGTCAATATCACACGTAGTGGCGGACAATAGCCATGAACAAAGCTCTATATTGTTACAATGATTCATATCTAGAAAAAAGAAATAATCTACGCGGACGAAGTCGCGGGCTATAAAGCTAGTAACTAATATATTATCATCACGATTCATTATCTACCTGTTTAGTAGTTACCTATTAATTTACTTTAGGCGTCGTTAAGCTAGTTGGATGCCTCCTAGGCGGATTGAAAAATTCCAACATAGGTTGACCACTAGCCTACCTTCACCGATCCGCAGTGGGCACGCGTAGTGGAGTACCGCCCAGTCCCTTTCACCCTCATTAGTGAAAGGAGGCCTGTGCTCAGCAGTGGGACATTATAGGCTGATGATGACGATGATGATGTAATACATACGATTTTTCTATTCATGCCTTGCATGGCCGCTCAGATTGTGGAATGACCTCCCCGCGTGGTTATCCCAATGGAGTAGAGCATGGGGTTCTTCAAAAAGGGTGTGAAGAGATTTTTGCAGGGTCGGCAACGCGCGAGTAATTCCCCTGGTGTTGCAAGCGTCCATACGGTAACCGCTTACCATCAGGCGGGCCGTATGCTTGATTGCTATAATTTAAGTTAACTTCAACTAAATACTGTTGCTTCTTTCCTACATATTTAATATTCCTCAAAAATGCTTTAAAGATGTATTTTATTTTTAAACTGTTGACGACTGAATGTCCTTGAATGTGTTTATCATCATTTTATCTTAATATATAAAATGATAAACTGATTGTTGATATATCAGCCCACAGCCCAAACCGCTGGACCTAGAGATTTGAAATTTTGCACAAAGATACCTTATACAGTGGAGGTATCCAATAAGGAAGGATTTTTGGAAATTCCACCCCTAAGAGGGTAAAATAGGGGATGACAGTTTGTATGCAAGTCCGTCAGTTTTGAAGTTAGGATCTTCAAATTTTGTGTTTAGGCTGACGATTGAAAATTAATGTGTAGTTATCTCAGCGTTTGTGATAATTCCACCACCGAAGGGAGGAAAAGGGGGATGAAGTTGGGTATGCAAGTCCTTCAATTTCAAAGTAAACTTCACTAAATGTATTATTATACGGTGTAGACATCCACTAAGGAAGGATTTTTGGAAATTCCACCCCTAAGGGGGTAAAATAAGGGATGAAAGTTTGTATGCAAGTCCGTCAGTTTTGAAGTTAGGATCTTCAAATTTTGTGTTTAGGCTGACGATTGAAAATTAATGTATAGTTATCTCAGCGTTTGTGATTATTCCACCACCGAAGGGAGGAAAAGGGGGATGAAGTTGTGTATGCAAGTCCTTCAATTTCAAAGTAAACTTCACTAAATTTAATATTATACAGTGTAGGTATTCAGTAAGGAAGGATTTTTGGAAATTCCACTCCTAGGGGGGTAAAATAGGGGATGAAAGTTTGTATGAAAGTTCGTCAGTTTTGAAGTTAGGATCTTCAAATTTTGTATTTAGGCTAACGATTGAAAATTAATTTATACATGTTTCAGCTTTTTTGACAATTCCACCCCCGACAGGGTGAAAAGGTATGGGATGTATGTAAGTCATTCAGTTTCAAAGTAAACGTCACTTAATATATTATTACACAGTGTAGGCAACCACTAAGTATTTTTGGATATTCCATCCTTAAGGGGGTAAAATAGGGGATGCAAGTTTATATAAAAGTCCATCAGTTTCGAAGTTAGGACCTTCAAATTTTGTGTTTAGGTTGACGATTGAAAATAAATTTATATGTGCCTCAACGTTTTTGATAATTCCGATCCCGAAAGGGTAAAAAGGGGGATGAATTTGTGTATGGAAGTACACTAAATTTATTATTTAAGCTTATGGTTATAAACTAACGCAACGAATGTCGGTGTTGTTGGAATTTGAACCCTTAAGGGGGATTAAATTTAGTATATGAAGTTCTTTATTTTCGGGGTGAAAATTTCAAAATTTATTATTTCGGCTTATGGTATTGGCGTATTGAAATGACTCATCTAAACAACGTCAGGAAAAAGAGAGGAATCGGTATTAAAACAAAGATCCGGTTAATACGAGCATTGGTATTCCTCATTTTCATGTATGGAGTGGAAGCGTGGACTAAACACACACACACACACACGTCACAGGGAAAAGCTCTGAAATTTGTTAGAGTTGATTAGCGGCAGGACTGTTTCAGTTTTATGTGGCATCCTCGCATATGAACTCTTAATCTACCTGAACTTTTGTCAATATCACACGTAGTGGCGGACAATAGCCATGAACAAAGCTATATATTGTTACAATGATTCATATCTAGAAAAAAGAAATAATCTACGCGGACGAAGTAAGCTGACGATTGAAAATTAATGTATAGTTGTGTCAGCGTTTTTAATAATTCTACCCCCAAAAGGAAGAAACGGGGGATGAAGTTGTGTATGCAAGTCCTTCAATTCCACAGTAAACATCACTAAATCTATTATTATACAGTGTAGGCATCCACTACGGAAGGATTTTTGGAAATTCCACCCCTAAGGGGGTAATATACGGGATTAAAGTTTGTATGCAAGTCCGTCAGTTTTGAAGATAGGATCTTAAAATTTTGTGTTTAGGCTTACGATTGAAAATTAATGTATAGTTGTCTCATCGTTTGTGATAATTCCAACTCCGAAGGGGGGGAAACGGGGCTGAAGTTGGGTATGCAAGTCCTTCAATTCCACAGTAAACTTAAACGATTTTTGGAAATTCCACTCCTAGGGGGGTAAAATAGGGGATGAAAATTTGTATGAAAATCCGTCAGTTTTGAAGTTAGGATCTTCAAATTTAGTATTTAGGCTGACGATTGAAAATTAATTGATACATGTTTCAGCTTTTTTGACAATTCCACCCCCGACAGGGTGAAAAGGTATGGGATATATGTAAGTCGTTCAGTTTCAAAGTAAACGATACTTAATATATTATTACACGGTGTAGGCAACCACTAAGGAAGGATTTTTGGATATTTCATCCATAAGGGGGTAAAATAGGGGATGCAAGTTTATATGAAAGTCCATCAGTTTCGAAGTTAGGACCTTAAAATTTTGTGTTTAGGCTGACGATTCATAATTAATTTATATGTGCCTCAACGTTTTTGATAATTCCGATCCCGAAAGGGTAAAAAGGGGGATAAATTTGTGTATGGAAGTACACTAAATTTATTATTTAAGCTTATGGTTATAAATTAACGCAACGAATATCGGTGTTATTAGAATTTGAACCTTTAAGGAGTGAAAAGGGGGATTAGATTTAGTATATGAAGTTCTTTATTTTCGGGGTGAAAATAACAAAATTTATTATTTCGGCGTATGGTATTGGCGTACTGAAATGGCAAAGGATGCAATGACTCGCCTAAACAACATCAGGAAAAAGAGAGGAGTCGGTATTAAAACAAAGATCCGATTAATACGAGCATTGGTGTTCCTCATTTTCATGTATGGAGTGGAAGCGTGGACTATACTGGCCCGAGAAAGAAAAAGGATTGATGGATTCGAGATGTGGTGCTGGAGACGGATGTTGAAAATACCTTGGACCGCTAAACGCAACAATGCATCAATCCTATCGCAGCTCCAAATTAAAACCCGATTGTCCACCATATGCCACCAACGTATGCTTTGGTATTTCGGCCACATGGTGCGCAGGCAATGAAAGTTTGGAAAAACTGATCATAGTTGGGAACACGGAAGGAAAACGACTAGGTAGTCGTTTTCCTTCCGTGTCATTCACCAACTAGATGGTCCGATCAAGTAAAAGGCTCATTGTCCTCCAAGTTTTACACGGTCGTAAGGGTCGTTGGACAGAAACCGGTGGAGGCAGATCATCCGCTCTAGAAGCAAACCCGAAGCTGACCACGATCCTCAGACATGAGGGAAAGACTATAAAGAGAAAGAGAGATAATGCCTCCAAAATTGTGCTGTGGAACTAGACTACAAGTAACAGCTCTCCGCTGCAATGCTATTGAGGCAAAAATATTTACTGCTTCTGCCAGAGGAGAAACAGTGTTCTTGCCGCGTATACCATTGATCCTAAATCAACTTCCGTTTGAATTTAAAAGATTGCAGTTACTTATTAAGGTTCGTTTCGCGATGGCTATTAATAAATCACAGGGAAAAACTCTGAAATTCGCTAGAGTTGATTTGCGGCAGTTTTATATGTGGCATCCTCGCATGTGAGGTCTCAATCTACCTGAACTTTTGTCAATATCACACGTAGTGGCGGACAATAGCCATGAACAAAGCTCTATATTGTTACAATGATTCATATCTAGGAAAAAGAAATAATCTAAGCGGACGAAGTCGCGGGCTATAAAGCTAGTTCATTATAAAAGTCATCACTTTTAAATAGTCACTAATAATTTTCAAATTTTACTATTTTTTTAAATCATTTACTTCTTCTATCATTCTTACGACTTAAATTAGCTTTTTAACCCCTTTATTTTATTCTAATTTGAATCAATAAAAGGCAGTCTGCTCCCTTTTCTTGGTGAATAAACTCGATAATTATTCCTATACGCTAGGGTTGCCATTGTTTCAACTACCCCCTGATGTTCCCCTCCACTTTGGGCCCCCACTCGATGAGATGGCCCTTTGCTATAGTGTTATTAGTAAACCAAGTGCTTTATTGCTTGATATTTGTTTGTATTTAAGAGTTATAATTTAATAACAGAATAGTCAAAGTACCAAGTGCTACAGTACATAGAAATGTACAATTGAAGATAAAGCAATTATTAAAAAAAAACTGCATTTACGAATGTTAATCCTTTCCTTTTTGCATTTAAATAGGCATATGGAAAGAAAAAAGGTTTAATGAGAATTAAACATGCACATAAATAATTTAAAATGAATGGATCTACCTAATCTAGGGTACCTACTGTATTAATAATTAAATTTTAATTTCCAAAAGAATAATCAAAATTTAAAAGGCTGGCCGTGTAACGCCATATATCAAAGCAACAATTATAAAATTACAAGGACAAAGCGCTACAAGCTCAAAACGTCCTAAGCCATGAAACCTTTTTAGAGGATTAAACGAAAACAATGCAACGGCCATCAACATTCGGACCGGACAATGTTGCCATAATCATCATACAAAAATGTAGACCCTAACAATCATAGCTTTAACGGCGGTATTCGGCGAAATCACCTAACAAATGTCAAAATAAACCTTTTTACAGCCAAAATGTCACATAAACATATTAACTTTATTCGACAGTTAGCTTTAAGTGAGCTTTTAAACGATTTGAGCCCGCCACCAATAAAGTGATACAATTTTTGCGATCACTTTGTTCTCGGAAGAATTTCGTGCGTCATGGATGATGTAATATGTTGAAGCGCAGATGTGTTACTTCATTATGTTTATAATTAGTTGTTTTGTGAAAATATACAGTAGTTGGTTCACTCTCGTAAATAATGAGTGAAGCTTTGTTTGTAAAATCAACGATCGCCATATCGGGTTAAACGAGTCACTGTGAATCATTACATCATGCATACATTAGTTTGATATTTAAATATAAAATTGGCAAAATATTAATTTATTAAAAAAGCACCCCCCGCGGTTTTACCCGCGTTTTCGGGATATTAAGTAGCCTATGGAGAAGGCTCCATACCATAGGCTATCTGTATGCCAAATTTCATGATGATCCGTTGAGTAGTTGAGGCGTGAAGGCGTAACAAACAAACTCAATTTCGGATCAAAAGCAGTTAACAAATAAAAGGCTAAAATTATTCTATGTCAAAAATTCATTGGCGGTCTTCACCAACCTTTCGAGAAAAGAATTAAAGCCCTTAAGTTATGGACCTATCTTAAGAGCTTTTATCTTTTCTTTATAGGTATTAGATATTACGGCGGGGCGGCTGGTCTGAGTCAATTGGAAGCTATGTCGGCGAGAAATAAATGCTATTTTATTTTCAACTTTATTTGGTTCTTTATTATTGGACAGACAACCTGTCAAGTAATTATTAAGATTTTATTTTTGAATATTTTTTCGTCTGAATGGAAATATATCTGAGGTAGCGAGTACATTCATCAATGGAATGAAATAAACTTTTTTTTAAACTACTTAGGTAACAAACAAGCATACGGCCCGCCTGATGGTAAGCGGTTACCGCAGCCTATGGACGCTTGCAACACCAGGGGTGTTACTCACGCGTTGCCGACCGTGCAGAAATCTCTTCACACCCTTTTTGAAGAACCCCATGCTGTACTCCATTGGGAAAACCACGGCGGGGAGCTCATTCCACAATCTGAGAGTCCTCGGATGAAAGCTCCTTTGAGACCGCACAGTTCGAAACAATTCTGGTTTCGATATATGAGGATGGACTCCCCGTGGATGGCGAGAGTTGCGGTGGTAGAAGGTAGCCGTGGGCATCATCTTAAACAATTCTTTAGAACACTGTCCGTTGTACGAGCGGTAGAACACACATAAGGACGCAAAGTCTCTCCTCATACTGAGGGGCTCTAAGCCGCTTGTGAAATCGGGATCGTCGACAATTCTAGTAGCACGTCGCTGAACCGAACTTTAAATACGAAATAATAAAGAATAGTTTAATTACATACAGATCTACTCTGTGGTCGTATTCTTCGTGAGAGGTTGTCAGGATGCGTCTTGTGATATGTTGCCATCTCTTTCTTTTAGCCCATTTGAGGTCTGATGTAGTCTGTCATCATAAGGATGATCTTAGTACCCTGAACTTGAGACATGTCCGAAGAATTTTAAGATACCACTTTACTAGAAGCTGGATTCTTGTAGTATGGTTTGAATGAAACTCTGTAGTTATTATAATGAGGATTTTGGTCGTTCATTCTATTGCTATAATGTTGCTGCATTAACCAAATTAATCAGCGAGAAAATTATTTGAAGGATTATTAATCCTGAACGTGCGTGAAACTGCAGAACAAAATGTGGCAAATAGGCAGCAAATTCATATAATAACAGTTACGTAAATTTTCAGTGAAAATATTAATTATGTGAAAAGAACGTGAGAACTACAATAATGCACAAACATTTAGAGAATTTATGTAAAATGCAAAACATATACTATCTTAAGGAAATTCTCTCGCAAGCCAGTGGGTAGAGGTTTCATTGTTCGGATAAATGAGTGTTATTCTTTTATTGTAGAGACAAAGACGGCACTTAGCCTCAAAGCGAGGCGCTAATATTTATACAACCTTCACTTGTGCCCCTCCTTGAGAGGGTATTTAGGGGCACATTGTTGGGAGACAGCGGTAGCGATTGTCATATTTTGAGATTAAGCGAAACTAGCTTTCCAATCCGCGGTTTTAAAAAGAAAGAAATATGTATGAAATCGGCAAAGTCGTTCTCAGGTTACGGCGTGACCAAGGGAAATGGGGGTTAATTTTTATATACAGAGATTGTAATCTTCTATAACTCTTTAACCTCGGCCTTTTTAATAAGGGGACTATCTACTATGGTTGATCTTACTGTGATCGTTTCATGATCCGGATCCCATGAACGCTGATATGCTGAATATAACATTGTGGTACCTACAGCGCTTCTAGGCGCCACTACCTGTCATCAGTGGTTTTTTTTATAAATCTCTGGAACATTTTTTTTTTTATACCACTAAGGTGGCAAACAAGCATACGGCCCGCCTGATGGTAAGCGGTTACCGTAGCCTATGGACACTTGCAACACCAGGGGTATCACTCGCGCGTTGCCGACCCTGCAGAAATCTCTTCACACCCTTTTTGAAGAACTTTTTTTGCCTTTTGATCTTTCGGGTAACATAAGTGCCCTTTTGGGGCCTAAATTGAATTGACTTTCAACTTTGAGATTATGTTAAACTCTTCCTCTTCCTCATCATGTCATCACCCAACTCTAAACATCGGAGAAGCGGCTCTTGATTATATAAGAAAACGTTCGATGCTCCATTGTTGGATGAGGGTAGTTGCAAGTTGTTTCAAGCTTTAGAGGGTTACAACCCCAGCATCTTGAGAGCGTTACATCTGGTTATGTTAGTGCGTGCCGTGTTTTTATTGTATATGCTTGTAATAATAGAGTGGAACACCTCTTTGTGAGTGAATCAGCGAAACGGTTAAGATGGATATAAATAAATATCCTGGGATATTCCTTACACACGGTTATCTGGTGCCAATATACTACATATATTACTTTTTGTTTGTAAATATATACTTAATATACATAATTACACCCAGACTGAGGACATGGCCATGCACACAAATACATGTCCTCAAATTCACGAGGCTCGACCATCGAAGAAAGGTTGCTTGCTTATCGGTTTTCTACAGGATATATTTTGGAGAGTGTGCACAGGAATTGTTCAACCTTATTCCACCATCCCCATTTTTACACCGAACTACAAGACGCCGGGAAAATTTTCACCCGTACGTTGTTGACATACCGAAAATACGGACACAGCGTTTTGCATCTTCATTTATAATGCGGACAGCAAGTTAGTAGAACTTGCTTCGGGCGTCTGTTTCCTGACGCCTACAATCTAGTTACTTTCAAGGCCAGAGTGTATAGGTTTTTTCTGGGTTTTTTCTGTTTCATCTTAGGCTTCGTCATCGCCCCTTATGGACGGGTCAGTGGCCAAACGCAAGCCCATTTAATAAAAAAAAAAATATGTCCTGGTTGGGAACCGAACCCACGACTTGCGGCGTAATAGGTGGAAGCTTAGCTAATTACGCCAATTAGCTCAAGATTAAGTCATGGCCTATTAGCAATGGATTTTCGGGTGCATGGTGAGGCTATTACTTACTACTTGCCAGCAATGCCCAGCGCCCCTCTTTATTTTTCTTTATCAGAAACCTTACGTGGCCTAGATGAATGGTTTAGGATCACATACGTTACAGACAAATATAAATTTACATAAAGATCTTGGGGATATAAGCATTGAGCTATTATATGTATAGAGAAGACGCCACACATCACAATTATGTTCCGTTCAAGTCCGGCCATACTTTTTGTTGTAGAACGATGAACGAAACGCGTAAGTGCCGTGAAAATCACTGTGTTTGCGAGAAATACTTCTAAAAGCGTTCTGATACCGCTACGTATTTCTACTGTCTGCTTAAACGACTAAATTACTGTTTCAGTGCTAAATAGACCTTTAGTTGACTCTAAAAATGGGACATTTGCGAGCATTTGCTTATGATAGCTTCTCTATACGTTTTAATAATAGCTCAATGGATATAAGAGGAGATAAAAAATCGTTTTTCATACTAATTTAGTTCAGGCAATGTATTGTAAATACTGGATGTTTCATATTGTTATCCAATTCTTATAATATCAAATAGGCGTTGAACTCATATTGTCAATTAAAAATGCGCAAATATTCCACCTTTACAAACATAATATATGTATAAATGGCATGCCATTTCCGTTTTGGCATTTTAATCATAGTAGCGTACCTCTAATTTTATTGGCAGAGCCGAATAGCCTTTGATATGGTGGTGTCCCATGGGTATACTATTCCATTTCAATACTACTGAACTAGGGGAGTTCAGTAGTATTGAATAGGATCGTATGTTTATAATATTTATGGAAATGACCATTCAACTTATGGGAGAATTAAAGAAATTTAAATGGTACAGACAAGGAGTTGAATAAGTTTTAATAATGTAAATAAAGGATGTGCTGACAAAAAGTCACAGCACTTATTTTAAGCGGTGCCCTTAGTAGGTAAATGCGTGAACACTAGTGTGACCATTATGTATTAAGAGTGCGTATAAAGCAAAATAACAATCTTAGAATTGAAATTTACGCAAGTAAATAGTATTTAAATGAAAAAATATTTTTATGTGTATTTTCATTATATACGCGAGGGTTCTATCTGAACAAAAACATAATGGAATGAAAATTCCTCGATAGAAAAAAATCACAAAGATACCTGTATTAATAATGAATTTTCGTTTTTATTCGTTCATGGTGTATCTAATTAAGACAAAAATTCTATAAATAATATCACTAACATATCACCTAGGGCTGCTACTAACGATTTTTTTAAAAATATTCTATACTTTACGAGTTATTTAGATAAGAAGCGCTTAGTTCATTTTTGTTCCGCGAAACACGCTATCTCCATCTCATGCCACGCGAAGATTAGACGTAAGTTTGTTTCATCTGATATTGCCATATTTTTCTGGCTTTGTACGCACTCTTAAGACTAATCTCTAGACTAGTTTTGTTTAAAACTAATTTATCCACACCTCCCACAAGCAACCCCTTTAAAAATCATATTTTTCACCTACCTGCAAGTCATCAATATCATTCATTTCACCCCATCAACAAAAAATGGTTAATCAGGTGTTAAACGAAAAATAAAACGGGGTTGTAAAATCACTGTCCTCAGGGGTAGGCAGGGGTGTTAAAGGGCTTCCGAGTGCATTGACCTTTAAGGGCCGCGGGCAGTCGGAATTAGGGAACCGATGAACTGGACACAATAGATAGGACTGTTTTGGCTATGAGATTTATTTGGGTCTGAGGTTCGATTGGGTATTTCCGGGGTGGTCTGCCAGTGATATTCTAAGATAGGTGGTATTTTAATGTAATTATGGGCTTTTTGGATTAGGATTTTTGATGATTTATTTGAAACTAGTGTAAAATTTAAGCCGATGATTTTTATTTTACCCTGTGTTTGATCACTAACACTACGAAGCTTAGATAGTGCTTGACGACAATTTAAGAGGGTACTCACGAAGAAGGCAGCATACTTGTCTTGATATTTGGTATACTATCAACAAAAAGTATAGTCACCAAAAGAGGTAACTAAACATGTTTTCTATTTTTTTTAACATAATCTTAATCTTAGTTATAGTGTTTTTATTTTCAATTGTTAATTGTAGGTACTGTGTAGGTACATGTTCGTGATGTCATGGACGTGGGCCTCGACTGAAAACCAGCGCGAGGCTTAGTTTTTCTTACCAACCTAAGCACATTGCTGAGTCGAGACCTATTCCTGGAATCACGCAACATTGCATTTTTGTGTAGTTTTTATTGTTTGTTCTGTTTTTATATTTTTTATTTTGTCATTAATGTAATGTTGTGTGTTGTCCTGAATAAATCTTTTTTCTTTTCTTTCTTTCTTTCATTACATCTTTTACTTGACTATTCCATTTAACTTTTTCAACTGTTAAACGGCTTTCGATTTTCTAGTATTTTTTATACAATATTACACCCATTTAGTGCCAAGATTCACACATTGGTGTGAACGCTGCACGTGTGAATCTTAAGTCCATAGTTTAACAACCTTTGTATTTATTTCGTTAATACCGGGACAGTCCCCAGCTATATACTAATACTCACTCGTAATCGCAAACCAAGCTGAATAAATTCATTACCTGAAACAAGAACACAAAAATTAAACTCAATTAAGATTTAACAATTTCTTGCGAAAACTTTGAGGAAAAAAATTACCCTTAACCAAAATCCGACTTAGTGGAAAGTTTTAAATCGTGCTCCTAAGCGTTACGTTGAATAATTAAACCTCTAAGCTGAGGGTTGTGGGTTCCGCAGAATGGCTATAGAGATTTTGGAGGCCCGACAGTTGACCAGTCCCACGGGTGCTTAGTAACTTCCTTTTTTAAGTAGAATTGATTCATTTGCGGGTATTCAGTGATGAGTGAACTGGAAACTGTGCTTTGCTATGCTTGATTTTATATAATTACTAGCTGTCCCCCGCGGTTTCACCCACGTTCCCGTGATAAAAAGTAGATCATTTCCTTTTCCATACCATAGGCTACCTGCATGCCGAATTTCATGATGATCCGTTGAGTAATTGAGGCGTGAAGGCGTAACAAACAAACAAACTCACTTTCGCATTTATAATATTAGTTAGGATTTCGAATTTAGATTACTTTATTTAGTTTAACATAGAACACGATAAAATAGAACAGAGTACTTTATATGAATTTCGGATTATTATTATCTTATTATACCTATTATAACAGTTTATTCGCTCAAAGAGCAGCTCTATTGGGGAAGTACCTCCAACTTACAGAATACCGCAGCCAAATAACTTTATGTTGTGTTCCTGCGCGTGAGTAAGGTCGCCAGACCTCATTGGGGAGGGAGGAAGTCAGTAACGTATGAGTGATTCCTCGTGTGTTGCAAAGTCCATATGGCTACGTTTAAGGCAGGCCGTATATTATACCAACTATAACTTTATAATAAGTTTTTGTTAAAAATATTCATTTTTTATACAAGCTTTTTATGGTGACTGTACTTTTTTGTTGATTGTACTTGCATTGTCATCCAATATACTAATGTATACGAAATTTCAGCTCAATCGGACACTGGGAAGTGTGTCAAAAACTTGCGAAATTCCATTACAGACAACGGGACAGGTGAAAGTAAATAAAAGTTTGTAAAAAAAATAACAGCCTTACCAAATTTTACGGTATTTTACTGAGAAATAGTAAGTCTTGAAATGTACCTAAAGATGATATTGTTTAATTACGGAAGAACTAGAACTTATTTGATAATAAATTAGGAATGTTCATAATTTTATAATCATTCACACGGAATAGATTGAAGAAAAGAGGTCTCTCTCTCTTACTCTAGTATTTTCTACATTTCACATATAGTGTAATTTTGTTAACGGATAAACCAGATTTGAAGCTAGGCGCAGAAATCAAAAAGCTCAAGAATCTCATGATCTTAACCTACCTTGGATGACACTACCACTGATATATCATCGTCTTTTTGTTAAATCTTAGCATTAATTTGATAAGGCTGATGATCAACATTATCAACAAGAAAGTGACATGATAACGCAACTCGTACATTCCTCCCATACTGCCTAATCAAGAGACCATTAAGAAGCTAAAAAATGCATAATGGACCGGGATATGTCCATCCTCGCCAATAAAATTCGCTTATACATACATTGCGGTATGCGACCCAGTTTTAGAAACTCCCTTTTAAGCAGGAAAAAGGTAAAAGTGAAAATTTTCACCCGGCCGGACCAGCTGGCAGGCGGGATGGTCCGATTAGAGGAATGTCCTACTAACCCATATCTTGAATGCTGACTTTTTTCGAGCATCCATTTTGGCAATCCAGCTATATTTTGCTCTAACAAGTTTTTGTGATATGAAACTGCTTAGTGAAATTGAATTTAATTATGGTCATCAAAATTCCTTGGCAATACGAAATCATTCAAACAAACAATCACTTTTATAAAATTGATGGGCGACAGCTCGTCGCCCATCATCCAAAGCTACTACAAAATCTTAAGAGAACTTTCAAAGTTCCCATGGAATAATTTCTTTTCTTTCCCACACAGGACATACGTTTGTGAGCATGAACATGTCTGTATGTCCTGAGTCTGGGTGTAATTATGTATATTAAGTATGTATTTACAAAAAAAAAGTAGTATATGTATTATATCAGTTATCTGGTTTCCATATAAGCTCTGCTTAGTTTGGGATCAGATGACCGTGTGTGAGGAATGTCCCAGGATATTTATTTTATTTATTTATTTATGTGAAATTCTATCAAAATTTGCATTTGAGATGTCGGATAGAGTTAAGCTAAAGTACTTAGAAAATGTTTAAGACATAACTATCCAAGTAAGATTCGTTTAGTAAATAGAATCATACAGACATACGTTATTTTAGTAAAAGAAAAAAAGCAAATATTTTTATCAGATGACTTCTGAATATAAGATCTACATAAAGCGCTCGCACCCTTTGGTAATTCACTAAAACAGCAAAAATAAGGCATCCCTTTGTTAGACAAATTTATCGCGAGACGTTTCTCAATACAATCAACAGAGAGGTCCCATTGAATTTATTTATACCCACATCCAAATTCAGACAAGTAAAGATAGCGCAAAAAAAGTAAATAAACATCCGGGCGAAAGAGAGGAATCGAAAAAATATTCGGTGGCAAATAAAAACGTTAACATTTGCATTGTTGGTTGCCCTTGGCGCTTCGGCGATCCAGCGATCGATCGCTAGATTTTTTATACAGATTATTTGCTCGCCTATCGATAGGCAGAGATAATATAAACATAATAGTTGATTTAGGTTTTCATATTCATTCTGTGAAGGAAGAAGTGGATAAAATTGCGTCAAATAAAAAAAAATAAACAAACAAAAAATATCGATGAAAGCGATGAAGAAAGAAGATTTACATAATGACAAATTGCAAAGGGTGTAGGTAAGTAAATTAAAAAAAAAAATGCACGTGATGTAAAGATTACATGAGTAACATTAAAATTTATAATTAATGCAAACATTTTCGTCTGTATTTAAGAGAGAAAGTGAGTCAATGAGTGTGTCTACTTTTTACGATAAAAATTTACACCTAGCAATTGGAGTATCTTGAACATGAAGAGAAATGATGCTTTTTTAACCGGTAACGTGGGTGACACTCCAAGGACGAGTTGGTAGTAAATAAGTATTACCTTCAACCGTAGATTAATTACTCTTGTGCGTAATTATTTTTGTTCCAGTTTTTATTAGCATGTGGTTTTGCCGTTATATTCTTGCATGCATTGGCAATAATAGTGGAACTTTCTTCCGGAGTCTGTGTTTCCCGACACCTTTAACCTAGATGTATTCAAGGCCAGAGTGAATAGGATTTTTCTGGGTAAGTATGTTACATCCTCGGCTTCGTCATAACTCCTTATGGGGCCAGTCGAAGGCCAAATGCAAGCCCATTCGACATAAAAAAACTACCTAGACTGACCTAGAATCCAGACTTAACAATCTTTACTGATATAGCATCAACTTAGACGTAACAATTTACTATATAGCAATATATAAAATATCAGTAGGAAAAGTCTTTACACTAAGATTAGATTTCAAAGAAAACGCCAAGCTATTTCTACAACATGATATTCTTAGAATACGCCAAGATTTAATAAAGATAAAGTAGGAAATACACATAGGAACAACAAAACGTAATACATTCACACGATTTCCTTGATATGTAATGTAATTGCTTCAGTCAGGGTTCCATCGCGCGGCCTTGTAGGCTGTTCCAATACAAAAAGTGGCCTGACTCGCATCACATTCGCACCATACCGGATAAACGCAAGCTTTCACTACTGATGCTATACGATATAATGCTAGAAAATACGGTTGAAGATTCTAGAAATATTGCTGATAACCTGGGCTAAGTACTCTGGACGCAGCCGGATGATATAGCTGAGGAGTCTTTTTCATTGAAATCTATGAAAGAAGCTTATTATGTAGTAGTAAGTATAAAATTGAAAATTGAAGCGCTCGTGGTGTAGCATGATTAGCCGTTCTTAATCGATCGGCAAAGTTAAGCTACCACCGTCGTGGTCGGTACCTGGATGGGTGACCGCCTAGTATTTCAAATCGACCGTTTCCGTGCTTTGGAAGGCACATAAAGCCGTTGGTCCCGGTTATTACTTAATTGTGATAGTCGTTAAGCCAGTTGGATGCCTGCTAGGCGGCTTGAAAAATTCCAACAGTAGGTTTACCACTAGCCTACCTCCACCAATTCGCAGTGGGCACGCGTGGTGGAGTATTGCCCATTCCCTTAGACCCTCATTTGTGAAAGGAGGCCTGTGCTCAGCAGTGGGACATTATAGGCTGATGATGATGATGATGATGAAGTACAAAATGTTCACCGAATGCTAATGTCAAGTTCATCGAATTAAATGTTGACATGGTATTTGAGCCAGTCCAACTAACTAAGCTACTGTCGCTTCAAATACAAATTTAGCCCTGAAGACTAAGTAACTGTTTGGATAAACATTCAACCTGAACTTCTTATAATCTATAGCTTTTGACAGCGTATCACTAAAGGTGTGCATTCACCTTTACCAACCGCTGAAGGGGGTACACTTTGCATATGTATAAGAGACTGATTGAAATTTTACGCTCACAGGAATTTTTACGCATATTTTAGGACGGTTTCGCAATTTCACACCCGCTCTAATAAAGTCGTTGGCGAACGTGTTATTTCGTATATTTTACATATTTCTGTTTATTCACTGTATTGAGAATTATGCGTGTGTATGGAAATAAGTGCTAAAATATTTTGTTGGAACGCCAAATAGAATCAAGGATTCACAGGGTCTCATTTCAACAGAATGTTAGCTAGTTGTACAGGTAAATGTAGTATCCCACCAACATTTTCATGTAAAATGTTGCCAAGACGAGACCATATGGCTCGCACTGTCAAAAAGTTATCAGATCTCATGTAGAGCCAAGCTTATAACTCTACACGCCCTAACTCTACAAGCCCTAACTTCACAAACTCTACACCTCAGTCAAAATATGTGGCTTGGCCGTTTCGCTACCGTCACATGGGCGTAAGGTGAAAACTGACACTAAACACTGTTAATTACTTTTCTGTAGTACAATAGTTCTTGTAGTAGCGAAACGGACATGACATCATATCCCGAGAATTTTGTTTATCTGGTATAATCCAAACCCAAGTTATGAGGCTTCAAAAAAACGACGAAGCGCTTCGAGAAAAGGTAGGTAGTGCCCATGCGCTTCGCTTGGCTCGTCTTGGCGGGGGGCACTCTCGTGCCCCCAGACCTAATGGTGGCATCAATATTAGAAATGGCATGGTCGAAAATCAAAGCACGAGCTACTATTAAAGTTTATTAATAATTTGTCGTAATTTAATAAATGACAAACTTTGTCTAGTTATAGACAGCGTTGCCAGACGTCCCGATTTTGGCGGGACGTCCCGATTTTTAGCCAAAAATTAAATGTCCCGCGCGGGACAGACCCAGTCCCGCGTTTCGAGGATTACTCGACGGTGAAATTGAAATCATCGTTGGACGTAGAAGTGGGTAATTGTAAAGACACCACTACTCAGAAATGGTACCAGTGTCGCGCCAAAGTGCGCTAAATGTCACTGAGACTTACAAAAATCAAACTTCTAGTTCTAGTCAACGCAATCAAAAGATACGGCCATATATGCCGCATATTTTGACGCCCGCTAGGGAATCAAAACCTATAGGGTACTTCCCGTTGACCTAGAACCATGAAATTTTGCAAGAAGCAATTTCATGCAGTATGTAAGGGAAGGAATTCGAAAAGCGTTTTGTAGTTAGGTACATCATTAAAAAAAAATTACAACATAATCGGTAGAAAGGGGAAAAATCTTCGTGACTCTACGTGATGAACGAACTATTTACATACCTATAAGTTTCTATGGAACCCTCAGTACGCGAGTCCGACTCGCACTTGACCGGTTTTTTTTAGTATGTCCCGCTTTCTATTATAGAATCCCGCTTTTTTTACTCTAGATGGTACAAAATCCCGCTTTGCACGAAAAAAAAACTGGCAACGCTGGTTATCGATGACTTTGTCTAAAATAGCTGCTAGGGCTGACTGTTGATATATTAACGACGAATGCTAAAGAAACTGACTTTAAAAATAAATACATACAAAAGTGAGACCACATTAGCATTTTCATTGTTTCTCCCCCCGGAGCAAGTTATATTAAACCTTTGAGGGACATTACAACTTATAGCACTTGAAGGTAAACTTGGCATATACAATTACAATTTTAACTTTGCACTCGCCAAACGCACTTGCATTATACAAAACGCACATCATATAGTGAAAAGCAACGTTATATTTCTTTTACGACGGCAAATATAAAGTTGTACATTTGTGAAGAAAGCATCTATTCATACAAAAGGGATGTTCCCTCATTCGCCTCCCCTGTCCTGCCGTCGAAGTAATTTTTTTAATCATGTTTTATACTCATATTAATTTAGTTAACGACCGTCTTAGTTGGGAGACATTTTGAATGGATCGCCGCATTTTCGATGAATAACGAATGAGTATAATACAAGTATAATTTTGTGCTTATAATTTCTTAACGCGATCGTTTGGAAAATTAGATTTGAATCGTGAATGACTCTTTATAAGGCTCTTGAATAATAATAACCGTATTTGGGAATATCTGACTTGGAATTATTCTGGTACGGTAATGAGCACGTGCCGTTTTATAAGAAAAAATCTTGAATAATTTGTATTTCGATGGAATCTCGATGTGGTAGTTAGAGCAATTGATTGGAAACAGACTTATTGTTAAGAAATAAAGTAATGCGATTGTTAATAAAATCTATTAATTTATGGATCAGATTTAAGATATTTACGATGAAATTATAATACTACTTTTACTAGGAAAAAGTCTTGTCTCTGAATGCAGCGCAGTTGGTGGGTTTGTTTTTCACCGAGGACAAAAAAATTAAGCATGAACTTAATACTATATTTGTTTAAATAAGTTTTAAATTAAGTATATATCTATAAAAAATACAACCCAGTATACTATGATATGACCACAGACATAAATCTAAATAGATAACGCCAGTCCTTCCATCCGTATGAAAACGAAGCGTGTATTTTTTTTGTACCTACCATAATGTCACAAGATAGATTTAGTTAGGCTGGCATTCGATTTTTAACATGAAAATGAAGCTATTCTATTTGTTAGCTAAACATATCCCTCATTACACATCTCTGGTGGACATGCAGCCTTTTGCGAGTTCCCTGTCCACGCGGAACAGTTTCAAAAGAAAAACATTGTGCCCTATTTTTGCACAGATTTTGATACGCGAAGTACATACACTCGCGTCATCTATTTAGATGTATATCTGTGGATATGATGACTCTAATAGTAAGCGTTAGCTGTAGTGTAACTAATATTATTCTTACAGCTCGTTTCCATTGTATTGTAGCTTTTACTAGTTTCGGATCACATAATGTGTCAGGAATACCTTGGGATTAATGAAAAAAAGGACTTCATGTAATGATTCATGGTATTCTTACAACCAAAAAAGTAAATGGTGTAATAAAAATAAACAATTTCAAACACAATTTCTCATTGCGATTCACAACTAACATAAAATTTACAAGTTTTCAACATAAAAGTGAGCAGTTCAAAGAAAGTTAAGTCATTGGAATTATGTTTATAGAATAATACTTTAAGGAAACAATACAGTTTGCCTTTTATTGTTATTTGAGTCATCTGCATCAGGGTTCAGAAGTAGGGGAGCATCGAGGGTCGAAATGTGATTTTTATTCAATTCTTTAAGATGCAACATCGCTAATTCGACGGCGCTTTACCTTAATACGCTGGATATGTTATAGGTTGAAGCGGAAGTGGTATATAAGAACCAGATGTTGTTCACGAATAACTTAGATGATTTATAAATGCGAATGTGTGTTTTTTGTGTGTCCTTCTTTCCCACAGTAACGGATTTTAAGCCAAATTGTTTGTGCCAGAAGCTTAGAATAGTTACTTGGTCCTCTAACAAGTTAAAAGGTATTTTTCATCCCTTGAACACGAGTGAAAGCGTGGAGGATACCTAGTGGACTATAAAAGCGTCTACAAACGACACGATTTGGCACCCGATATGTAGGGCCGATCAGTTGGGCCCATCTCTCTTGACACACTGACTTTGCCTACTGACTTGCCAATTTGTAGAGTATACCCCTACCGATCGGGTGCCAAATCATGTCGTTCGTAGACGCTTTAAATCTACGGAAAACCTGCCAGGTGGACTTACCATCTTGTTATTATTGCCGGGTGCATGCGTAAATATGTGTCAAAATAAGCTGTTTTTGCTATTGCTAATTTTTTATCAGTATTATTATGGTATGTATGTAGGATTATATTTTGATAAAAATCTACCTTTGTATTCATAAAAAAGGAAGACCTTATCAGATAACATCTGCTTAAGTCTCTTACTATTGAGGTTCCGTGGATGAAATAACAATATTGATATCTAGTGCTAAAACATGAATACATTGCCACTCAAAATCAACATAATCGGGATTATACCTATCATAAAACTGTGCTGTAATGTAAAGTAAAAAGCACACGTGCGTAATAAGCTGCATTAAGATAAAACATTAAACTAAAAACGGTGCAATAAATGTTACTTTACGAGCAAGTGTGTTGAAAATTAATTTAAATAAAATCAGTAATTAAAATAAATCGCTCATAGCTCAAACCTTTCCCCAAGCCACCTCAGAAGCATCGGGGGCAAATTCTTGAGGTGTTGTTTACCCTTAAGGCGATTTACTCAAAGTGTCTGTTAAGGCGATAATTAGAAAAGTTTTTCAATTAGTTCAATTTTGTTGTAAGTGCGAGGAACATTTTTGAAGCTTACGTCCAACGTAATGGCAGTACTTTAAAAATCTTATAAACTTTTCGAATATTAAAATGAAATACACCTTTTGGCTTGCTCTATAACATTTCCTTAGTAAATGTGTAAGGACAGTAATTGACAGTGATTCTTTATCAGCTATAGAATGATCTTTTCAACAAATTAACTTATTTCACATGAACATTTTATATTATATAAGTATTATAATATAATACTTACAGTAGTACCCAATTAATATGGCTTACCGATGTACCTGCGCAGAAGATACATTTTCAAAGTGCGGGAAACGATATTGGCCGACAGCTGTCGTCATGTTAGCGCGCGCCGTGCGGAGGGGCGTGACTTGCGAGTGAGACGGAACTAACAGCTGCAGTGTATTATGAACCTTATAGTAGTGATCTAAGGTTGATTGTAAGTTAGCACTCTTTCGTTAATCTTCGGGGCCATACTTTCTTTTCTGTGCGAACGAAGATTCACGACGTGCCATATCAGTTGGGTACTACTGTACCCCCTTATTCATAATAGCTAACTAAATCAGTGTAATAGTGTGCCCCGTCTCACTCTTTCGATCACCAAATGTCAACTGTCCGATAAAGACTTCGGAATTTTAGCTAATCAACGTTTGTTAACTTTATTATGAATTAGGGGTTAGGTTATTGCAGACTCTTTTCAGCAAAAGTAGGATTCCGAACCTTACTATTCAGTCCTAATGAAAATGCATTTGAATTTACAGGTAATTTTTATTGGACCGAAACGTCTACTTTTTATTATACTACTTAGGTAGTAATCAAGCATACGGCCCGTCTGATAGTAAGTGGTTACCGTAGCCTATGGAAGCTTGCAACACCAGGGATGTCAATCGCGCGTTGCCGACCCTGCAGAAATCTCATGACACCCTTTTTGAAGAACCCCATGCTGTCATCATTGTCAGCCTAAAATGTCCCACTACTGAGCACAGGCCTCCTTTCACAAATCAGGTTGAAAGGGAATGGGCAAATACTCCACCATGCATGCCCACTGCGGATCGGTGGAGGTAGGCTAGTGGTGAACCTACTGTTAGAGTTTTCAAGCCACCTAGAAGGCCTCCAACTAGCTTAACGACTATCAGAATTAAGATAACCGGGACCAACGGCTTTACGTCCCTTCCGAAGCACGGAAACGCTCGATCTGAAATACCACTAGTCGGTCACCTATCCAGGTACCGACCACGACGGTGGTAGCTGAACTTGCCGATCGAGCGCTTCCATGCTGTACTCGTGCCTAAATCTTAGGATCTTTCTTGCTGCCTTTAACGCACTATCAAAATGAATCTGAAGACTAGTTAGAGCCGTTTGCCAGCTGCAAAATTGTTCTAGGAGTTTCAAATTTTGGAATTACATAAAATTTCCAATCGTGTTTACTATTCCAATTATCAGTAATTATTAAAATACTAATCCTCGCGGTTAAATCCGCAATCTCGGCATAAAAAATAGTCTAAGTATGTCAAAGTCAAAATCATTCATTCAATTTAAGACCTAGTAGGACACTGACGAAGGTCAAAGCTACTAAAGCTACCACCGGTTCGGATGTGAGCTTTCAACTGAAAAGAATGTACCTCTCGATGCCATAACTACCTTCATACTAAATTAGAGAGAGAGAGACATTAAGAGAGAGAAAGAGAGAATGCAACTTACTTTTGTATTTTTATAATACGAGTATTAGTAGCATAGAAATCAACTACAAATGCCACATACAGACACAGACGAGCAAATGGTCCCCAAACTGAAGTTTCGATGTTTCGAGCGCTCGCGTCTGTAGTTCCGGAAGAATTAGCGCACGCACTGACAGTCGCGACGTGACGTCACGGCCAAGTTTTAAATTTAATTAAAGACAACTTCGGAGGGCCACATGCTTCACTACGGTAAACAGATTATGGTGCTTTGTAGACGGGCGGTTTGTTATTTGCTTACAAGTATTAATTTAATTCTCAAAGATTTTAATTCCTTATTCAAACTTATCATTATTCATTCCAATTCCAACAAAGGATAGATCTTAGAATTTACATATTGTTGAAAACTACTTTGTTTAGATTTATTTATGTTATTGTCTATTATACATTTATTGTTTTTAAAAACTATTCTGTCAGGAAAGAAAATAAATGAGTGTGTGTCAGTCGCTTGGTCGCCAATTTTTTCCACTGCAAAATTAAAATTATCGCAATCCTCTACACATATATTTCACAGAAAAGAGCTATTAGTTATATATTGGAAAACCTATATTACGATCTGTTTTATTTTAACCAAGAAGCAGTATAATAATCAGGTAAAGTCAATAGCGTGGTTGCTAAACGTACAAAAAAGTATAGAATTGTACATAATCTTATTTCTGCAGCAACGTCGTAAGCCAACAAGAAGAAACATTTTGGTAAATAATTATAAATATAAGCGGAGAGTAAGTCTCTCTTTAAATTATCCGACACTTAAATATTAGAGAATATACATCTTAATGACAATATTAAGGTTGCGATAAAATAAACGTAGCATTTCACAGCGGCGTCCCTCTCGCTCGTCCACCCAGCCGGCATTCCGCCACGTGACGCCAGCGCCAGATGCACCTCGCAAAGAATTTTACACGCACGGCCCTACACAAATTCTGCATAGCGCCATTCTGTTGAGACACTGTATTTTATTCTTTATTTAATTTTATATTTTTCTCTTGAAATAGGGGTGTCGCATCTCGTCGTGTTTAGGGGGTTAGTTTATTAAAATTGTGTAGTTTACATTTCTTTTGTTAGATAGAAATTGAATCAAAATTTTCAAAATTAAATTATATAAAAAAAAATATCGTCAATGTAGTATCAGCAAAAACGACAATAACATTGAACATATACCAAAAGCTAAATGATTTTACTAACCCGACGATTCTAGAATAAAGCTATAAGCCCCAAACAAACCCTTACAAGCTGAGGTTTAAGAAACGCTGGCTTAACCTGTTCACGGCTGTAAAACGGCCCTAACTAGGCAAAGTCTTGTTACGATTTACGCAAACACATAAAATTCACTACCCAATTATGTTTCGTAAAAGAAAATTTTCAGCCAAAATTACCTATTCCAAACCGGGGCACGTCAACTTAAAACTGTTAAGGCAAAACTTGGATCGTAAGCACGTTGCTTTAGTACAGAGCTTTCCAAACTTTTTGATATAATTCCCCTTCTTAAGAATTATTTTATCTTGGGTAACCTTAGGCTTTGGGTTGTGGTAGTAACAATTCTTGTATGAATAAATAAATACTACTTTAAGTGGTTTCACTTGCATTCCCCGGATAATAAGTACATTTACTATGTCCAGTGTCTACTACCAGATCCTGCAACTTTTCAAAAAAGGCTATGCGGTAGCATAGCCATAAAACAAGCCGACTTACATTTTCATATGTATTTTACGTTTTTTTAAGGATGTAAATAATATCCAAAATATTTAGAGCTTTTTCTTTAGTCACAATACAGTTAGGATAAATTATTTCCTACAGAGCTAATCCAATCCCTTTTTGAATGTTTAATGGTCACTTTAGAGGGGCGATGAAAAAATCTTTGAGAACCACAATTTTAATGACGCAAAGTCAGAACGCCTATAGCCTATCCGAAACCTTAGAATTATTGGAACATAACAAAATATGACCTTTTGGGTATACCTCCATAAATCGTTTTACATCTGCTATAAAGTAATGAGATTTAACCCTCCCATTCGCCTTTACGATGTACTCACACTGTCGGGATAGCTCAAAATCTTTATATTTTTATGTAGCTCAAGTTTTGAGAGTCTACATACGGACAAAATTCGTGTTTGACCACAATCTGTGATGATGTGGCCGAAGGTGGCGCGTTTAGACAAACTAACACCTTTCACCATCTCAATTCCCGCCATCGATGGGGAGTCCAGCCTCATACATTGAAACCAGAATGTTTTCGAACGGACTCAATGGAATTTTCTTCCGTGGACGCTCAGATTGTGAAATGAACTCCCCGCCGTGGTTTTTCCAATGGAGTACAGCATGGGGTTCTTCAAAAAGGGTGTGAAGAGATTTCTTCAGGGTCGGTAACGCGCGAGTGCTACCCCTGGTGTTGCAAGGGTCCATAGGCTACGGTAACTGCTTACCATCAGGCGGGTTGTATGCTTGTTTGCTACCACAAAAAAACATACAAAAAAAACTCTTCCGCTTTATTATATTAGTAAAGATATAACACTGATATAGTGAAACTAAATAGGTGTAGAAAATTATAAATATACAAAATCGGTGAATCAAGCTTTTAAATTATCAGTAAAGATCTAAAACCTATTTACAATCTTCCATTAAGATGACCTCAGAATTGCAGCGGGCACGTTCAAAATATAGTCACGTATTCATCTCTTATCTTTTTACTACAATCCCACAAAAGTTGATTGACGTATTCGGAGAGGGAATTCCTTTCTGAGAATTTGTTTAGACCGCTCAATGGCCGAGGGAAATATTAGGAAATGCCTCCGCCCTGCGTCTATTGATGTTGATTTTTATTCGCCTTCTTCAGAAGATTAATTCCAATTCAAGTATAGATGACAATTATATTTGGGACGTTAATGGCTCTTTAGAATTTTTGGATGAAATTATTATTAGAGTAGAAAAGCGAAAATATACCTGTCTTATGAAACGATATGTCTTCCGAGGATTTGAGCAGTGTACAAATATCAAATATCATCATCGTTATCATCAGGGTATAATGTCCCACTGCTGAGCACAGGTCTGAACCACAAATGAGGGTGAAAGAAAATGAGCAGATACTCTACCACGCATGCCCATGGATCGGTGGAGGTAGGCTAGTGGTCAACCTACTGTTGGAGTTTTCAAACCGCCTAAGAGGCCTTCTACTAGCTTAACGATGATCACAATTAAGTGACAACCGGGACCAATGGCTTTATATGCCTTCCGAAGTACTGAAAACGCTCGAGTTGAAATTCCTACATATTTTCCGGCAGCTGCACTTGAGAGCCATTTCCTTCCCCGGCATTGAGTTCTAACCACTTTTGACTTCATGCCTTATCATAGGGAGAAAGTGGTCAAACAATAGTTTATCGTAGGTATATACCGCACTCAAAACTGAGACACAATAAAATGTCAGAGCAGGAACGCAGACCAGTGCAGATTGCCTGACTGTCTTATGTCTTGGGCAATTCTCTCTATGTTTTCCATCGCCAATTTTTAACCAACAGTACAATGAAACTTCTTTACATCAAATCTTAAATGGTTCGACAAAATCCATTTCAACCTGCTCCAATGCGCCGGCGCCATGTATTATTTCTATCTCAATCTTATTTATTGCATCGTAAATATATGTAGTGACAGTTTTTATTGCGCCAAACTCGGTTCCGGAGTTAGTGGGGAAAAGATTAACATTCGTACGGGCTTGGAATAAAAATGAGACACAAACGTTGCTTTTAGAGCAACTTGAAGTTTTATACTGGGGTGGGGTAAATTAAAACAATTGTTGTTTTTCTCCAAGCTCGTTTTGTACGAAAGTTGAATTCCCTCAGTGGATTAAGGAAAGCAACGCTCACCAAGCAGCCCATATTTTTGAAGTTAATTCTGATTCTGCAGTGTTTAAAGTTAAAAATTGTCAGAAGATAAAAACACTGAGCTAAAGTCAAGCCAGTGTTGGTGGAGTGGAAGTTGATGTAACATTCAATGAAAACAAATGCAAAGATAACTACAAAATTTCATCTCTCATGAATATCAAGTAAAATGTACCACACTGACATTGCAAAACTTTTATGGTATTTAAAAGCTATCATTTATAGATGGCATTCTTTGATGAAATTTATTTCTAGAGTATATTTCTTTTTGTTCCACTCTGGTGGCAAACAAGCATACGGCCCGCCTGATGGTAAGCAGTTACCGTAGCCTAATTAACAATTTCGGAAAATGTCCTCGCTTCAGTATTATTGTTCTTTTATTATTACCTTCGCAAAACCTAACATTCCATTAAAATCAAACAAAAGTTTAACAGAGATGTGCACGCTTGAATTGACTCTATTTGTTACGACTGCAAACTTTTCCCCCAATGTAAACGAAAAAAAGCAAAATCCTTTAAACTTTCACGTAAATAGTGAGGCATATTTAAGCAAGGTGGGGTCAGCCGTGCGTGGATTGAAGGGCCCCATGCTGGCTGTTTGACTTTGTACAGACGAAAACAATTTATTAGCTGGTGTAAGTGAAATGATAGAAGGTAGTAGAAGCTTGATCTTGAGACAGAACATATTACAAGAAAGACAAAGCATAACGTAACAAAACTTAGTTATCTGGTAACCTTGATTCACGGATTCGATCTAATTCTAATGCATTTATTAGTAATGTTAAATTATATCAAGATAAATCTGTGAATCACTCATAAATCTAGAAATACTGTGTTTCATATTTCATGTTACATCTCGGCTACGTTAACAATGGATTGTGAAAACAACCGCGTGTACAAAACAGCAAACAGAAAATCTATCCATAAAATTATTTACCAAACAACACCTCGGATTTCACATCCATATAAAACCTGCCAAGCTATCGGCTCATACGTCGGCTGCGTCAAATAAAAGCGTTACAAATAATATTTTTATTGCGACAATAAAATCGCAATTGCAATCGCATGTCGCACCGGTTTTAATGCGTAAAATCGACGCTGCCTCGCGTATTGCACTATGTTTTATGTCTTGATAATTCGCGTTCATAAATTATTCGCGCAGTGATGCGATGCGATTTTCTGTTGCATTGGCATGACTTACGTTTGGAATTCCATTGGAGATTTTTTTAGTAAATGTTTATTGTACGTTGTAAACTACAGTTTTTTCTTCATCAGTATCATCATCAACCACGTTATAATTACCAATCTCTGAGCTATTACTGCGAGATATAAGCTCTTGCGCTATTAATTTGTAACTTAAATCAAATCAAAAGGATATGATGACACAGTAATAGTGATGACGGAGCAGCGGTGAATCTGACAATGAGCTTGTGCTATTAGTGAATGCAGCAGAATAAATGTAATACATGCCTCATTGGCTACTAGCTTCTTGTTATTTATAATATATTACCCCTAAGGCAAAAAAAAAAGAGCTATGCTCGGAATTTCTCTACGTGACAGGGTCCGTAATGAGGACATTCGTAGGAGAACGAAAACGACGGACATAGCTCGTAGAGTTAGTAAGCTGAAGTGGCAATGGGCAGGCCACATCGCTCGAAGAGCCGATAACCGATGGGGAAGAAAGGTTCTCGAGTGGCGACCACGTATTGGAAAGCGCCGAGCGGGACGACCTTCCACCAGGTGGAGCGACGACCTGGTCAGAGTCGCTGGGCGCCGCTGGATGCAAGCGGCCCAGAACCGTTCGAAGTGGAAATCAATGGGGGAGGCCTATGTTCAGCAGTGGACATCCATGGGCTGATATGATGATGATGATGAAGGCAAAAAAATATTGGCCCGCCTGACCGTAGCATGGACACTTGCAACACCATGGGGTATCACTCGAGCGTTGCCGACTCTGCAGAAAACTCTTCACACCCTTTTTGAAGAACCCCATGCTGTACTCGCTTCAGAAACTCACGGCGGGTGCTCATTCCACAGCCTGAGCATCCGCGATAGGAAGCACCTTTGAAACCGCACAGTACGAAACCATTTTGGTTCCAATATATGAGGATGGACTCTTCGTCGATGGCGAGAGTTGCAACTGTCAAACCAATTCTACAGAACACTGAAAATTGTTCGCCAAGTAACTACAAGAGTGTTCGCCGGTCCTTGATAGCCAGTTCATTGATAGACTTTCTAACCACGTTCGGCTTTAACATCACTGAGATTGTGATCAAACGGAAGCCTAATCAATGTATTAAAAGTATTCATAGTATCTATGGACGTTTAGAGTCTGATGATACTGATATAGATAAAATAGTTTGACCACAGATAGAAAGTATTTCTAGTCTCATGTTCGCATCAGAACTTTTAAACAATGCATGTGAGTTGTTTCGTGAGAATCTGATATGTATCATGGGTTCGAAGCTAGATTGAATTACTTACATGTCCAAAATTTTATTAAGGAGGCATTCTCGCTCATTTTTAATTGGAAATTCATTGTTTAATAGTTTCAACTTTCATTATGTGACAATGAGAGGTTATAGACGTGATCATTTACACATTATTTGCGAGTAATTAGCTTCTACCCGCGGTTTTTCACAGGTTTTTGAAGGATGAACCTAATATTTTTGTTTTTCGAAATTAGTTTTAAGTTCACGATAATGATCCACATACATTTCCTAATTTTCCCAATTCCGAATTTGATGTTTGATACTCAATTTGGTTAAACTTTGGAACATAATATTTTGTAAAAAGAAACGAAAGGTTACAATGTTAAAATTATCAAAATTACTAACATCACAAATGACTTTCTGATAATTCACTAAAAACATCTTAAAGCTGCGTCCATCAAACATCTTACCCTTAACTCAGAGGTCACAAAAGCGTGAGTAATCAATACGACTTTTGTATAGAATATTTGTGGTTTTAGATAGAAAGGTATCGTCGTGTTATTCTTACAAATCGTCAGAGATACGTCACAGATAATGTTACTCGGGATTGTTCGGATCACTCCAATTTCACGGGACTTCTGTCTTACATTTTTTTTTACAAGTTTTCTGTATAAAGGTGATTTGGAGCATAGTCGGTTTTAAATCAAAGAGTACAAGTTATTGTACAAGTATCTTCTTTACGTCTTTGTTATGTATGTTCCAAGATTGTCTTATTTCTTGCCGGAGTCTTCTCAGTTCAAGTATATTCCGAACCAGTGGTAAATTCAACTGTATATACCAATTTAACGTTCATAACTGCCTTACTGGGGCCTAAACTGAATAAATTACTTTTTGATTTTGGTTTATCTGTTCTTCCATACATCTCCAAAGATGGAGTGGTTTTGACCTGAAACATTTCGAAATATAATATAATCATACTCTATTTTTTCGCCAAGAAGTTAATAGACGAAAAATGCCATTGCTAATATCCATATGTGACCGTTGCTTCTTATCCATTTGCTTATATCAGCCTCCTGCCATTAAAAAGATAAAAATTAAATTAACAGTAGTAGGTAAAATGCCTATTCCAAGTAGAGATGGCGATGGTAAATTTTGTCGTAAAAAGACCCAACAGAATTTGTACAAAGATAGGCAGTGTAACGCCAGCTACAAGCAACCTTTCAAAAGAAGTCATCAAATTAAAACTAGTATTGATCAATACAGTACGGGTATCAATGGTGGAGTAGGGCGAGCATCATGACGGTCGTCATTTCTACAAATCATGTTTACTGACTGCCCGTACAATGGTGGGACAGACTGTCAATAATCGTGTAGTGCACCCTAGGCTAAGGAGCGTTTAGTTCGTATATTTTATTGGAAATGCTCGAGTACTAGAAGTAAAGTAATTGTATGAAACATTGTGAAAATGGCAAGACAGAAATTACAAGGACATATTTTTCACGCAGTATTTGTTAAAGCAATCGGTATAATTCAGATAATATATTTTTTGCTAATTTATAGGTTAGAAATAGTTTAAGAGTGCAGAAGTAATTGTAATAAACTACTCGACATTTGCTAATAATTTAACTATCGAGTGGAAAACAAGCAATATTTTGAACTAAAGGGTAAAATTGACATTTGATGTAGATTTCAGATAGTAATATGTAGTCTGTTGAGTTGATACCTTAATTACATAAGTTGTCCTCAAAATAGAAAGAAAGAAAGAAAAAATTTATATATAATAATTTATTTCGACATACACACAACATTACAGAATTATATATTACATTACAAAATAAACAAATACCTAAATACATTTGAAAAAATAAATAAATATAAACATTCAGTAATATTAAAATCAGTAAATAAATTCATTCAGTAAATACTGCACTATGTTTTAAAAATAATCTAGTGTAGTAACATTATCTTTTAGAGTAAATACATGATCGTTTTGTACAATATTTATATCATGTAACTAATATGTTTTGATACAAATACACCCGTAATAAAGCGCCACTTGACTAAACTTCTCTCTCGGATCACAACGCAGCACCTGTACACCTGTTAGTCGGTATCTCGATGACTCTGCGGAAAGCATTCACGTGTTGTGTTGCCCATAAGCACAAGTCATTCAGTCTGTTGGTGCATGCGCTTGTGTATCTGGTTTAAACCAGTTTGGTAGTGATTGATACGCGACGTTGATGTGCCGTGCGAGTGAGATGTCATTTGCATGAGAATTTTTAAGATTACAAGTTGATAGGCGAGTAATGTGAACGCACTTTCAATAAATAAGATTTTTATAGATTGGTTTTATGTAGAGACGAAAGCTTTGGTAACTGTTTTGTAATTTTAAGAAATTGTGAAACCTTTTCAAACTATGTTGGTTATTTATTCAATAAAGATAATTGATATGCGAGAAACAATTCGAATACTAATCAATAAGTCTTTTGATATCAAATGAATTTCGAAACTTTATACATATAACGTAAATTGAAAGGTAGGTGGCAGACAAAGTCATGTAATATTACCATGACAATATACTCATAGACTACAAATCTATCACTATTGTGAACTGGAATGAAATGTTTATACAAATAAATTTCAAAGCTATGAATTTTGATACTTGAATTATAATAATAGAAGCCTTTACAATATGTAGCTCCAAATTTCAATATGTCCACCCGTTTAGATTGAGTAACAAATAAACAACATGACTTTATTTCAAATTTATAAGAGAAATAAGTTGGAGTAGAGTCTTTAGAACCTATATCTGCCTGCATTGCAAAGCTACTGTCAAACATGATGCGATTGGTAGTTGTAGTAGCATTAGAGTTTGACAAGTACTGGTCATCTGTAAAGATCTCGATATAATTATACTAAGTGCTGTTAAGTTGGAGTATCGTATCTTATGGTCAGAGAGACATGGTTGTTGTATTCAGTATAATTAAGAAAATATTGGCAATAAATGGGAGCATCTGATACTGAAACCTCTCAAACATCATGATCATCTCCAAAAACAGTCTCGGCCAATCTATCAGGGTTCTAATCCTCTTTCCATAACGTCTTGCAAAGTGTTCTATTCATCGATTCCACTAACTAATGTGTCCAATCAGTTATTCATACTCTTCATTGATTTCTAATTGTGTAAAACAGACTTTGTATTTTTTAGATTAAGATTTAAATTCAATGCACCAACTAACTCTACAAAGCAGCTACAAGGATTAAAAAAGGCCCAACATCCACAAACCAAAAATGCGCAAACTGACAAACTTCAACTCCCCAAAGTCTCAGAATCTAAAGAGAAACAGTAGCCTTATTCGCAACACAATAAATAAACGAGGCAAGCACATGAGAAATTGTGGGGATACCCTTAGGAGCTCTCATTATTTTAATAGTGTAAATCAGGACATCTCAACTCAAACACAATTCTCCACCCACCAGAATAGAGTCCTCAATCCTTTGTATCAACACTGAGAAATTCAGGAGTTATAAACTTGTGTGCTGTATCAAACATTGTATCTTAAGTCAAAGGTGAGAAGGTTGGTTTTTGATGGTGTTTGATGTGATTGCATGGTGGTTGACCGTTGTGGAGACCGCACACCGTGTCTTAACGCCTACACTCCTTTATTATGCGACTTCTCGAATGCACAGTCACCATCGAAGAATAATTAACTATATATCAAAGTTTGTCGACTGCGCCTTACTTCCTTATCGAGGGGTGGTTAATAAAACATGTCTGTTGGAAGTAGTGCTTTTTGATAAAAGACATCTTGCATTTGCTTCTTTGAAGTTAATGTTTATTCTGTGCCTAATTAATGCTGGAAGGGGATTGGTGTTTCTTGATGTTTCTAGAGAATGTTGACGTATTTGAGTAATATTGATAATGTTATGTTTTTTAAGGCGATGATAGCTCAGTGGTAGTGACGTCGGATACCGAGACGAAGGTCCCGAGTTCGAATCCTATGAGCTTGAGCTTTCGGTGAAGGAAAACATCGTGAAAAAACTATAGCACGGTGGTAGGGTACTTTGTAGTACCCGCCTGACGCTACCACCCTCAAGTTGATAATCTGTTGCCAAGCACCTTTCGGTGTGTTCCGATAGCTGCACTTGAGAGCCAGTTGCTTCTAGGCTTTGTGTGCTTACCACCTTCGGCATCATCACTTACCATGGTGAGATTGCGGTCAAACACAGGCCTAAACACAGTAAAAAAAAATGATTCGGTGGTACAGTTACATATAACTCCGGTTTCATAAAACCTGTCGTATATATTTTTATAGAATGTGAGTTTCGTAAATATCGATTCATTAGCCGTAATAATTCTAAATATAATATTATTATTATTTATGATATGTCTTATTAAGAGCTATTTATTTACATCATGAGAAAATACTAATTAATTCAAGTCATGTTTTAAATGATTAACAAATTAATTGTGAGTGATACCATTTCTTATAAATTACGGTAGAAACGGTGACTGATATTAAGAAGTTATTTTTTCGATACTACGATGAACATTTAAGAAAACATTATCTCAATTCAAGAACCTGTTTCAAGGAACACATTTAATGCCATAAAATATTGCTTTAATGCCGTTAACACACAATCATTTAGATTGTAGTCTTAAAAACGCTATTATAATATTGATTTCAATATTATTTTTATTTTAAATAATGTATGAAAAACTGTTTCATATTCATAGATTACTCGTACAGTAAAACTAAATTATTTAAATAGTTCTATTTTATATTATGTCAATCTATCTTTTTTGTTGCATTTCGTCAATGTAGTAACTAAAAACAATAAATAATACTAAAATTGACGGAACGACGACGTTTTAATAATTTTCCATGCAAATAAATTACATGAATTGTCTATCCCTTTTTTACAATGTTTGATAACAATTTAAACATTAGCAATGATGTGGCTCGCTATAATTAGCCCATAAAAATGAGATTTAAAAAAAAACAATTAATGATAAAAAATATTAGGTTCAAAATAAAATACGAAAAAAAATATCAAAGAAAATTCTAATCTAAAACTCGCCAATCAACAGTTCCGCTCTCAAACCGCGCGCGGCGGTATTTTATCAGGGCAATCGCCGACACATAACCGACCACCCATCCGATCGTTTATTTTTACATTTCACGTGACCACCGTAATCGACGACTATAAACCTATAAGGTAACATCGTAAATGTGTTTGTGTACGTTTACTGGCGTCTCGGACATTAAAACTGTCAAAACAGGTGAGTATGTAATTAAGGACTCGATGATTTCGTTTTTGGATGGGATACGGCTCATTTAGGACTGTTTACACAATTTTATTGGGCTTCGGATGTCATAAAAACATTAGGTCTTTGCTAATCAAGCAAATATCTGTAGTTTATATATAAAATGAAATGAAATGAAAAATGGAATGAAATGAAAATATTTTATTCTTGCGCGTCATTCGACACAAATAGAACTAACTAAAACATAGATAAGTATTAATATTAGGTACTTTTACACTATTTATAGATTATAATCACAACACAGAAGTTATTGGCTACTATTTTAGCTATATTTTATACTGTTTAAGTAATGTTCTAAAATGTGCTACGCAAAAAGTATTGCGATGCTTTTATAACCGACTTCAAAAACAACAAAAAAATCTTAAAAGTTAATTATTATTTTGCTGACTACAAAACAGTCAGATTAAACATTATTATTTTATAGTCTTTAGTTCAAATCCACAGAAGTCGCGTTTTTATTGGCTACAAATATAATATGTATTGGATAAGCTCGTGAAACTACAACCTCACCGTGATACACGATAATGAGGTCGAAAGGTGCAAACGAACGCCAGAAGGGAGATAAAGTTTACGGGCAATTGCTTCAAGTGTGCTAAGAAAATAACTCTACTATAATCTCACCGCTGTAGCTTGGCGCCCTGTGTGATTTTGGAGCCTTGTGTAGGGAGGGAAAGCAGAGCGTAGGAAGCTATACCCGTACCGTCTCACCGCATAGTTTTTTTTTTTTTTTTTTTATACTACTTAGGTAGCAAACAAGCATACGGCCCGCCTGATGGTAAGCGGTTACCGTAGCCTATGGACGCTTGCAACACCAGGGGAGTCACTCGCGCGTTGCCGACCCTGCAGAAATCTCTTCACACCCTTTTTGAAGAACCCCATGTTGTAGTCCATTGGGAAAACCACGGCAGGGAGCTCATTCCACAATCTGAGCGTCCGCGGAAGGAAGCTCCTTTGAGACCGCACAGTTCGAAACAATTCTGGTTTCAATGTGTGGGGATGGACTCCCTGTCGATGGCGAGAGTTGCGATGGTGGAAGGATAGTGTGGTCAGACTATAGCTTCTAGGATATACCATATAGAGAAATATTGTGTCTACCTTTTTACATTGCAGTCAAACGAAGAACTGTTGAGCCACTGGAGTTATATTTTACCTGGAACGATATAAGACATACATAAGTCATATAAAGGTATCAATGCTACTGTATCATATTGATATGGACGGGCCAGTTGGCGTAGTTGGTTAAGGTTCACATTACGCGCCGCAGGTCGTGGGTTCGATTCCCACACAGAACATGCATTTGTGTGCATAAACATGTCTGTCTGTATGTCCTGAGTCTGGGTGTAATTATGTATATTAAGTATGTATTTACAAACAAAAAGTAGTCATTATGTATTATATCAGTTATCTGGTTTCCATAGTACATACAAGCTCTGCTTAGTTTGGGATCAGATGACCGAGTGTGAGGAATGTCCCAGGATATTTATTTATTTTATTTATTTATATTAATAATTTATTTAAATTACTACAGATCGCTCAGAGAAAAATGATCATAGCCGCAACACTTTCCCCCTTATTACAAAATAAGGTTTAAAGCAAGTTTAGTAAAACCAGTCACTCGGTCACTTTCTAACGTCATATAACCAAAAAGAGACGAGGCTATTTTATAACCTGGGTTTGCTTTAAACCATGTTTTGGGGTTTAGGTCTAAAATAAGAGATAGTGGTAGTGCGGGGCGGGGCGGCTACGTGGGAGGCGAAAATGGCTCGAGCTTATACACTGTACAGATACGGCGATTTCACTGAAAAAAAATATCTACAAAACTAGTTATGTAACTTGACGTTAGTTGTCGGGAAACTAACATTAGTTAGGTACATATAATCAAATAATTTAGTAACGAACAAAAACTAGTTTTGTTACTGGTAAGTTTAGTTCGCAAGGTTTAGGTTATTGGTCGTCAAATTTTGTAGTCACTTGAAGTCCATTTATTTTCATAGGTTTGATACTCGGACAAGCCCTACTATCGTCCAGGCCTTAGAAGTGAACTGGTAAGTAAAAGTGAAGTGATATAACGCACAAGAATAATCATACGATTTCCGACCAAGGTAACAAACAATTCATAATATCAACACCTCCATCGCAAAGCTATCAATTGCCTACCGCGTCTTACAATATCATGAGAGTGTGTGAAATAAGAAGGTATTTTCCTATAAATTCATCGGAGCCGTGGCGCAAGGCGTCGCCACATCCCATCTGCATACGTGTAAGTCACCAGATATTGCGGTGTGTCACCGCCTTATTGACGACTTGTACGGAGCAAAACGAAATGTTTAAAAAAGTCATAATCAATTAGGTCCTTACTTATAAAATGCTATTCAACTAATACTGACTATGGTCACGTAAATAATGTCATATTGTTTGATAATCATGACAGGTGATCGATAAATAAGTGATAACTCAAACAGTGTTTTAGCTAAATAGCATTTTATAAGTAAGCCACCTAATATTTGAAATGAGAGACACATTTTTCACACGTGGCCAATAGATTCCAAGTAACATACTATACCCCCTGACTTTTTATTCGTCTTAGAATCGCAGCCCACTTAATGTACCCAATGAAAAGGTTACTCATTCATATTATTTTTTTATCTTTGTATAATTAAAAAATAAAAACATTAGTATTATGAAAAATCGAGTTAATAATTAAAGTTTACGTATGAAATGGTAGAAAATACCAACACATAGCACGAGTTGAGTAGACTGCGCTTATAACAGGGTGTTTAAAACTACGTCATACATCATCATGAATAATATTTGTTTTTTTTTTAATTATAAAAAAAATCTTTTTTTGAATAATTAGTACCTATTTATTTGTGTACATTATGTAGGCTGCGTTTCTAAGACGAATAAAAAGTCACGGAGTATAGGGTAATTCTTTGTTTACCATATCCCAGAAATGTGTATTACCAGTAGTAACGAACCCGATGCGTTTTATTACAAATTATTTTGTGACAAGACTTCCTCTAGCAGATGAACATGATAATAGCATTATTGACGATTTTAAGTCCTGGTCAAATTTCCTTTTTTTTTATTTTTTTTTCCATATGTGCCTTTATACCAAACTAGTTCAACTCTTTTAGAAAAACTTTAACATAAATTACAAAATCCAAAAACAAAAATGTATAGGTTCAATGTCCTTCCGTTTATTAAAAAAAAATGTAGTAAAAAATCTGTTCTAAAAGCTATAAGCAAGTTAAAAGTAAATTGCATAAGATATCAGATGACAAACTAAGCATGTTATCCAAAACATAACACACTTGGCACAGTTCCCAAGCCATTGTTTCTGAGATTAAACCATGTGTGTGCTGTATTCAAATTTTTTACGACATCCACAGTGCCACTATATGACATTTGCTATGAATCTTTGCGAGAATTTAAGATTATCTTTAAATGGAAGTTTTTCTGGAGTTTTTTCAGTTTTATTGGGAGATTACCTATTATTATTTTTATTGATAGAGTCTTCTATATAGTTTTGCCGGTTGGAAACCGAAATGACTCTAAGATTGTTTTGAATGCTGAGTTTACTGCCGGCTCTTCTCAGTAAATGCAATCTTCTGTCCTGTATTACAGTCCGCCTAATAATAAATGCTTGCAAAGATCTATTTAAATAAAATAATTTTGTTTTTATTTTATTACGATAAATATTTTCCAACCTTAAGACCCACTTAATCCTAACTTATATATCCTAACTAATATTATAAATGCGAAAGTAACTCTGTCTGTCTGTCTGTCTGTTACGCTTTCCCGCTTAAACCGCTGAACCGATCGCGATGAAATTTGGCATGCATATAGCCTATGGTATGGAGAAGGACATAGGCTACTTTTTATCCCGGGAACGCGGGTGAAACCGCGCGGGTCAGCTAGTAATATTATAAATGCGAAAGTGAGTTTGTTTCTTACGCCTTCACGCCTCAACTACTCAACGGATCATCATGAAATTTGGCATGCAGATAGCCTATGGTATGGAGAAGGATATAAGACATACTTTTTATCCCGGGAACGCGGGTGAAAATGCGCGGGACAGCTAGTAAAAAAATAAATATAATGGCTTTTTTAAATGAAAGCCATATTTTTCTGTAAACCCTACACACCTTACATCTTCGCGTTGCAGTGGCGCAATTCAGGCTGCTTCGGCGACCGATTAAGGTTATCGGTTCCGTATATGGCCGGTGGAATACAGTCGGCACCTTGTAGATCCGATCTATGGATCTTTGCTGTGCAGGCCGGTTACGGCGCGCCCGGTCCGGATAATGTATTTAAAGGAAATATTGATAAGGAATATGTGTAGAATATTAATTAAGTAGCAACAATGAATAAATAACTTCTTAATTTCTATTGAATCCAACATTCACAAATAAATTCATAAAATATAAACAAATGAATGAGACCTGTGAATGAAACTCAAGTGAATACTCTTAATTCAAATAATTTTTGTATTGATATATCGATAATATTCAAATAAAGATAATTTAAGTAGGTACATGTAATGTACTCTTCCTTAAAACATGCTTAAAAGATTCTCACCCCTACCATTGTTAACTCACGATAAATACACGATAACGTGTTCCTCGCGACTCGTCCGCGCGATGACTTGCCATACACTAATCCTTACTTCCTGCGGTCAGTGCAAGTCATACAGGGGAATTATAAGATATTAGTGATCTTTTGTGTGTTTAATGTGGTACGGATTCATTTGTTGAACTAATCATTAAATTGGGGTGCATTTGTTTGAGTAGGATTTGGGGTTCCTGTTTAGAATTAGATTTGGTGATTCATCCTTTGAGATATTTTGTTGGAAAATAATATATTTGGCTGAAAGAGCATCGATACCCGAAATAGGTACGATGAGTCATAGTTTCACAAACTGTCGGTGTATTACTTTTTTACAAATATTCATAATTAGGGTTTCGTACTCAAAGAGTTATTAAAAATTAATATTAAATGGGGGCCCCCTTTCTACTAACGTCTTTACGGAAGCCTTCGTGTCCGAATTCGACTTGCACTTCGTTTTATTATAGGTATTCCAATTGTGAAAAATCTATGTCGAAAAGACCAAGTAGTATATTTAAGATTATCCATAAGGAGGATATGTATATATGTCCAATTTGATCCGTAGGTAAAATCATAATTAACTCATATTTGGCTTAACATATTCTCCTGTCGCCCATTTATTATTTTTAAAATATTTGTTATAATTACTTGGATATAGTCAATGATATTATAAGTAAAAAGGTAGATAGGTTACCTACAGAAGATTTGAACTTCATAAATGGCACACTGTCATACATGTCATGTCGTTGACGCTCTGACGCGACTCATAGCTAAAGCAACCTAACTAGCACAGTTTCAACGTACCACTCGTGGAGCGTTTATAACATATATACCTTTTTTATGTTAGAGAGCTCTGGTATCCATAACACAAGTTAAATCTTACTTTGGATACCAGAGGTTTCAACAAACACTTATATTATTATATGTTAATTGATAAGTCCCTAACTCATCTAATGTAAAATTTAGTGTTCGTATCTTGCGAAATAAAATTTATTATTATTATTTATTATTATTTTACTTATAAAATCACTGGATACAGTGATTATAAATTGTACCTATCCCGGCTTCACGAGTTGACTTATATTTCTATTATTTATTATCTGATTCCATAAATTCTTTCAAACACTTAATAGTCTTGACTCTATATTTCAAACACTTAATAGCATTGACTCTAGTATTAAAAAAACCTTAAATTAATATAACTGGATATTGTGCATATCCTATTATTACAAGACTAAAATCTAGATTGTATATAAAAGAGACTAATTCATACGAACTTTAGAAGGGAATAAAAAGGAATCTTCCACAGTCCGCAGACCAATCCCTACATAACTAATTGAAGTCACCGACTACTGCTAATTATGTCGACTTGTGGGTCGACAAATCCGTGGACTCGTCGCAATCCGCCCGCTGCACTGAGCAATTAAACCGTCGGCGAGCCACTCGACTCGCAATTCGATTATACGAACGTTCCCGACGCATGTTAGATAGTAATTTGAGTCGACTTTCGCCGCCGCGTAACATTGTTAGGGGTTTTTAGAAATTTGAATTTGGAACGACATTTTAATGTAGTATTTTTTTTTAAATATACTATACGATGAAAATGTTAAAATTATCAATTATCGCCAATTTTAAATGAAAGGAAAGCATGAAATCTGGAAAAACAAAAGTTCTACATCAATTAGTATGATTTGAACAACAATCTATGAATATATCTATACAATATTTATTGATTAATAAAAAAAATATAGACCTTATAGATAAACAGGTCCTATATAAGAAAGTTACATCAAAAAATAAATTCCTAACTCCTTCATCCCAACAATTCATACAGATTCACATTTTATTCGAAACGAGAAAACAAAACATAGACAAATAAGAAAAAAATATACAAAAATAGCGCACACGAAGTGAAAATAGAAGGCTAGGGACGAATTTATCGGTCCATTACGGAACGTAGCCGCGTTCATGTGTCATACATGGCTCGGGACAATAGGCACGCGTTGGATTCTAATAGAAATATACCGGAAACCAGTTCTGTAAATGTTTTGTTTATGCAAGTTTATGATAGAGATTTATTTGCAGATATACAGAAAAAATTATGAAAAGTCCCGGTAATGTGGGTGAACTTAAGGGGGACAGCAAGTTCTTCATAATTTCTACCTTCTGGCGTGATGAAGCCTAATCAAAAAGCTTTATGGATAGTGCTGTTACCTACTATAATGACAGACCAGTTGGCGCAGTTGGTAATATTCCACCTATCGCACTGCAGGTCGTGGGTATGATTCTCGCACAGGACATGCATTTGTGTGCTTGAACATGACTGTATGTCCTGAATTCGGGTGTAAATATGTATATTAAGTAAGTAAACAAATAAAAAATAGGTAATATATGTATTATATCAGTTATCTGGTTTCCGTAGTACAAGCTCTGCTTAGTTATTATGACCGTGTGTGAGGAACGTCCCAGAAACAAAAAATAAACTAGCAAATTTCTGTTACGAAAATAACCTATAAATATTTTAACTAATTGCTAAGGCTAGAATTTCTGCTTCGTCTTTTTCAATTTCTTAAGATGCCGTATGCTAAATTTTGCCTATTTCGCTGATTTACGTGATTTTACTGTTAAAATACTGTATTTCTATAAGTTTTAATAAAGAACATGAAAGATCATTTCAATTATTATCTAATAACGAGCTACTTTTTTAATTTTATTATTTAATTTTGATTAATCGACCTATAACAGGCGGCTGTTTTTGAATTTTTACTGTAAGAGGTTTAGAATATCACATATTTACGAATCGTTTTGCCGTCTAAACAGTATGAAAAAAATACAGTTTATTGTCATGAAAGTCATCTATAAAATGAACGGAGCACTTTTTACCACTTTAATATAATAATTTTGAGTAAAAAAATATTTAACTTAGTAAATTTTTTGAGAAAATGGGCAAACAATTGCTTTTGATTTCAGCTACTTAGACCTCTCGTTCATCAAAACTATAACAACATAAATAAACTTCAATAAACAACCCATTTCCTGAAAAAAAAATTAAAACGTTCAATAGTTTGGCAATAAAAAATCTTTTAAGACAGCCTAAATCTCGCATTAAATAAAATAATGAAAATATGAAGGTAGCTCATTCATTAGATCATAATTATAATGATATTTTAGGTTTTGAATTTAAACTTACAGTATTTTACTGTAAAATCACGATTGTTAAATCACATAAATCGGCAAAATTTGGCATACGGCCTCTTAAGACATACAACATTTGTGAATAGGACCTACAGATTTAATTCTTTTAAAAGTCGTCGCAGCATTTCAGCCTTGAAGTCCTTAACCGCAATCCTCCATCCAAGAGTCGTGTTTAAATATAAGCCCATAGAAACGGTCGCGTCTCAACAAAATAAACCTATTTTGGATGACTCTAAAAATACACATACGACTCTCTTATGCGTAGGCGCCATTGTACCAAAAGAAACAAGCAAATAAACACCCTAAGATTACTCCATTGGTATTCAAATTCCCCTGAACGTTTCCTATCGGATTAAGTTACTAGCACAATGCGTTATTGTTGAATGGCCACAATACGACCAAATATGGACAATATGCTCTTAAAATGGTAATGTATTGATGGCAGAGCGCAATACAAGTCTAGACATAGTGTCTTTTATTGTATTCCAACAAGACTGGGGTATGGGTAAAAAGATGGTAAAAAAGTCTGTGTATGTAAATACAAGAAACATCGTTTATAAGTTACTTACCACCATCAATACTTATTGTGTAGACAAATTTATAGCTCGCCGGCTTTCATCTTGCGATTTAAAGATCTTTCTCGGCATAAATAAGTGAATATTAAGGCTAAATATGTTTTTATTATTACTATCAATTCATATTTATTTTTGTTCATTTAGTTACTTCATTTCTATGACCTTAAGTACGTGGGTATTATTCTCTGTATGTCTTAACCTACATGAAAACAAAGCAGGAAGATACATTTTTTTTTAGTACAACTTGAGGATGGTAGCCAGCTAGGTGGGTACTCATTGCAGGATTCGAACCTACAATGATGAGTATCATTGCTTATGTAGCGCTTGTGCAGAAAAGGTCTAAATCGGGTTGTCTAGCGAAAATACTATTGCCTCGTGTTTATAAACCAACCGCCTTTAATCCAATGCGATGTTATTCATACAATCTTACTCCCAACTCTAAACTACCGCTAAAACTTTCAACACCTACAAAATTCATCCTAAAACTTTTCACCTATCGTCCCCAAACTTAATCTGTTAGTATCCTAACAAAATTCATACGTCAGCCATATTTATTCCAAGCGAAATAATCTACACCTGCGCCGGTCGCATCCGGTGGCTGGCTTTTCCATTTCCACTCCGAGTATTCCACACTTCCGGTTGAGGTAGGGGGTGGGGGGAGTTAGTTGGTGGGTCTTGTTTGGGGGCCATGTAATCAGACGTTTATTGTGTCGCATGTTGATCAATTATACCCAGTATTTGAGGATTTAGTGATTGATCAATTCTCTGTTTTACTCGTAGAAATCTCTTAATAATATTTTGCAAATAAATACTACTTTATTTTTAGTATAGAACTGATAAATGGGAGCAAGATTTTAATTTGCAAATAGAGTAACTATAAAAAACAGTTTTGGCACAAAAAAGTACGTTTATAAAAACACCATGATTGATTCTAGTAAAAATCCTGAGCAAACATTTAAAATATCTTTTACAAATACAAGATAAACTAAATTTAAACTTTCAACGATTGTTACTCATAAAATTTTATAGAAACAAAGCGCACAGAGGTAAGAAAACATAATTTCCTCGGAAAAAATATACATCAACAAACAAAATGGTTTGCTCAACGAAAACAGCAAACAATGAACATTTGTACCAAGCTAGGTAGTAGAGATACAAATACGAGAGAAAATAAATGAAAAATATATTAGTATACAGGTCGTTGTTTTGGTCAGCGACGAGCGACTCAGGGTCGATAATACAAATGATACTAGTGCTAAAAAAAATATAAAAAAAATACTTTATTTTTTTTTAATAATAAAAATAAAAAAATTAAAATTTTGAAAATCATTTAATAAGCTAAAGTGTAGACATAATACTCAACGGGAGTACGAGGGAGTAAAGGGGTGGGGCGATGACGGCTTGCGCATAGCTCTAGACCGTGCACGTGCCTAGTAATCATACTTTGCGGTAATTTTATTTCAAACTGAATAAGGTATTTCTCAACATATTTACAGTATTTCATGGAATAAAGTCCATTTTTGGGGAATATATATTTTGTACTACCGCTCCTGGGTCGCTTGTCGCCGACCAAAACAACACCCTGTATAAACATTTTCGGGAGTAAAATTTGCATTTAAATGGAGATTCACGCGTACGTAACAAGTTTAACTAATAGCCGTGAAATGAGGGGAGGGCGCACAGTGGTGCCTTTTGTAACGGTAGGTGGACAAAAAAAGGTTTGCCACCTCTGTCTTGTTAGGAAACTTGTCTTGGCGAATTTGTTGCTTTTTTTCTATTTCGGGATTATAAAATACTCAAAATGTTATTAGCCGAGCTAAGCTAGCTCAGTATTTTAACAAAGTTCTTTCTACTCAAGATATTCTACAAGAAACGTAGAATAAGATTTAAAACTAGACACATTTACATACAAAACATAACAGAGACTCAGTACATAACAGAGACTTAAATGTAAGAAATTAGCGAAAGATTTAAGAGATCTAAATTATCATAAATGTATAGCAACTTCTCTACCAAAATGACAATAACTTAAATGATTGAAATTTCAAAGTGTAACAAACAAATCAACGTTGGAACAGACTAAAAATAGCCACACTCGATCTCATGTCTTGCAAAATTTGTACAATTCAGTGCGAAGGCGTTGCACCAACAAAGGAGCGGTTGGGTTATGCACTTATCATATGCGTCCTCACGCCGTGCAATATGCCAAGATACCGTTCCGGACAGCTTTATGCCCCGAGGAGTTATAGAACATCATATTTTGTAGATGTGCCAGTCGTTTTATAGAAGATGGGCTTGTCAGATCTTGGAGAAGTGGATCAGTCTGTTGAGAAGTTTAAATGGACTCAAAATCAGAAATTTTAATTGTTCTAGAGAGAAGAAGCTTCACAATTTGATGACATTGATCAAATATTTTGTAATTTAAGGATGCATTTTGCAACAATCAAATTACCAATGCAAATGAAAGATACGTTACTTAGCCAAAGCATGGACATAGTTTCTTTTATTTAAACTGGCTTGGTTTTAAATAAAATGTGTTACAATGCACGTACCTATTTGACAAAACCATGGCCCGAAAATATAGAAGCAAATTAAGTATGATAAAGTCCATTAATTCAAAAATGATCCACGAGCTCACTTTGGGTCCAATTCCTGATGCCAAAGCTGCTATTTATTGACGAGGACAAAGATGATGATTATCTTTACTTAACTATTCATCACTTAAGAGACTTCCATTAATTGCCATGTATTTAGTTTTTGAGAATCAGTTTACGGAATGATGCCCTGGCAAAAGACGAGGGTTCAAACCAATAATAAGCTTGACTGTTCGGTTAAAGAAATTCACAAGAAAACCACAGCATAGTGGTAGAGAAATTTGTAATAATCGCTTGACTGGGTGCCGCCCTCAATTTGAAATTCAGTCACCAAGACTGACCGGTGCAGCTTATTTGATTTAACAAGTTCAGATCTAAGCTTTATGTGCTTTGGCCAAATAATCACATACCATGGTTAGATTGTACTTAAAATCACAATGTACTTCAGAATGCAGCAATTCTTTTTTGATAACTATTACTCGTCTTGCCTATATCTTTATTACTCTTTGACTCTAAGAAAGCTCTCTTCTTATTTAGTAGAATATTTCACAGCGGTAGATGATTGTTCCACGAGGATTAGTGGCCAGCTCTGGCCCGGATACCAATGTTACTATTTATACTTGATTTTTCGTTTTGTTTTGGTTGCATTTTACGCAAACTTTACTTTCATGTTTTATTCTTCTCAGGATCTGGTTGCAATAACTTCTTTTATTACTCGAGGTGGTGTTAATATGCTAACTCTTTCCTGTAAAACTTAACTTTAAATATTCGTTGGTAATTTTTTTAGAAGCAGTAAATATTGTGAAAGGAAAGGACTTTAATTTCATACTAATGTTACAACTATAGTTTATTTTCTTGATGATATGAGATCAATTGATAACAGCCGATACAAGTTCAAACATAATAACCAAAAGCACTCAACTCTAGAATCCACAAACGCCCAACTATTTGCAATTTAACACCAAAGTGCAAATTCTGAAATCAAACACATTTAACAGCAACACTTGATCTCAATTTATAGCTTGCTTAGTGAAACGATAAATAACTCGTAAAACGCAATGCATAAACAAGACAAGAGCAGACAAGTCAAGTCAACATGAGTCATACTCGCATGACCCCAGTACAAAAGCTAATTGTAAATATGCATTAATAAAATTACAAATAAATAAGAGCCCTCGCCCACTTGCGTTCACGTGTGGTCAGCCGGAGAGATGCACTTTCAGATGCGACCGCAAAGCTGCTTGTATTATACTATAAAAGCGATAATGACAAAGTCAAAGAGATATTGAGTGAATTATGATATGTTAGTTTGACCGCATCGCCACTTTGACCACATCGTCACTTGTTTACGTAAGTTTGTGGGATTTTGATCAAACAAGCTTATCTATAGTAAAATATTGGATCATCATCATCAGCTTTCCCAAGAGTCGCCACATTAACCAATCCTCCACCCACCGCCTGCCAAGTTTCGCAAGTCATTAAACCACCTATCTGGGTTAAAATTGGATATCACTTGATCAATATTATGGTTTTCTTGTCCTGAAATGCTCCGAGCGGAACGGTCTCCCACCAGCCAGATAGACCGACGCCGACGACCCTGGTTAGATACGCTGGGCGCCACTGAATGCAAGCGGCCTAAAGCCGTTAGCTGTGGAAATCAAGTTGGGGATGCCTATTTCCTCAGTGGACATCCTAGGGTAAAGTATGAAGATGATGATATATTTTGTGCTTTCGTAGTGTATTTGTATATTTATTTATCTATTTTTGTTATAAAAGTATACACCACCGTCTAATAACGTATCTAAATTCCTCTCCATCCTAAGGTTGTCTGGAAGAGATCGCTTCTTAGCGATAAGACCGCCTATTGTACTTACAGTAATTTTTAACTTTAAGCATCTATTTTTTTACTTTGTTTAATACTTTTTGTACAATAAAGAGTTATCTATCTGTATTTGCTGTGTACTGAAATGATGAATATCATTATATTTCTAGCTTTTTGCAGGATAAGTCATGAAAGAAACAGTTACAGTCTCAATATTTCATAGCATAGCATCGCTTGCCATTGGTGTGGTCTGCAATTATCACACACAATTTATTGCGTGCACAATTACAAGATGGCGGGTTAAAGCAGAGTGCAAGCGCGACAAAAGCTTGTCAACGAGGCGGGCGGCGCCCGCGCACTGTACCAGTGACATGTATACGACGGCTCTTGTTTTAAATTTAATTAAATACATTCCTTTCATGGCTTTTGGAATTTTGGTCTAATTTTGAACATGTTTAACTTGGAGTGGTAAAAATACAACAACAAATGATTAAAAATTTCGCAGGTTGCAACAAATATTATCATAATTATTTCTCATCTTCACCTCTTGCCTCTCTCTTTATACAGTTATGATCTTAATTGGATTATAATATTTTTTTGTTATTTTAAAAAACTTTTAGGGTCGGCAACGCGCGAGTGATACCCCTGGTGTTGCAAGCGTCCATAGGCTACGGTAACTGCTTACCATCAGGCGGGCCGTATGCTTGTATGCCACGTAAGTGGTATAAAAAAAAAAAAAACCTGACGTAAGACGGGGATTTTCGACTGCTAACATTTCCTGATCTAATATCTTCAGCTTTTTGAATAATCTTAAGTCTAAAGGATTCAATGAACTCATTCAAGGACCTACAATTATCACTTCGAAATTTCATAACGATATTTTATGAACCAATAGTAAAATCAGTGCACAATAATAATAAATACAAAATGGTTTATTTATAATCTACACAAAGCATTCCTTCATTACCAACCCCCTCAGAGTTTTTTACGACTCCCACTTGACATGAAACAGATGCTCTAAACAAATAATGTATTAAAGTGGCATCAGACGTTTAGTGAAATAGACAAGGGATATTTTTTGTCAAGACACTGTCAAATCAATGACTTATAACATGACTATGAGAACATTTTAATAAGTATACGGGAAATATTCCTCTTTTATATTAAAGAATTCCTTCCTTCGTATACACGATTTTATCCTTTGATTTGTCATGTTTAGATTTTTAGGATTCAATTCATTTCTTTATTATAGACGATTTTATAATAAGTTACAGTAGTATCCAACTAATAAGGCTTACCGATGTACCAGAAGATACATTTTCAAAGCGCGGGAAACGCTATAAGCTGCGCCATGTTAGCGCGCGCCGTGCGGAGGGGCGTGACTTGCGAGTGAGATGGAACCAACAGCTGCAGTGTATTATGAACCTTATAGTAGAGACCTAAGGTTGATTGTAAGTTTTAAGCATTCTTTATTTTTATTTATTTATTTTAGGTCGCTTTTTAACATCTAAGGTAATTTCGTTTATCTTCGGCGCCATACTCTCTTTTCTGTGCGAACGAAGATTCACGACGCGCCATATCAGTTGGATAGTACTGTACAAGACTTTATTTTACAATGCATATGCTTATTTTTGGCCACAATCTTAACAGGAAGGTGGTCACACAAAGCCGAGAAAAGAACTGGCCATTGGTGACAGATCTTCAACCTGAGAGGGTAGCCAGCCATGAAAATAAAGAGTGATTATAATTTCGAGTTAGAAGCGGGTCCCAAACTAGGCACAACTTGTATATTGGTGACTCATTAAGATAGTCCATACGGGGCGTATAAAGAGAAGCTCGACTGGGTCACCTCCTAACAGAAGATGCCCCAAGTGATGCAAAGCTATGGTAACAGTTTACCACCAGGTTTGCTTGTTTGCCGATTTTATGTTTACAAAATATCCATGCCACGATTCTCTCAAAAGATAACATTATCAGTACCTACTTATTAATTAACAATTAACTAAAGCTGAGATATAAATCAGGGCAGTACCTTGACTTAAATCCCTCATCACATAAGAGACCCATGACCATAACAACTACATCAACAAACACAAGCGAGGAAACCCCATAAATCATGTTGAAGACCAATATTTTCATAACTGCGGTAGGAGGACCACAACATGTTAACCTCTAAGTATTGAGCTGGTAGACGTGTTTGTTTACCTCTGACCCGCTTGGGAAGCCACATGTCGGTTGTGTAGCTTAAGAGCTGGGTAGGAAGATGTTTACGAAATGTTCTGTAGTTTCTTTTACGTTGAAAAAAAAGTATTAAAATATATATTTTCTACATATATAATGTTCTTGTGCCATAAAAAGAAGGCTTTAGCTTATCTATTTATCGCGGGGCCTTAAGTTTTTTTGCTATCTTGGATGAATAAAAAAAAGCTTTTCTGAGATTCACGCGGTTACTAATTTTGGCTCCATTATTGCTTACTACAGTTAACTATAGTGAGATTGTGGCCAAACAAGCCATTGTATTTAAAAAAAGTCTAGTTAATTGTTTCAAAATAAATAATTTGAATAAAGCCTAAACAATCAAACCTCACTTGATTCACACCTAATTAAGATAAAACGACTTTAAAAATATAAACTTGATAACTGAAAGGAAAAGTCTTGTAAACATATCTGGAAAACAAACGCAAATCTATACTTTATTCTTATTGATTATTCAATTCATTCCAAGTTTTAGATTACATTAAATGGATACTGTATATAAATGATTGCCTGGCTCCTAGAGTTAGTCTAGTGACTCACATATTCCAAGGTCGGGAGATCGATTGATGATAACCAGATACGAGTTTTATGACTTAGCCTAACGTTACCGCTGGGCTCTTAGCTAATTTTTATTTCGGTATTTAAATGTAGTGATAAAGATTGAACTCTTGATATGCATTAATGTGTGTAGGTTATTTTGATTTATAAAAATAACTACCATTCCCAATCTATACAATAATAGGATAATAGATTTAACTGGGGACTTTGTATGTTTGAACGAAACACATCTTATGAACTACTAGTGAAAACCTTGCTGAGTTTCTTGCCGGAGTCTTTTCAGTTTAAGTGTATTCCGACCTGCCGGGCTATTGCGTATCTTTGGTGGTAATCGTAACGAACACCATTAATTGTTTCATCTAATGACGCGCACGCGGTATGACGCGACGATGACCATTCATGGGCCCTGATTGGATGAAATTCATTAATGGTGTTCGTTACGATTACCACCAAAGTTACGCGGTAGAGCCCCCGGTGGTAAATTCAACTATATGTACCAATTTAACGTTCATAAGTGCCTTACTAGGGCCTAAATACTGAATAAATTTGATTTTGACTTAGAAATTAGTGGCCAAGTCTAGAAGCTAACGATAATATGGAGTAAATTAGCATCAAAATCGCTCTGTATCAGCCTGATTATATAAGAAATCAAGATAAATCAATTAAATAAAACAAGATAAATTTGATGGGCCAGTTGGAGCAGTTGGTTAAGGTTCACCATATGCGCCGCAGGTCGTGGGTTCGATTCCCACACAGGACATGCATTTGTGTGCATGAACATGTCTGTATGTTTATGTATATTAAGTATGTATTTACAAACAAAAAGTCAGATGACCGTGTGTGAAGAATGTCCCAGGAAATATATAAAAAAAAAAACCGCTAATTATATGGCAAATTTATGTTCTATCCAAAAGTCGAAGACATAGACTTCACATGTATGGCAGGTGACCCCATTAACAAGATATGTGCACTTATAAAGAAGGTAGCTACAGTGAATGCCCAAAATTCCGGAGCACCCATATCAGCTAAACTCATCCCTAATTCCATATAATCGCGAATAAAGGTAGCTAAACACGTTTTATATCAAGGTTCCCGTAAAAAATACCCAGATCAGGTTACCCTGGTTATGATTCCATGTCCGACTCTTCATGTAACCGATACCTTGTCAAATCCGATGCGTTAGAGCGGGACAGCAATACAATCTTGATCTATTATCGTCTTCCGAAATTTGTAATATGAAACGCAATGTCTTGATCGACGCATTATTTTTATGTTTTTTGGATGATGTACATCGAAGGTAGGAATTGGAAAAGAAAATTATTTGTGGCTAAACGAAAGAGGTAGGTAAGAAAATAGAGTCAAACGCTATGGGTTTAGCTACCTAGTGTGCTTTTAAGAGGTCTACAAAGTTCAACATAAAGCAGCGTGCTAAGCAAAGTTTAAAAAAACACCCTGGACAAAATTTTCAGCTTTTTGATTAAGCAGTTTAGAACAGTTTTAGACATTATTTAAATTTAAAATCGTGGTATTCTTCAGAGCTTCTACCGTAAATAATAATAACATAATCAACGAGCAATGTACACTCACTGAATTAAATCAATCCATTATAACAATAAAATTCGACAGAAGATATCGGTTTCAATATAATTATATTATTTTCGGACAAAAAATGTCGGTTGACACGCACCAGCGATCCCGTATGCGACTCACGGCCGGCGTTATTCAGAAATTAATTCTGACATTGTTTGTGGTCGAAAACTCGATTTGTTTACTCAAGTGTACATTAAAATGTTATGTTTATTTATAATATGCACGCCTTGAATTAATTTTGAATATAAATAAAAAATATTAGCTTGTTTTGGCTGCAGTATCTTATTTCAAACGTACATTTTTAGATTACGAAATAGAGACTTTATAATTTGTATATGTAATGAAATAGTTATAAAATATTATAATCAATTAATCAATATTCGTAGACTGAGAGACGTAGAAAATAGCTGGATAGATGGCTCAGAAATGATCAATATATAAATCTGTAATGAATACTCAACAAATACTCCGCTTAGCCTAGAAAATAAGGAATCTTGACAAAGTAAGTTTCATTACAATACATAGAGCCAAAAAACTACCAATAAAAATGTTATACTTTCCTCAAAAACACCATCCTTTCAAACAGAATCCCGAGCACCAACAACTCATTCCTGCAAGAATGTATGTACATCCACAACAACTTGGATTGCATCTCTAAAATTCAATACAACGTCAAAATATCAGCACGAAATACGAAGCAGCCTCAATAGTCCCATAAATAACGTTGAGACGACGAACGGTCTCTGAGAGCGTCTTATTTCGCCACATTTCAAAATTAGCGACCGATATCGAAGCTACATCGCCCCGTTGAAGCATGGCCGACCATAAAATTGTCCAGGATTTATGTAGTGGTGTAAAAGATTGATATTTTGCAATAGCTGAATTGGTTAGCGGAAGAAATGAAACTATTTACAGCAAAATAATTTCTGTAGAAATGCATGTCAAAATTAATAATGGTATTTTTTAAATAACAATGGTTTGTACTAATGCGTATCAAGGCTTTCGGATAATGAAGTCGAGTTTGTCACAACACTAGCTCGACTCTCGCATCAGCGTGTCCCGTCACTAAAGGACTATTAAGAATTATGACAGATCGAAACAAGATGGTTTCCCGCGTGTTTGGAAAAGTTTTATTATGTGTCTTTAATATTACTTTTAGGGCTTATTTGATGTAAATAAGCTCTAACACTATGAAAATTTTTTAGACGACGAAAAAAAGAAAAATGAGCATCTTTTGTTCAGATGCAATTCAGTTGTTTACAAGGCTAATGATAAATTCAACAGTCACATCCACGCTAAACACCAATCCTGCCTTTTTCCTTATTAAATATTAAAGAGGACTTACAAATCCAACTGCAAGCGTTTACGCCAAGTGTTCGGTAGCATTTCAGCGGGAGTTAAAACAACTTTGTGTACCGAGTGAAATTATTCGGGTGCGGAAAACAGTGCCGCGGCTTGTTTCTGAAGTATTCGTGGAGGCTGCAATGCGGATGCTGGTTTACGATTGTGGGCTTTACGGCCACTAACGATATACGTACTGTCGGGGAGATTATAATTTTTACTTTAAAAATCATAATTGCGTGTGCTTTTTGTTTTATTCGACTTAATGAATTGTTTTTAATAAACTTCTGCTTTTGTTTTATTTCTTGATGCACCCAGCATTGCAGATGCTATACCTATTTGAGTGTTATCTTTATTGATTGGATTGTATTTTGGTTTGTTTTCGTTGGTTTGTTTTGTTAAATACAGAATTGGATATATTATTATGTATTTGTTTCAAAATTTACCCATACAAATAAAAATAAGCTATTTCCTAACGAGTACACCCACAGGAAAGAGGCAATACAAAATAAAAGACCATAAAACGTTGAGCACGGAACACGGATGTCGTTAAGTGTAACGTGGCTTAAAGCACAATATTACTGTTTTGTAAGTCGGCTAAACTTCTAGCCAACTCGCCGACCAAACTCTGCGTTATAAATATCAAAAACACCGCATTGAAATTTTATATGGTAAACAGTGTTACGAAATTTCATAGCTTATCCATACGTAATAAGAAGATGAATGAATAAGTTATCTTTTTGGGCTGATATTTGGATATTGCAGTCAATTTTATCTTCGATATAACGATTCAGTCAGACGCTAGTAAAAAGAATTCTTGCTTCTAGAATTCTAGCTAGACCGTTCTCTTTTACTAAGAGTTGTAGCTTAGGGTGGTTAACACAAAAGGTCAAAATTCTCTACATCGACTTGATGATTGTAATTGTCACCTACATGCTCACCGTAGGTTTAAATTCCATGGCTTTGTCATGGTAACCGACACCGAATAATCAACAAAATGTTACTTTTATAAAATCATTATTATAAAACACTACAGCGTGAAGAAATCAAGATAATATAACTATGATATCTTAACTTTTAAATTAATATAATGCGTCATGTAATTCCCACTGTACGTCAACACAATAATATAATACATATCTATTTAGTTAATGCCCTTTTATTGTAATAACCTGATAATGGTTACGGCATGTAGACTTATAAAATTACTAAAGCTTGACTGCGCTGTATCGCGCCTTAGGTAGGTGCATCGACCAAAAATGCTCTATAGAGTAGTTTGTCCCTGATTTTTAACTGACTTCAAAAAAGGAGGAGGTTCTATGTTCGACTGTATGTATTCTTTTTATTTGTATGTTCACCGATTACTCCGAAACGGCTTATGCGATTTAGATCGATTAGATTGTAATATTTCAAGATAGATCCCGAGGTGGTCCCATATAAATTGTATCGTGATCTGACTATAGAAATTAAAGATATGATGGAATTCCTCAACGGTAAACAGCAGAAACATCGCGATTAAAACATTTTATATTCAATATTGTCTTTATCAATGATATGCACATCCTTAGTCAGTGACAATCTTGAGAAGTATTGAAAACGAATATACATCAACGAATAAAACTCAAAATTGAAAAATAAAACTTTTTAACAAAGACCAATCACTGCATCGTGTGGTTTTGACTTGGCCTATCAAGAGTGTGTAAGGACACAGTCGGCCTGCGCTAAGCAGTGGGACATTATAGGCTGATGATGATGATGATGATGTGTAGTTTATCAGTCACCTGGTGCTCATATTAACTATACAAGCTCTGCTTAGTTTGGGAACAGATTACCGCTGAATATCAACATGATACATACTATCCTCATAAGTCTGTATTATATGATTGAGTAGCTATCCTGTATGTGTGGTCCTGGACTTGATGTTTTTTTTATTGTTTATAGGCCTGTGTTTGACCGCAATCTCACCATGGTAAGTGATGCCGAAGGTGGTAAGCACACAAAGCCTAGAAGGAACTGGCTCTCAAATACAGCTATCGGAACACACCGAAAGGTGCTTGGCGACAGATTTTCAACTTGAGGGTGGTAGCCAGCCAGGCGGGTACTACAAAGTATCCTAACACCGTGCTATGGTTTCCTCACGATGTTTTCCTTCACCGAAAGCTCAAGCTCATTGTAGGATTCGAACCCGGGACCTTCATCTCGGTATCCGACGTCACTACCACTGAGCTATCATCGCCTTAAAATGTATACTTTCGATCAACACAGTCAATTCTTGATACTTGAGTTCAATTTATCATTCTTTAATATGGGCCTTAGTGTGTGTCAATGCTTCCGTATACTCTAAAGTATTTTGTTGAATGCTATCCCGATCGAAACTGATGCTAAAAAAGGAAGCGATTCATCTTAAATACGACTCTCTCTTTCTTTTCTGAGTAAACGGTAGAGATGGGGCGATAGTTAACTAATGCGACGTCATAGTTAATTAGTGTCAGTTAGTGTTAAGGGTAAGTTCTTCCTCATTAGAGAAATATTTATGTTTTCTTTTCGGTACTATTTATACTAGTCTAATGCATAACGGATTTCTATATAGCTATATGGATTACGTAGTTTAAGCCATTGGTAAAATTTTCGAGGTTTCAATTCTTTTTTTTTAATCAGTTAGTTGATTTCTGATGTCTTGAAAAAATATTTAATATTTTGTTCATATAAAATATTTATTTTTTATTAAATATGTAAAACTAGTCCTTAATTTAAGGGGCATTTCACACGGGTGCACACTAAAATAAGGGGAGGTGTAACTTTAAAGCGTTCACATTTTTTTTATCAACTTTGAATTGTTTTTAATTGAGCCCACATGTTTTTAATATCAGATAAATCAGAGATTTCAGATTGGTGCTACGGTTCCCTCTTTTTTACGGTTTTTTTTTATCTCGTAATTGGTTGTAATGAATGACCTTTTAGCAATTCGAAGAGGTTTGGTCATGTTTTTGTTTTATCTTAATTTTATTATCTACTGACTGTGTTATGAATGTTAATGGTGATTCTTTTGATTGCCGTGAACAAAATTTTAGTAGTAAAATAAGAAAAGAACATTTCGTTTAGATTAAAATAACCTTACTAATATTATAAAAGTCAAAGTGAGTATATGTTCTCAACGGATTTTGATAAAATTTTGGGAGTTATGAATTCCTCATTTTATTTCTCCTGGCAAAAAGTGAGTAATCTATATTTAAATCCAAGTAATGGCCTATTTATTTGCCAAGTTTCAACTAAATCTTTTAAGCCTACGTTGCGTAACAAATATCGTATTTATTAAATTGTCTGTTTTTCTGAGTTCTATTTCATTTATGATACTTATTGATCTAAAAATTTCAAATATTACTTTTTATATTTTATAAATCGATCACAACTTTTCTTAAAATTAATCTTATGTGATATAGCAATCAGGTAGAACATTTTAATAAAAATCTTCCTTCATTTACTTTAAAGTAACTAACTTAACAGTCAATAAAACACGCCTATAGTGAAAGGATTTTTATTATTATTAAATAGATAGTAAAGAAATATTTGTAAAACAAAACAGATTTTATCGCATCATTGTACCATCAAGTCTTTTTCAACTAGTAAACTAAATGGCATTGTAGAAAGACATTTAAATTTAAGCACTTAAGGGCTATTATTGTTTTTTAAAAGTGTATACTAAATCCACGCGGCGATTTACGAGAATCGCTCGAGTCACAGATAATTAAATAACAAAAAGTAACGAAACAAAAAAGGCGTGATTTATTCTAGACAAGTGTGTGAGTGGGCTTTAACATTAAGGAGGATTATTTTCAAATTGCTTAATTAAGGGGGGGTCTAAGCTCAAATGCACAAAAATGGGTTTCTTTGAGAGTCGAGTATGACGTAACGCAATGAAAATACCCAACACAAAAAATAATGTGGACAGAAGAGGGTTTTGAGAAAAATGTTAACCGAATAGAATATTAAAAAGTGCTTTGATATTCCCAATAAAAAAATCGTAAGTTACGTCTAAAAAAATCTTTCGCGTCGAAATTCTCCGTATTTTCAGCGATGACAACAATTTTATTTTTAAAAATATATGAGATACAGAGTTATATTAGAATGTTAACCGGACACTTATTCAATTTAATGTGTATATTCTGTATAATCTAAAGAAAACCCGTAAATAATAGTCCATTTCATAGAGTCGACACATTTATGATTTTCCATTTTCAACCTTATTCCAGTGAAGAACGAGTGCTGTCAAAATCGTAGTCAGTCCGCGCCTTAAGTTAACAATGGGAATTTAAATAATTCATTTAAAGTTGGTCGAAAATAAAATTACTCTCCTCTTTTCTGTGTTAAAACTATTATTGTCAATCGGAGTTACCCAGACCAGCTAAAGGAGATCAGCATTAGGATATCTTAGGTACTGAACAACCTTGGTAATGTCCATGGTGTAAAACTGGCAGATACAACATGGGCTGATCTATTACCATTACTTCTTGTGTTCATATTGCCAGGTTTGAGTATATTTACAACAAATTGAATACTAGTTAATGACCGTTACGTTACAATAACCAATTACTTTTATTTTTCCTCTTGTTACTTACATCATCGCCGAATGTTTTTAACTTAATTTTGATTAAAGTAAGGTACGGATTTACTTTGAATATTAGCGAAAGGGACAGGCTATCTTCGAAATCATAAGAGTTATGTTTGTTTTGAATTAGCAGTACGAAAGATGTCAAAAATCTAAGCTACTTTGCTCTTGGAAGTATTTTAATAGGACCACAGGACAAAAAATATAGACACATTTACACAAAAAAAAAAACTTATTTTGGCTCTCCTGTAAAACTAGGTTTTGTCCGTTACATTAATTGATACTTCCGGTATCGATATCTTGCGTCCTTGTCCCACACTGATGTATAAACTAAGATGGAGTATGTCTAGGCCTTACATAGAATAGCAATTTCGAACGAGTCCAAAAGTAAATATCTTTCTTAGTATTAACAAATGATATTATTTTATCCAGAGGAAAACAGATCCCTAGAGAGAAATGTATATGTTTTAATGTACAGTATAATATTTAGGAACATTACACGGTATAATTCAGCCCGCATTACTGTATTAATGAAATCATCGGCAATTCGTTACATAATGACATTAAATAAGTAAACAATGCTGAATATTAAATACCCGACGTACTCTTCATTGACCGAATATTATTGGTTGGTATTAAAACCTTTAAGGCTAAAGCTGAAGCGGAAAAATTGACTTTTGAACCTCTTTGGTAATATTAAAACGAAAATCTCACGTGGAGTTGATGTGGCCGAATGTAAGATCACTAAAACTAATTCTAAATCTAAACTAGCTTATAGATTTACAATATTTTACTGCACTAAAAGGATAACAACTTATACTACTATAATTGTATTGTAGTAGATATACAAAGAAGAAGAGCGGGGCCTCCTAGCACAGGTACATACATAAAAGGAGACTTCAAAATGGACTATATAGTTATATTATATAATACCCATCCTAATATTTTATATATTCAGAAACACTGTTTTTCCAGTAGCCTTAACTTCATTGAGCTATAATCTTCTCATTATAAGATAGAAGTGAAGGAGTATGAGTTATGGTCTTCTACAAATGTACTTATATGGCCAGAGCGAGATTCATACAAATAGGTTATCCTTTGAATCATCTGGTGATATCCTTAGGTCATTAGGTCTAAATAATTATGAGTGTTCTTAACGCAGTTAAGTTCTAAAAATGTGTGCTGATAAACTATTTCCAATCAACGCTTACAGCTTATAATTAACCACCAGATTCCCGTTGAGGATTGTAACGGCCACGCGTGACCGTCCACCGCGAAATTTAAAGCACACCAGATTAAAAATTGACACAGTTTAATAATTTAGCGCGAAATTTGCTCGAATGCGTGCACCAACGCCGGTTCACCGGACTTCCACTGATGAGGTAATCATTTTAATTGAGTTTTAAAAGCGTTTGCTCCGAATTCCGATTCGGAACACATGTGTTTGTTACGTTCGTGAGTTCATTTCTGATTATTTTAAATTATCAATTTGGAGAAATGATTGGCGGATGATTCAACATAGAAAGATTTAATTTTCTCCACCTCTATCATTTCTACTTAAGGTGGATCTCTATGATCCATCATTCTTATAAGCAGACAATTTATTTCAGCAAACTATGGGAAAAAATATTAGATCAGCTCTTGGTGGAAGTTTGGGATAGTTTCTATCTTTCTAATTAGTCTTTTTTCTAATTACCAAAATCTAGTCCAATTATATCCAATATCCGACACAATACGCAAGGTAACAATAATAAAAGATATTCTAGCAGAATAAGTTGACTGGCATAATCAGTTCACTGATGGTCTCCATTATAAACTTTTCAGATAAAATTCAGTCATTCACATAGCACACAGTGTACAACAGTTTAAAACGGCCCCGCAAACACGTCGCGTGTGTAATTACTTCATTATTTACGATTCGATTATCGGTGCGAGGCGATATGGTATCGACCATAAAACGCGGCGCAATTGGAATATTTAAAACTGTTTGCGAGTTGTGACCAGAAATTCTAGCAATGAAGATATTGCTGTAGCGTACTTTAAGAAATCTACATCCAGCAGTACACTACCTAGAGTTAAGGATGATGATAATAAATCTCTAACAAATGTCTCAGGTCTGAAGATTACTAAGCTGAGGGTGACATTGAACAATACTAAGAATATCACCAAGTTGTGAAAGGTTCAACTGCTAATAATTTAGCTGAATCGTGATATAATCCTGTCTGCAGTGACTATCCAACTTAGCCAATCGTCTGGTATCACTTCAATTTAATAAATTATTTTGAGTAAATGCATGTGTAATAGAAGAATTTATAATGAGTACATAACGTTGACAAAGAGGTCAATCGAAGAATCCAACTCGGCTGGGCAGCGTTCGGGAAGCTACGGCATATCTTCACGTCTCGAATACCTCAGAGTCTGAAGAAAAAGGTCTTCAATCAGTGCGTGTTACCAGTGATGACATACGGGTCAGAGACGTGGTCTTTTACTGCTGGCCGCATAAATAAGCTTAGAGTCACTCAGCGAGCTATGGAACGAGCTATGCTCGGAATTTCTCTACGTGACAGGGTCCGTAATGAGGACATTCGTAGGAGAACGAAAACGACGGACATAGCTCGTAGAGTTAGTAAGCTGAAGTGGCAATGGGCAGGCCACATCGCTCGAAGAGCCGATAACCGATGGGGAAGAAAGGTTCTCGAGTGGCGACCACGTATTGGAAAACGCCGAGCGGGACGACCTTCCACCAGGTGGAGCGACGACCTGGTCAGAGTCGCTGGGCGCCGCTGGATGCAAGCGGCCCAGAACCGTTCGAAGTGGAAATCAATGGGGGAGGCCTATGTTCAGCAGTGGACATCCATGGGCTGATATGATGATGACATAACGTAGCAGTCTTCAAAGGTCAGATAATCTTAAAGATTACCAACAATCTTTAGGATTACAACACAAGAAAAATTACCACACTAAACTTTAAGCTTATAGTTGATGCTAAAGTAAATAGAAATGACGGGCCTATTATTTAAGGAACTAGAAGAAGTCTTAGTAAATACAGAAAGAATTTCCGAGCCAAAAAACTAGGAGCACAATTCAAAGCGTTGAATGACGGAGAGTCGTAACCGGCTCCTAAACGGTCCACCATTAGGCCGTTACGAGCGCATTAGTCTTCAGGCATTCCCGGGAAATAGGACGGGACGTGACCGGGACGATACGTACGCTCTGCGACGCATTACGGTGTGAGATAAGGAAAATTAGACACTTTTGTTTTTTTTTTTATGTTTGATTCGAAAAATTTGTTCACGATTTCATCCTCAAATTAAACTAAACTAACTTGAAATACTACATATACTATATACAATAGCTATGAAATGTCAAATAATATGTAGGAAAAAGCAATACTATTTCCTAAAATAAAAGATCATCCAAATACTCCATGGTCCCGATGACACTGACGGCGTTTCCACGCTGAATGGTTAGGCTTAACCTCTGGGCGAAAAAGTCACTAGCTCTCAATTCCCCAGAGGCCAAGACCAACCGTAGAAGTCATACATACATACATACGAGTAGATATAATGAAGTCCCACTTGAAATATATAAATTACAGAAAAGAATTCTAAATGAAATGTTGCGAGTGTCTTGTCTAGTAAATTATGCTTATAAGGCAAGTTTAGGATATACTTGTACGTAGTATATTATTTACTCTATGGATATAATAAAATTAGAATATTTATTCATACAACGCAAGAAAATTCTCACAAATGTATCAACTATAATTAGAATTATTGAAATAGACGAGTACTAGTCACAGTCATAAAATTTTCAAATAATCATTTCTTTTTCCAAAGAAGATAATTAATTCCATTTAAATATTTTAAAAATATAATAATACAAAGAAACTAAAGGCTCCAATTATCTCTGTTACGACCGTAACATTTTTAATGACAACCACAGAATAGAGATGTAAAGGCAGCCTATAAAACACGAAATTTAATTCGACACACGCTAACAAGTATTTCTTAACGAACACAACTCTAATTTGATTAATCTTTGTTGGTACGCATAACATAAATCCCATAGAAGTACAATCACAGTTGGAAGTGAAAACGACTTCTTCATTTCTTTGCATTATGCTATGGATAAGCTTACGTCTGACTTCAATTTTAGTCTGGTCAGTGATGATGTGGCCAAAGGTGGTAAACGCACAAAGCCTAAAAGGGAACTGGTTCCAAGTGCTGTTATTGGTAAACAATAGGTGCTTAGCGCAGATTTTCAACTACAGGAAGGTAACCAGCCAGCCGGGTACGACAAAATACCTCCACTGATTTTACATGTTGTGTCTTATAAGAAATTCAGTCGCATTGGATGCTATATGAGACCATGCATATTACAAGAAATGTCGGATCAGACACGCCCATACATTTTATGTCTTATGTCTGATAATACACAAGAAATTTTCTTATAATGTGCAAAGGGCCTTACGCGGATAATGCAGCGATTAAGCTCTCAACCGATTAAAAAAAATATGATATGTAAAATACTTAACAATTTTAGCTACAACTGTACCTTTTAAAATTTACAACGACCGCAGTGTTAAGTGCTTCAAAACCGAGCTATGCACTCCTCACCTATTAGTATAAACGCTTTTATTGTCCACCATAAACCTAATTGATGTATTACAATCACAGAAATGGTGTCACTTTTACGTTCTACCACCGTACTCCATGGTTGGACTGACAGAAGAAAGTTTACAGTTTGAAGGGTAGTTAAATTTATTTTCGGGTGTCAAGTTACTCGTTGCATGTTGTCATTGCCTGTACTTAACTACTTTATTTTCAAGATCATTGAGATTTAGATTCAACTTCGCTTCGTCCAAACGTTTATGATGTCACAAACATCTTTTTAATTTGGAATCGCTTTCAACTAAAAAAAATCCAGCAGTTTTAAAAATTCCATTAACAATTTTGATTGGTAGTGTAACTAAACTATTCAGCTAGCAGATTTTTTATTAAAAAGGTTTTCACAACAGTGGCCCCACCGCTCATCGAGTTAACTAACGGCACGTTTCTACTTTCTACTTCCCAAATCATCGGATCACAAGTCAAAACTCAACTCGACAAATTTAAAACAGAAAGGTCCCCCGCCTTTTGAATCCCGTCGTAATCAAATTCCCTTTCAACAAACACAATACAATTTGTCGTTCTTATAATACGGGGAAACAAACAAACATAATTCAGTAAAGGTGACCCCGGGACTGCGTCTAAACTAATTAAGCGCAAACGAAATATACTTCTCATTCTGAAAGCGTTGGCACAGACCTTGAGGGGAAATGTTTTATTTTTAGCATTCCGTGTTGGATTTGGAACCTTCAGAGATTGTAGAGACTTTGTTAGTCTTGTGTGTTTTCTGGATTAAGAACTAGGTTTTCAATGCGATTTCTTTAATAATTTTATATTTCCCCAACGTTTTGATGGAGTATCTTAAGCCCATAGATTTTGAACATACGACGGATATTCTACATGGTTAGTGGTACAAATCTCAATAAAAATACTTAACTGATTTTAATTGGTAAGTAACACATTTTGATTGGAACACTAATGACAATATTAAATAAAAATAACACAAAAAAAAATTTACAAAAGAGTATGAGTATGAATGTAGATACTTTAATATGATTATAATTATAAGGGAAATTATTAAAAATAAGAACATATATTTGTGAAAAAAGTTGTTTAAAAATAGCCCCTAATTACTTCAGAGACTTAGGTAGAGTCGGTAATTTTAAAGTTGTTATTATTTTATGCTTTTTAGATAGAATTTTTCTAGTAATTTAGTTGGATAAACATTCTTGTAGATATTTGATATTAATTTAGTTTTAGTGATACATATATTTTTTTATAGATTGATCTGTGTTCACTTAAAACAGAAAATTGAATCCTATAAAAAAAATAAGTATTAAATGTCAATGATATCAGCTCACTCTTGCCAAAGTATATTTTTTAATTTTGTCGCTGTATAAAATTTGCTAGAAAAAATGGCAAATAGGGTATGGCTTTAATGAATCTGTCATAAAAAGCTACGGGCCGAGTCTAATGAGGGTATACTATTAAAAAACGTAATCAATTTGACGTAGACGGCGGAGGCTCTTGGTTATAACCTTTTAAATTGTTATAATTTAGGAAAATAATCTCGTGTACATACGTAATTTTATGTAGAGTGATATTTACGTCGTACACATTTTCTGGCTCATTTAGATTGCTGAAAACATATTTTGTCGCAGTGTCGGCGATGCTTAGAGAATTTCCTCAAAAATTAAATAGATTTTCAACGCTCATAATTTATTCTTCGTCCAAAATTCTGTTGAAATAAAAAGAAAGCTAACCAGTACCTCCAGAAACAAAAGTATACAACATGATAAATAAAAGGTAAAAATAAAAAACACTGTCGGCATTACCGGAACAGCGCCGGGGCTCATTTGCTGTTGATTGGACAAAAGGACCGTGGCTATGAGCACCATCAACAAAAATACCATTACTTCACTGATTTTAATTGGACATGACGTACAATTGCCGTGGAAGTGAGAAATGCTTGCTTTGAACTGTTCTGAAGAGACGTGTGATCTTATATAGACCTGTTGTTACTTATTAGAACGGTAAATTTATTTAGTCAGTTCGAAGTAATATAATTTTCAACACATTCGCTCGTAAAGGGACATTTATTGCACCGTTTTTAGTTTAATGCAGGTTATTACGCACTAGTGCTTTTTACTTTACATTACCGCACTGTTTTATGAAAATCCCGATTATGTTATGTATGTAGACGAAGCATTCTTAATTTAAACGGGTAAAACATTTTGAAACCGCATCGCTGTCGAAAAAGAAGCTGCACGCCATATTTGGTAACGTTCTCATTGTGTGGTTGATTATTATCAAAAAGTCTAGTCCAAGAAATACAAGTCTGTCTTTTCCTCGAAAGTGTGTTGAAAAACGTCATATGACACGCGTGTGCATTGATAATTACACTCTCGGCTCTCTAATCGCGTTCGCCTTCGGCTCACAAGCTTAATACCGCCTCTTCTGTAATTACCAACTTTGCACACATGTATCATACATAATTTACTATTATAATGTTGGATTCTCTTTTAAATTGTTGGTTTAGTTTTTTCTAACGATTAAGAAACTAATTTCAGATAATAGAGATTAAATAAAAAACTGCCTTGCGAATAAATTTTACACAATAGTTTAAAACACGCTTACTGTAACATCCTCAGTAAACCTAGTACATTCAATATGAGAATATTGCATCCCGATCCAAAAGGACACCATGCCACATCGCTTGAGAGTCAAGCAACTTAGTACATCGAGTGACCAGGGCCAGAGTGGTCATTGTTCCGTTGAACAATGAATGTACGTCGGTCGGAACGACAGGAATCTGCCTTTCGTATCAGACTATATTGTGTTATGAAGCTGGAGGTAAGAGCCAGTAAATATGCAGGAAACTGTTAATGACTTAAGAAGAGATAACAGGCTAATTACTTTGAATCAGTTACTTGTTGTTCTTTCAGAAATTAGTCTGCAATGTCGGTAGAATATGTAATACTCATAATGGGATGAATAAATTATCTGATGGTAATATAAGTCACTATATGACCGTATCACTATATGACACAATATGACTACTTGCTTGTTGGCGCAGCAGCAGGGCAGGTCGTGGGTTCGTTTCCCACACAGGACATGCATTTGTGTGCATGGACATGTCTGTATGTCTCGAGTTTGGGTGTAATTATGCATATTAAGTATCTATTAGTAAAGTAGTATTATATATGTATAGATATATTACATATCGGTTATATGGTTTCCATAGTATAAGTTCTGCTTAGTCTGGGATCAGATGACCGTGTGTGAGGAAGGTGGAGGTCCCAGGATATTTATTTAAACAAACCGGCATAGTTTATGGTTCAAATATCTTAAAAAGTTACTGAACTAACTTGGAGGTAAATTTCGAAGAACTGCAAGAAGTGAAGTTCTTTTGGGAGAAGCAAAAGAATGAAAAGGACTGATGATAATGTAAGTCAATGTAGCATACAGGTCGTTGTTTTGGTCAGCTACGAGCGACTCAGGGTCGATAATACAAATGATACTGATGCTAAAAAAAATACTTTATTTTTTTTGAATTATAAAAATAAAAAAATTAAAATTTTGAAAATCATGTAATAAGCAAAAGTGTAGACATAATACTCAACGGGAGTACGAGGGAGTAAAGGGGTGGGGCGATGGCGGCTTGCGCCTAGCTCTAGTCTGTGCACGTGCCTAGTAACCATACTTTGCGGTAATTTTATTTCAAATTGAATAAGGTATTTCTCAACATATTTACAGTATTTAATGGAATTAAGTCCATTTTTGGGGAACATATATTTTGTACTACCGCTCCTGGGTCGCTTGTCGCCGACCAAAACAACACCCTGTATATTAGAAAGCGATGAACTTTCATAGATGCGAACTATATTATGAAGATCGTGAATAAAGCGTACAAGAACTTCTCAATTTAATGGCCCAACATCAACCAACGGCGAAATTCTCATATTCGAACTTGAATGAAATATTTTTTAAAGTTCAGAAATAAGATAGATTTTTACGGATATTTTGGAAATGTATAGCTACTTTCTCGATTTGACTTTTTGTTTCAAGTTACTGTAACTTTTTTAGGCTATGAACCAATCTGCTTTTGAATAAAGACAATATTCGAATAGCTATATAGAACAGGTTCTTATTCAGAAATAGTATGACACAATTATAGAAAAAGCATAGAATCAATAACGTACTAGTGGTAGTACCTAGTCATAGAGTTATAATATTATAGAGTGATAGCGTTAACAAAGTTACCTTCTACAACCTTTACTTAAAATTGTAAAACTTGGTTGAGAAAATAAAACATTTAAAACATGAAAAAAATGATATGATTGAAGGTTTTATTTTATAATTTTTATTGTACCGTGTTAGTTGGAATATAAACTTTGTATTATTGACTAAGATCCTATGTTATACCACATTTCCTGCAGAAATAAATTATTCTTATTCTTATTCTAAAAACATTAAAAACCATATGCGATGCGCGAGCAGTTTTCATATACATAGATGCATTTACTGATATATCGTACACTAGTTGATTTACAGTCTGATACAATATCGATATGGATTCCTTGTCATTTGTTTTCGGTAAAAGTATTGATAAATAATTGGACTGTTTTACAAAAAACTTAAACAGACTTCAAAGTACACTAAGAAGTAATCAAATCCTGATCTGATGATAATGGGACCAAACGGGAAGTGTACCCTTTCAAATAAAAAAAGAATTTTCCAAATAGGTTAATAAATGATGGAGTTATGAGGTAACAAACATAAAAAAAAAAAAACATTCGAATTGAGAAATTGAAATTGGTTAAAAATGAGAAATTGGCATTCATTATATGTATTTTGGTCGTTCAAGTAGATATATAGAACGTGCTCACAGACCGTGCTGGTACAATCGCTCTACAAAATTCTAACTCTATTTACCGAGTAGACTATTGACCCAATGGGCGAACTTTGTAGTAAAGTAGATAAAACTATAAATACACGGATAGCCAATGAATTTCCAATTAGCACATACAAACATATATCATTTCTCACTAGCTGTCAGAACTGTCGTAATGAACACGAATTGTCATATTTCTAAGAATATTACTGAACATGTGTATTAGTATTACTATCATAATTAAACTTGCTATTCATGCGTTTATTATAATTGGTAACAGGTTTCTTGATTTCGTTAATATAAGGCTTTTATGTTTGTTTTAATAAGCAAATCTATATTTACTTCTTAATTTCTAATTACGACTGATATAAACTTAGTTTCCATTATTTAATATTCTTTTCAACACACTCGCTCGTAAAGTGACATTTATTGCACCGTTTTTAGTATCTTAATGCAGCTTATTACGCACTAGTGCTTTTTACTTTACATAACCGCACGGTTTTATGATAGGTATAATCCCGATTATGTTAAGTTTGTAACTCACTGCAAGTGACATGTGTGTAGACGAAACATTATTTTAAACGGGTAAAACAGATTGACAGCGCATCGCTGTCAAAAAAAAACCTGCGCGCCATATTTGTTAACATTCTGTGTGGTTGATGATTATCAAAAAATCTACTTAAATAAATATGTCTGTTTTTTTCCTCGCAAGTGTGTTGAAAAACGTCGTATGACACGCGTGTGCATTGCTCATTACACTCTCGGCTTCCTTATCGCCAATACCGCCACGTCTCTAATGAGTAGTAATGACCAACTTTGCACACATGTATCACAATGTACTATTATTGATAACTATTATGCTCAGAGGCTTAAATCATCTTTATCATTATCAATAAGTCATTTACGTGCCTATAATCATAAAAAAGCAGTCATTATCTTTATCCAATGGACCCAGTGCAGATTAAAGAACTTTCTTAAGTTTACTGGCATCTCAGCCAGCAGGCAGTAAGTCGGTGGTTACTTCGTTTGTACATAAATTTAAACGTAAAGGTAATGTGCCTAAATTCAAAATCTACATCAAGGTTCGACAACCACTGAACATTTTATAGAAGCCATAACTTCAGCACATTAGATTGAACTTGCTACCCCACCCTATTTAGAATTTAGGGCCCTTGTTAAAGCAATCTCTCTGGCCCTAATTCGGCAACGTTATAATGAGAACCAGTCTTGGAGGTAATAAAAATAAATGCGTGAAGCTGGAACAACTTTACTATACTTGTAACATTTCTCTGAAACGTATACCGAGTACTAATTGATGCGAACACATTTTCTCTTAGGAATATAAAGGCCTTTAAGTGCCTTAATGTTTCAGGCTTGGGAACCAAACGTAGGTTATTTATATGAACTTGAATATTTGGTAGAATATCCTATAAGCAGTAAACCGTATGTTTTGAGGTAATCAAAAATATCTAAATAATATTAGTATTGAAGTCTCTACTTCAAATGAAAATGGTAAAAAATAAACATGCAAATATGAATGTTAAAACAGATACAGTTAAGAAATAGAAATGAAACAATCCACTCGAAATAATCACGTTTCTACACTGGGTGTAACGGAAAGGGTAAATCTCCATATTACAGTAATCCACTTTTTGGGTACTAGGCGCACAGATCGCGGAAGAGAATTTTTTTTATTTATATGAGGAAGTGACGCAAAATTATAATGACCTTCATTAATCGTTGACATGTTGGTTATGATTTTAATGCAATAATCTTGGAATCAAAAATTTTTGAGTAATTTATTTTGAGCTGAAACTTTTTATAGAGTCTATACATGATGTAGTCTTCACCCATTTCGAATATACACCCATCCCGTTACCTTATAGAATTTAAATTTTTGTATGATTCTTGATTGATTAAAGAGTTTAAATCCAGAGAGGGTACATATGAAGGTCAAAGCTAGTTCAGAGAACAAACCTTTAACGAAAGAAAAATATTTTTATATAGTTTTAAACATTCTATGTAACCTTTTTTTCCCATCATGAGATCGATATAATAATAATATTATTATGACTATTAGCGTTGTAAAACATGAACATAAATCAACGCACGTAGCTGCCTGTTCTTGTATATTAAAATCAGCTAGATCCGAACAATCAATCGATCATCCATCACTGACGCGTGCTGTCAAACTTCGTTCAGTTTTTGAAGACCCATCATCATGTCAAGAAATCAATTCACAGATTTCCGTTTAAGATTCATAATACTAGTTTACTTTGGCAATGATTCATCATGTTTGGCATATTAATTTGTCTTATATTCTGTTTTTTATCAGAGCTTATTTCCGATATGGCTGAACCGATTTCGACGGGACTTTCATTGGCAGGTAAAGGATTTTTCAGAGAATAATTTAGGTTACCTTTAATCCAAATAATGCGGGTGGAACCAATATAATGTGTCCCTCGACAGCTAGTTGATTAATATAAGTAGTGTAACATGTTCTTTGTCTTTTTCTAAACTACTGAGAAAGCAAATTAGCCAACGACCAGCATGATGATAAGCGGTTATATTAGACTAGAAACGCTTGCAACAATCATTGGTTAATTATTCTAATCACGGTAACGATTTACATAGTTTGGGACCAGATGGCCGTGAGTGAAAAATGTCCCAGAAACATGCCTTGTACAAACATTGTCGTTTCACAATACGCAGTAAACTATATTACATTATAATCTACATATCTCATAATAGTACATTGCGATACATGTGTGCAAAGTTCGTCATTACAGACGAGAGCGCGTGAACCGCAGGCGAACGCGATAAGGAAGCCAAGAGTGTAATGATCAATGCACATACGACATTTTTCAACACACTTGCGACGAAAAAAACAGACTTATATTTTTAATATTTTTTTGATAATCATCAAACACACAATAAGAACGTTAACAAATATGACGCGCAGGTTTTTTTTTGATAGCAGTGCGCTGTCAAACTGTTTTACCCGTTTAAGTTAAGAATGCTTCGTCTACACTCTACACACATATCACTTGCAGTGAGATACAAACTTAACATAATCGAGATTATACCTAACATAAAACTGTGCGGTAATGTAAAGTAAAAAGCACTAGTGCGTAATGAGCTGTATTATGATACTATAAACGGTGCAATAAATGTTACTTTACGAGTAAATGTGTTGAAAAGACACCACACTATCTTAAACCATTTATTTCTCTTCATCTTAAGAGCAGCTATATTTTTCATGCAAAAACTCTGTACTTATATTTTTCGTTAGATGTTTTAAGCAAATATGTATCTTGTGCACTATATCTAGGCCTGTATATAGGTAAAATAAAAAAAAATTGAAACAAATTCAGTAAAAGCCTCCGAAAAACAGCGTTTTTGCCCTAATTTTACCTGAACTTTGGCCATATCTAATGTACCACCTATAAATTGTAAAAAGTAAATAAAACATCTTGACCCGGCATTGCAATGTATTGTAGATTCAAAATAACAAATATTTTCTTCACAAACTTGTAAGATTTTTTCACAACAAGTATATATATACTCCTGGAACAAGTTTTATGATATGCGAAATCATGAATGACGACCTAGCGAAGCGGCCGCGAGTGATTAGCGGAATTTACCGACTGATAACTGACGGCTCTGATGCTGTCTCTCTTTTTTCGCAGTCAAACATTACGTTGGATGAAAGTACAAGCTTTTAGGCTATGCTTGCGTTGACGTTGCGTTAGCCATGAAGGGCCGCCTTAATAGAGTAATAAAATAGGACTCCAAATTACCTAACACTTATGCGACCAACAACATATATTTTGCTAGATCGATACACATTAACCTGTAAAGGTACGGACACAACATAATTACATTGCTAAGGTCAGTACAAAGTGGCACCATCTGCATAAGTAATTATTACTTACGTTAAAAAAGGAAAATCTGTTCGCGGCCTAGAAAGCTTAGTGCACAATCATGATTCGTGACGTCATAACACAGTATGTGGCAACATATTGCGTGACTGAAAAGATTTAGATTAGTCTAAAAATATATGCGATGCAAGTGTTGCATAAGCAATAAGGTAAAAACTAAACTGTGGGTAACAGTAAGTTAGGTGTTATTTATTTTGCAACTGTACGTTCTAAGTGAAATTATAATATGGATTGAATCGACCAGTTACATGGGGAAGTCATTCATCAAGTCTGAATAAGCGCCTTTGCACACTATAAGAAAATTTCTTGTCTTCTGATAAGACACAAGAAATTTTCATTTTTTTTTTATTTATTTTTTAATTTACATAAAATGTATGGGCGTGTCTGATCCGACATTTCTTGTAATATGCACGATGTCATATAACAACCAGTGCGACTGAATGTCTTATAAGACATGTCTGATAAGACACAAGAAATTTTCTTATAATGTGCAAAGGCGCTTAGTCATCAGCCAAAATTCCAAACCAAAGATATCAATGGTTTTTTATATCAGACTAGCTGTCTCCCGCGGTTACACTCGCGTTCCTGTGGTAAAAATACCTATAGCACTGGGAGATAATACAGCTTCTTGTCATTTAAAAAATTTTTAGAAACAGACATAAACAAAATCTTCAGTTTTTACGGTTTCACTCGCATTCCCGGGATAAAAACCTAATGTCCATATCATAGGCTATCTGCATACCAAATTCCATCGTGATTGGTTGAGTAGTTAAGGCTTGAATGTGTAACAAACAAACAAACAAATAAAGAGAGCTACTTTAGAATTTATAGTATCAGTATAGATAGAGGTTGTTACTTTGTTATGCATGAGTACAGCCTTAATTTGACTGTTTCCATCGCAAGCACTGAAGCGGGGGGAAAAATTAAGGGTCCGCAATTAACGGAAATGAATTGAAGCTTCCAAAGTATTAAGTATTCGACCTATTTGTAGGCGCGTCGTCACCCGCGAATTGCTCAGCTTTAAATCCGTTGACGTTTTGAAAGATGGCGCCCTTCTAATATTTACAGGGCTTAATTTGTTTGGGGGAAGCCCTTTGAATTGATGGTGGGATTCGTTTGTTTACGATTTTACGTGTCGCCTCTGTTGTTTTGTTGTAATTTGTCTTGTACTGACCTGATTGGTTAAGTTATGCTTTACAAAAAAGCATTAAGTTGTAGGGAATTGGTAATATGAGATTGTATACGAGAGCATTGTTTCTAATATAAATTTATCATGGCTTGATAGAAGTTATTCAGTTGAGCAGACGACCTAGTTACTATGAGCTGCTGGATGGAACATTACAGGAATGTTTCTTATGAAAATTCATGACAGAAACTTATTAACTGCTAAAGATCACAAAACCAAAAATTATGGATTGATTGGGCGTCAAGATTTGATTATTATGTTGATAATGTACGGTTACTTCTATTTATTTATATGGTTTTTTTTTATCAATTAAATTATTATGTGTACCCAAATTTAGGTGAGCTTGAAAAAGTTTCTTTACCTATTACTAATTCTTAGGCTCAATTTACAGTGCCGTGAATGGAATGGAAGCGAATTTCTGCACGGAAATTGTACATAAATTGTATAACTTTATGTCAATTGAATAACATACAAACTAAATACGAGCCAAAAAGCGAGGAATTCTCGAGAATACGCGAGGATTCCCCGGAAAACGTAACCTCTTTTTGCGAGGTATGACGTGGTGGTCAACTTAACTATGACCTACATGCTGAACTTCGCCAAAATAATAAATTTCATGAGTCAAAATCACTTAATTGAATGAATACAATAAAAGTTTACAAGAGCACACTTGACCTGACCTTTTCATTCACGATCAATCTTCCCAGCTTCAATATCGGTACCCTATACTTATGTCTTATATTCAGACCATTCAAGAAAAAATCTTTATACGAGATCTTTACCATTTACGGAATTAGTAATAAGTTTAAGAATGCGCAATTAATATTAATGTTGAGATAAACAGCCACTATTATCCATATTTTTTTAATGATTTAAGTACATACAAGAACATTTTTAAATAAATTGCGTGATTGTATTTAAAGAAATCGCGGTCGACACCTGGATGGGTGACCGCCTAGTGGTATTTCAAATCGAGCATTTCCTTGCTTCGGAAGGTACGTAAAGCCGTTAGTCCCGGTTATCACTTGATTGTGATAGTCGTTAAGCTAGTTGGATGCCTCCTAGGTGACTTGGAAAATTCCAACAGTAGGTTGACCACTAGCCTAACTCCACAGATCTGCAGTGGACACGCGTGGTGGAGTATTGCCAATTCCCTTTCACCTTCATTTGTGAAAGGAGGCCTGTGCTCAGCAGTGGGACATTATAAGTTGATGATGATGATTTAAAAAAATATAAACATTAGTATAATGTAAATATTTAAGGAAAAATAGAACGATGTTTCTAACTAGCACACTTTTTTTTCAAAATCATCAAAATTGCTCCACAAACAAACTTAGTTATGCGGTCAGGTTTTTAAGTAGAGTGATGGCTTAAACCAATAAATATACGTCCTAGGAGGTCGGAACCCTCGGTGTGCGAGCCAGAATTAGACTCTCACTTGACCGGATTTTTTAAAAACTCATCGATTAATTTTTTTGATCGCTTCTATAATAGTTTTTACTCTAATTTGTTATGACTTTTATGGCCAAAAGTGTAAAGCACATAAATAGACTTCAAGGAAATTGTTGTAGCATCAGGTAATATGTTTTTATCATCTAGTGCCAAAATATGAAGCAAAAACATCATTCATAGTTGGTGTATACGGCACACCATGTGCATTGAATAATTTGAAAAAATAATAATAAGTAATATAAAAGGGCTATGGAAACAAAATTTGATGTACGTCACCCGCCAGGCTGGTCTTGAGGGTCTCCCAACTGCGTCCAGAACTGAATATTTGTGTCTCCAGTTAGATGGAACGGTGGCCCAAGTCCTTGGGTAACTGTTGATTGTCACTTCACTCTATTTTGCATGCCTTTATAACGTTTTTCACTTATTTATTGAGTACTTGTACGCATTACACGCGGTCGCTAGCGACATCAATTTGAAAGACGACTGAGGCGCCACCTCACGGCGTAGCGCGGAATTATTCCTTCCTGCGCATACGGTTCGTAGCGCTGACCGATGAATTGGCGGGTGAATTTAAATTTGGAAAAGCCCAAAACCCAACATTCCCCCCACCGAAATCCACCAGGATTTCCCAGTTACCAAACCAGGAGGTTGAATATGTAGTGTTAATATTTGAAAATTGTAGTGTTTGAATAATATGTAATTGAAAATATGTGATGTGGTAGAGTGTGGACTGTATGTTAAACTAAGTTCTCACATAGGTTTTGCAAGGAAATCTATGTGAGCAAAAAATTAAGTAAAATTTAATTAAAGTGAGTCCTGCTCCAAGGGGAGGGGACTAAGTTTGACAACCGGACGAGTAAACTCACTGTTCTTTGTGCGAACACTAACTACGCGCACAACGCCATCAGGTCCGGGATGTATTTTTGTCACTCTAGCTAAATGCCAGTTCAGAGGTGGAGCATCAGAATGTAAGAGGACAAGATCTCCGATTTTCAGATTCTGACAGTTGTGAAACCACTTCTGGCGTTGTTGCAGTGTATGCAGAAATTCTAGTCGCCAGCGCTTCCAGAACTGCTGAGAAAGCTGTTGGATGGCTTGCCATCGACCGAGTCTACTAATAGATAAATCTGTGAGGTTATATTCAGGTACCGATAGAAGCTCTCGACCTATTAAGAAATGCGATGGTGTTAAAACTTCGAACTCGGTAGGATCATTTGATAAAGGACACAAGGGTCTTGAGTTTAATACAGCCTCAACTCGAGAGAAGACTGTTGTCAATTCTTCAAAAGACAATGCCCTGGTACCTATTGTACGTTTTAAATGTAGTTTTGCCGATTTGATGGCGGATTCGTAGATTCCACCAAAATGGCTTCCTGTGGGAGGATTATGTTTCCACTCAACTCCACGACTAGTCATCTTAGCACTCAAGTCATTATCATTTGAATTAAGAAAACTTGAAACTTCTGCGAGATGCTTGCCGGCTGACACGAAGTTCGTGGCATTATCAGATATAATGGTATGACATAAGCCGCGTCTAGCTGTGAAACGGTCAAATGTGGCCATGAAACATTCAGTGCTCAGAGACGACAGAACCTCCAAATGTACTGCACGGGTTGAACAGCAGACGAACACACACAAATACGATTTGGAAATTCTGGCGTTCCTGCGACTAGACTCTTTTGAATAAAAAGGACCGCCTATGTCTATTCCAACAGTGTGGAATACATGTGTATCTTGAGATCGATACTTGGGCAACTCACCCATGAGGGGCTGTCGAGTTGACGGTGAGACTTTAAAACATGATATGCATCGAATCGTACGTGAACGAATTGCACTCCGAGCAGATATGATCCAGTATTTTTGGCTTATAATACTCTGAAGTGTTCGTGGACCGACATGCAGATGCAACTTATGATAATAGTCAATTAGGATTTGAGTGAAATTAGAACATTTCGGTAAAAGCAGAGGGTGCTTTTTGTCATAAGTCAAGCTGGACTGGGAAAGTCTACCCCCCACCCTGAGGAAACGTTTAGGGTCCAAGAAAGGGTGTAGCTTTCTCAGTGGTTGAGAACAATGCTCGCCTTTCGACAGTGCTGTAGTATCTGCTGAAAAATGATGAGCTTGAACAGACTTAACTATGACGTCATGAGCCTTGCGAATGTCACTAACCGACAGAGCTCTCCGTTCTGTTTTTGAAACCCTACAGTTTTGAATAAATTGAAAACACCTGGCAACGACATTGATAAGTTTGTCAAAACTAGAATACTTCTCAGTCAAGTCATAGAGTAAACTTTTTGATTGAGGAGTATCCACAGAAACCAGAGTGGTTTGAGGCTTTAGTTCTGGAGGACTGACATCTCTGAATTCATCGATGGTCTTAACTGGCCAGTGCGACTTGACTAGAGAAAGCCAATTAGGTCCGTTAAGCCATTCATGCATCGCCAACAACGCAGACGGGGCTGCGCCGCGGGAGCAGATATCAGCTGGATTACATGCACCACTCACGTGGAACCAGCATTCTAGAGATACTGCTTCCAATATCTTGGCCACGCGAGTGGCCACAAAGACCTTGAGACTGTAAGAAGGTGTGTTGAGCCACGCTAAGACCACCGATGAATCAGTGAATAACAGCGTCTCATTAATTGGAAGCCGGTCCTTTAAGACGGACTTGACATATTTGATTAACTTTGACAAAAGATGTGCTGCCATTAACTCTAAACGTGGAGTAGACAGAGTCTTTAATGGAGCCACTTTTGATTTGGCAATAAGCAGACTTACTTTGCTCATGCCGGCATTGTTTGTAGAACGTAAATATACAACAGCTGCATATCCATGACTTGAAGCATCGCAGAACCCTAGAATCTGAGTATAGGTTTTATTTGCGACAGCAACATGACGTTCGTGTTTAAATTCGGATAACAGGGGTAGTTCGTTGACAAAGGCTAACCACTGTTCTTCCAAATTAGCAGGCAAACTCTGGTCCCAACCTAAATTGAGAGCCCACAGTTTCTGCATGAAGCATTTAGCAAAGAACACGCAAGGTGCAACAAAACCAAGTGGATCAAAGAGACGACCAATCTGTGACAAAACCGTTCGCTTTGTGACAACAGAGTTCATCGGAGTCGTTGAAAACGAAAATGAATCCGAAGCTGGCAACCATTGAAGACCGAGGACCTTGATGGAAAGGTTTTGATCAGTACTGAATTCAACAGGGGTCTCGCGATGGTCTGCTGGCAACCGCTGCAGAATCTCAGCACAGTTACTAGACCACTTTCGTAACGTGAACCCACCACTCTGTAGTAGTGCCATGAGCTCGTCCTGTAAATCAGCAGCCTCTTGTACTGAGGAAACGGACCAGAGAAAGTCATCCATAAAGAAAGCCTGCTTCAGTACCGCAGAAGCTTTTGGATATTTCTCTGCTTCGTTTTCAGCGAGGGTCTGTAGCACTTTGATCGCCAGGTATGGACTACTGGCCACCCCGTATGTCACAGTGTTCAGTTGATAAATCTGGATTGATTTATTTGGTGAATCCCGCCAAAGAATGTGCTGATACTCTCGTTGACTCTGATCGATGAGGATCTGACGGTACATTTTACAAATATCCGCGGACAAGCAGATCTCATTCAAACGAAAGTTAATCAGCTGTTGATTTAAATCTGCCTGAAGTTTCGGACCTGGAAGAACTACCGAATTCAGGGACAGACTATTTGATGTCTTGGCTGACGCGTCGAACACCACACGAAGTTTCGTGGTCGTACTCGAGGGCTTGAAAATGCAAAAATGCGGGATAATATATTTTGAATCCACGTTTTGCGTAGTACCCAGACAAGTCATGTGCCCAAGACTTTCATACTCTTGCATGAAATTGTGATACTCAGACTTAAGTAGCGGTTGACGTTCGAGCTTGGCCTCTAGATTGACAAACCTACGAACCGCCGTCTGATGTGAATCACCTAACTCTAAAGTGGGTCGAAAAGGATATTGAACTACATACCTACCGGTACTATCGCGCCTATGACTAGCTGCAAACAATTCCTCGGCTAATACGTCGTCTGGATTCTGTTCTATAGCAGACTGTATACTTTCCAGTTCCCAAAAGTTTGACATGATTTGATCAATATTTGTTGACAATCCACAAAATTTGGTATGAACTATCTGACTAATTTCTGAAAACGCAGCAGTGCCTGTCTGATCTGAACTATCAACCGTAGTCTGTCCTGCGATCACATAACCGAATATAGAATTCATGGCTACAGGAATACCACCTTGGCCTGGGATGACACATTCACCGTTATAGATATAAGGGAATAAGTCACCACCAATCAGCATGTCTACAGGTGCTGGTTTATAAAACCCTGGATCCGCCAAAACGAGATTTTGAAATTGATTAATAACCGTATTTGATAAATGCGTAGTCGGTAGATTACCGGCAATACTATTCACGATAATAGTGTCAGTAGTCAAAACAGGACGATTACTATTCCGAGGTTTGATAGTACAAGTCGAGATACCGAAGTCTTGTACTGGATTTCCACCCAAACCTATTGGTTGAAACTCGCACTTGCGCCGTGCAAGTCCGAGCCGTTTCGCGCAATCTCGAGTCATGTAGCCCGACATGGCACCACTGTCTATTATAGCACGTACGTTATGGTACTGGCCCCAGTAGTCTGCGACGTGTATAATAGCAGTACCAAGCAGAACTGTCGCATCGGACGAACAAGTAAGCGACACAATACCAACATTGCAATTCGAACTCGAAGTTGAACCCGTACTAGAACCCGAGTCGATATGCAAAGTATGATGGTGCATATTTTTGCAAATAGTACACCGAACCTTAGACGGACAGTCTTTTAAAGCATGATCACGAAGGCAATTTTCACATAATTTTAGTTGCTTGATTTTGTTTAGACGTTGTTCCGGCGAAAGGTCAATGTACTCATTGCATCTATAAATTGAATGCATTTTTTTACAATACAGACAATCCCTGGATTTAATTGATTCACTGGGTTTGTCTGTACTGCAAACAGACGATGATAAGGTCATCTTTTGATGAATTGATTTATTAAGGGGAGGTTTTGAAAAATTTTGTGTTGAATTCGATCTATTATTTTGATTTGATTTATTTATGTTTGAAATCTTATTTGAATTTGGCTTACAATCAGACATTTCTAAAACATTAATATGGTTTTCGATAAAAGCCATTAAATCGTTGAACGCAGGTACTTCCCCTTGCTTCGAGTTCAATTCGAATTCGCGTCTCGTAGTAGGGTCGAGATTACGTAACGAGATATAGAACAAAACAAAACTCGATAAATCAGGTATATCTATTAGCTGAAGAGCCTTAACACTTTCTTGAAATGTTTGTAAAAATGAATTTAATCCCGCTGCCGATTCACACGTTAAAGGCTTGAAATTAAATAATTTATCTAAATAAGCGGTCGCAAGCGCGCGCTTATTTTCGTACCGCTTAACTAAAGCGCTCCATACTAACGGGTAGTTATCAGCTGTGACCGGCAGCGACTTCACGACGGTCAAGGCAGATCCACTCACAGCTGACAATAAATAATAAAACTTTTCGATGTTAGAAATATCTGAACTATTATGAACCAAACTAGTGAAAGTGTCCCTAAATGTCGGCCAATTCTCAAGTTTACTATCAAAGTGAAATATTTCTAATTTAGGTAATCTTGTTTTTACGCGACTGCTACCCTGAGGTTGCTGTGTGTTGATACTCTGAGCAACAGATTGAATTTTGTAGTACATTTGATCAAACGCGTCAATCTCCTTGTACGTGGGTACAAATGTCGGGTTCGCAGACTTTTTAATCCCAATTATTTGCGTTATATTTTGTTCAAACTTATCACGTATCATAGGAAGATCACGCACTCGTGCTTTGAAAATGTCACACAAGTCTGGTTTATCAACAACACTCTTTGACATCTCGAATACTGACTGCAATCGCATAAAAAACATTTCCTGAGAAATATTTAATGGTTGTAACAATTTGTCAAAATCATCAATATCATCGGAGACATCGTCTTTACTGGCTTTAACCCCTTGAGATCGAGACATTTTGGTTAATTTCAACTAAAAATAGGCTCAAAATCGATAAATATTCAAAAAAATATCTAAGTGCAAAATTAAATTAATTGCAATAAAAATCGACGGTCGTGCGTAATGGCGGTTGCGGACGGCAACCGATGACCGGCCGGCTTACCTACCTACGCGCTATGCGTTAGCACAAAGAACAAAAATACTTAATTATCTTTGAAATTATGCGTATTCAGGTTAATTACACATCAAAATTATAACAAACAGTCTTGTTAGAGTATATATCTGTGTAAGAAGCATGTACCTAATGTAAATTATGTGTAATTGATACAAATAGGTATGACTTTGTAAGGTGGATATTTTTATTGAAATTGATGAATCCTAACTTCGTAACTGGTTAATCTAGGCTCGAATGACCAAAAATGGTGTATACGGCACACCATGTGCATTGAATAATTTGAAAAAAAAATAATAAGTAATATAAAAGGGCTATGGAAACAAAATTTGATGTACGTCACCCGCCAGGCTGGTCTTGAGGGTCTCCCAACTGCGTCCAGAACTGAATATTTGTGTCTCCAGTTAGATGGAACGGTGGCCCAAGTCCTTGGGTAACTGTTGATTGTCACTTCACTCTATTTTGCATGCCTTTATAACGTTTTTCACTTATTTATTGAGTACTTGTACGCATTACACGCGGTCGCTAGCGACATCAATTTGAAAGACGACTGAGGCGCCACCTCACGGCGTAGCGCGGAATTATTCCTTCCTGCGCATACGGTTCGTAGCGCTGACAGATGAATTGGCGGGTGAATTTAAATTTGGAAAAGCCCAAAACCCAACAATAGTAATACAAAAAAAAACTCATGCTGACCTACGACAAACTGGACATAAGAAGAACGAAGTCACAAGAGCAATAAACACGGGACGTGTATGTAAACGTTACATGCGAACAGGAAATAGCGAGCGATTGTGATGTTAACCCACCGGATCATAGGTCAAGGTGTGAAGCGAGTTCGACGCACTACCGATGTGTTGATAGCATTTGCTATGTTTATGTGTACGGTCAGATTGAAAATCTAATAATTTTTTTAAAAGGCATTGGTGCCGATTCTGTTGTAAAACGCACCAAACTAATTTTAGTCACATCACATCTCTTTCGTGCGAAAATTATTGAAAATGGATAGAACATATTTAAAGCTGTCAAATTAGTCTTTGTCGTCTTCGTTTAGACGTAATCGCGATAGATGGCGACAAAATGTATATTGAAAACAAGCATTGGTCTAAATTGACAGGACTAAATTTCTTTCATCCGTGTCTTATGTTCTTTGTTAGAAAGAGACATAGTGAGACTAAAATGAGTTAAGTTGTAAACAACAGAATAAGGGCCATTGTCATTTTGTCTTAGAATGTAGAGCTATGTATGAGGATTTGGATGATAATTAGATATCTTTTTTGAACCTTTTTATATTCTTACATTTTGATTACAAATAAACATTTAAACAAACTATAATACCGTCTTACATATGAGTATATACTGATACACTTAAAACAACGAAGTAGCAACGTAAGTCTACTATTTTGAAGTCGCCGAAATAATTCTTCGGTACTATTAATATTAGGGGAATACGAAATGTTACCTTTTCTTTAGATAATCTTTATATCTTTAGAAAATATTATTAACAGAAAAATTGAGAACCTCCTTTGCTCCAGTCCAGTTGTTATACTCGGAACTTAGCTGCAGACGGTATAAAATAGTTTTTTATGGGACTGAATGATGAGATCATGAGATGAGCGAGTATTTAAGATAACTTTGTAAAAAGCAGCCATTTGAGGAGCATTTTGTTGAGGAAATGATTGGAAAGCACTAGGGTGGCACAAATGTGTGGTGGGAAAGATATAACCCTGGTACAGCAAGCTTCTATACCTATAGGCTACAGTTACTGCTTGCCATCAGCCGGGCCGTACGCTTGTTTGGCATTTCAGTGGTATACAAAAAAAATTTTTTTCAGTTATTTAATTTTCAAAAGAATTAACATTCACATGTGAAAATGTTTACTTGTGCAGACCGTACACAAAATTGGCATTACCGAGTGCAACGCACCGATGTTATTGCTACGTTAATTTATGCTCTGACTATTGATATTATGGACCTTGGCTTTCATTGTCTTACATAAATATTGAATTGAGTATCAAATTAATATATTTGTGTGAATGAATAGTCTGTTTCCGTATCGTCTGGGAATTTAAAATAAGAGGAGAACAGAACAGAGCAATCTAAATGGTATGGCTCAATATTATATTTATTCTTACACTAGCTGTCCCCCGCGGTTTCACCCGCGTTCCCGGGATAAAAAATATGGCATGCAGATAGCCTATGTCCTTCTCCATACCATAGGCTATCTGCCTGCCAAATTTCATGATGATCCGTTGAGTAGTTGAGGCATGAAGGCGTAACAAACAAACTCACTTTTGCATTTATTAACCGACTTCAAAAAAAGGAGGAAATTCTCAATTCGAATGTATGTTTTTTTTTTAATGTTTGTTACCTCATAACTCCGTCATTTATTAACCGATTTGGAAAAATCTTTTTTTATTTGAAAGGGTACGCTTCCCGTTTGGTCCCATTGTCATCAGATCAGGATTTGATTACTTCTTAGTGTACTTTGAAGTTGGTTTAAGGTTTTTGTAAAACAGTCCAATTATTGCTTGTAATATTAAAGTTAGGATTACTACAACCCCGCGATTTGACTTCTTCCCAAGATGAAGTTCTCTATGTTAGGCCATATAGTAACTGTCGAGAAACGAAAGTAGTACTATTCTTAACTCTGTGCCTAAAGTTACTTTATACCCATGAAAATTGATTCAGCTGTTTAAGAGCTGAGCGATAACAAACATGCACACACACTAACTTTCTTATTACTAAGATGTGGTGGTATTTTCAGTAGATTCGACCTTTATAAGTACCTTTCTAATCTGAATCAATGACCTTATCGTGGTCCAAAAAATTCTAGTAGCATTTTTTTTTCCTGTGTACTGGCCTACCACAATCGCACCAGGGTAAGTGATGATATGGCCGAAGGTGGTAAGCACAAAAAGCCTAGAAGGAACTGGTTCTCAAGTGCCGAAACACACCGATAGGTGCTTGCCGACAGATTTTCAACTTGAGGGTGATAGCCAGCCAGACGGATACTTCATAGTACCCTACCACCGTGCTATGGTTTCCTCATGATGTTTTCCTTCATCGAAAACTCAAGCTCATTGTAGGATTCGAACCCGGGACCTTCGTCTCGGTATCCGACGTCACTACCACTGAGCGCCTTACTAAAATTCCTTGAGTTCCAATCTCAAAAGTCGAGCTTTCGGTGAAGGAAAAACAGTGAACGGTAGATAGAAGAAGCTTACAAAATTAACATAATATTGCTCATTCCTACCTAGACTAAAGGCCATAAAAATAAAATTTAAAAAAAACCATTTTCAGATGACCCTCCAAGTACCCAAGTGCTACCATTTCCTCCACACCTAATAATCCCAAAGGAATTCCCACTTGCAGGAAAACGTGACGTCTGCACCTTGCATTTTATTATTAGTGCCCGCCCCCCCTAATGTCTGGGGTGCGGTAAGTGGCTGGTAATTATATGGGATAACTTAGATTGGCTTTTTAATTCAGTGGATTTGTAGTCGAGGGTTCGGGTGTTTGTCACACAATTTGTTTTGCAACTGTTATTTTATGACTCTATTTATTTAAAAATAAGGGGCATTTTGCTATGATCAGCATTTGTTTTTTGTTTGATGATTTAATCAGATATAATAATATAATTTGATCAGATAATTGCTCAGTTGTCTTCAACTTCAAATGCCGCTATGAAGGTCGAATCCAAGTTCCCGATTCTCGCGTTTTCGACATAGATGTTTCTTTAGATGTATGTCCTGCGTACTCCTGTGTCTGGATGTAATTATGTATATAAAGTATGTATTTACAAACAAAAAGTAGTATATGTATTATATCAGTTATCTGGTTTCCATAGTACAAGCTCTGCTTAGTTTGGGATCAGATGACCGTGTATGAGGAATGTCCCAGGATACTTATTATTATTTATTTATTATTTACTATAATAAGTGATGATGAGGTAAGCACACAAGCCTAGAAGAGAATTGGCATGTATCTAAGTCTAGAAGAGAATTGGCATGTAGTAAAGTAATGTACTTTTATAGAAGAATATAAGAAAATAAACAAGAAGATATGTAATCTTGCTTCTTAAAGAATAAAGAGTAAGTGGGCTGTAGGCGTTCATAAATTCGGGCTGGCGAGAATCTTGTAAGCGTCACGTTGAAATAAAGTTGTTGCTATTTTGAATAAGGTCTACGTTCGTGTGCCTGAAGATTTTAGGCTTGGAGTTGACTTATATTATATTTAAAATTTTATTATTTTCTAAAAATATTATTATTTTTGAAAAGCGATATTTTCCAAATATAAAAAATATAGTTTAAGAAATTTAAGTTGTTTAAACTGACATAAAAAATATTCACGAAGTAAATATCAAAGTCAAAGCCATTTATTCAATTTAAGCCCTAGTAGGGCACTTAAGAAGGTCAAAGCTACTGAAGTTACCACCATATCAGAAAATCTATAATCTGATTCAATTACTAGCATACAGTGCACAAAAAATTACATGCAAGCACATTCCTTTTATCATTTTATTTTACAAGATACAAATAAGTACTTAATATACATACATTTATTGCCTTTACAGACGTTATAATATAACGTATTTTTAATTAGGTTTGGTTTTACTGGAAACAAAACACAAAAAAGTAGTTCGTGTTAAAAAAAAATTGTTTGTTAAACTTATATTATTTGATCGCAATTATCAAAGTAAGTTTCATTGAAAAAATTACGTCCAACCACCTACCCAAATAAAATCATTCATTACATACTTTTCTCTTTTTCACATTTAATAATCCTTCATAATACAACTACAAATAACAATTTTGTAAACATACAATTTTTAATAACAAAACTGTAAGCGATAACGTAACAGTTTCCGTACACTGGGCGTCGAACTAAAGATTTATATTAGTCTACGCGAGTTTATATCGCAGTATTTCGCAAGCTCTCGCCGCCGTGAGAGAAAAACCTACCTTTTATGATCAACTATAGAATTTATACACTTCGCTTTATTGGAATACAAATTCAAATTCAAAAAGCATTTATTCAATTTAGGCCCTGATAAGGCACTTATGAACGTTAACAAATAGCTCTACATCGGTTCCAAATACAACTTGAACTGTGAAGACTCCGGCAAGAAACTCAGCAAGTTTTTTGTTTTTTAAATATTATACATTATTAGACATGATATTGTTGAGCTATGTGTATGGAAATCAGTAACAAGATCCTTATTTATAAATCCTTGGTCTCACAATATAAAAAGGACATTTTCTATTTTCATTAGATTAGAAAGGTAATTTTATATTTACAACATCGCTTTGCGGCTATTTAAATAAAGACAAACAATTCCATTTAAGTAAAAAAAAAAAACAAAACAACATCTTTATTGATTCAAACACAATCTAAAATAATCGGATCAGTACCTCTTCAGATCGCGCAAAATAAACATTACCTTTATTGGATCAGAAACGAATTCTTAATTTCCGTGTACTAAGATCTAAAATTGTTTGAAGTTGTATTTCAAAATAGTAAAATACGTAATGCATTTGTAAGCCGAGTTGACAAATACGGTCCGTCTTATAGTTCATTAATATAAGTAACAAAAGGGATGGGACATGTTGGAGAGACGTTACAAAAATCCATTGACAAAACGCTTCGACATATCAATACTTGTTAGGGTTGGCATGTAAAATATTGGTCGAGGAATAAGGTAAATTAATTAATTTATAGTTTTTTTTTTATTTCTATATAAGTTGATTTGAGAAAAAAATATATTGTTTATTTAACAAAATATTTAGGCTTTAAAATAGACAATTAATAAAAATGTAGGCTTTCATGAATATACTATGAAACGTCTTTATAAATAAAAAAAAAATGATTGTGAAGAAGCCTTTAATCTACCAGGATAGACGTAAAGCAATATAAATATTATAATTATATATATTTATGATACTGTAGGTCTCTTTGTATATTTTTAGTAATAATTTCATTTGAATTGTGACCGTTTGCTACCCTGAATAAATAAAATAAATAAATAATAAATTATGTAAATGAAATAATTACTTTCTTAAAATCGACAGCCCTATAAATAAAGCCGCAGTTTTATTGCCGCATTCGATCTACATACGGTCTTGGGGCGATGATCTCTTTTAAAACTTATTTCCCATTCATTGTATACATTTCACGCATCACTCGGTTTCAATTACAAAAGAACCCCTTAAGTTTAAGGGGCAAATAATAAAATCCATAGAAATACGTCGGTATACACGATAATCGAATTTATGCTTGAGTAAATAGTGCAATTTTTGTCAATAGAATTTTCGACTGTGGGACATACTTTTTATAACAAAATTATCTTAAATTACCTTATTTAGTTATTGCGTCTTTGTGTTTTGTTGGCTTTAGAATTACATCAAAAAGACGTCTTCCGGTTAACCAGATCGCAAGTGCTTGATAAAACTGCTTACTTGTGGACTTCATAAAAAGCACACGATTTGTATGACTTTATATCAATTAACCAGTTAGCTTTCCGCCTTTACATCCACGGTCCCCTTATTTACCCCTTTAGGGGTTGAATTTTGGGAAATCCCTTGGTTGGTGGACCCCTAGGTTATTCAAGGCATATGTCTTTCAAATTTTAAATCTCTAGTGCCTAGAGTCTAGGCCCAATGATTTTTATTGTGCTTTATTAGTTAGTCTGTCAAAATTAGAGATGTATTAAGTACCTAATTTTTAAATTGTCTAAACAGCAGTGAAAAGTAGAAAAACATACATAGAGATAGAATGTGAATAGAGTCATATCGTTAATAACATTAGCTTTTTTGAAGTAGTTTGGATATAGATGCATTCATAAATATATCATACACTAGTGAGTTATAGTCAGAAAAAAAAAACGATGAGCCTTCCTTGTCATTTGTTCCCGGTAAAAGTATCGATAAAAACGAGAAATTGGGATTCATAATCTGGGAAAATGGGATTCATAATCAAAAATCCTTTTCATGTAAAATGTTGCCAAGTCGGGACCATATGGCTCGCACTGTCAAAAAGTTATCAGATGTCATGTAGAGCCAAGCTTATAACTCTACACGCCCTAACTCTACAAGTCCTAACTATTGTATTACAGAAAAATAATTAATAGTAAATACATTTTTCACCTTACGCCCACGATGGTAGCGAAACGGCCAAGCCAAATATTTTGACTAAGGTGTAGAGTTTGTGAAGTTAGGGCGTGTCGAGTTATAAGCTTGGCTTCTATCGATCTTCTCGATCTGACATTGCGAGCCATATGGTTCCGTCTTGGCAACATTTTACATGAAAATGTTTTTGGTGGGTTATGAATTTAAGCCTGCTTTTCACTATGAGATATAATATAATATATATTAAATCTTGAGATATAATATTTTATCGCTGTAAAAAAATATTTATAGTTTGGGATGTAATATACAAAAATGTATGACGAGCATCGATATATTATCTTCTGATGACGAGCGATAAAATATTATATTATATCCCATACTGAAAAGCCGGCTTTACTCGCAGTTCGTGTGGCGGCTGCGTTGATCATACCAGTGTCACAGTTCATATTCTAGTAAAATTGCTCTATATTGCAGTTATTCCTACACATTTCATATTTCCATAAAACATCCATAAACCATATTCAAGATCTAATATCAATTACTAATATAACATTAAAGGAATAGTTCTGGAAATGTAGCTGAAATATATAATGAAATCTCCGACATTTCCCCAGTCCCAGAGTAATTGGCTGGGATCAAACGTGGAGCAAAAACTATACGTCGAATGAAAGCTGAAATTTTCGAGATACGAGCATCTTCTAGTATGGTGTAACGACAACACAAAAAGCAAGCTAAAATCAATTACAGTATATTAAATATAGTACCGAGAGCCACGCACCAGTATTTAAATGTGTCAAATAATATGTTTATTTATTTATTAACTAAGGATCATAATAAGACATCATCATCATCATCATCAGCATATAATGTCCCACTGCTGAGCACAGGCCTCCTTTCACAAATGAGGGTCACTCACTCCACCACGCGTGCCCCCTGCGGCGAGGTGGTGGTAGGCTAGTGGTCAACCTACTGTTGGAATTTATCAAGCCGCCTAGGAGGCATCCAACTAGCTTAACGACTATCACAATTAAGTGATAACCGGGACCAACGGCTTTACGTGCCTTCCGAAGCACAAAAACGCTCAATTTGAAATACCACTAGGCGGTCACCCATCCAGGTACTGACCACGACGGTGGTAGCAAAATTTTGCCGATCGATTAAGAACTGCTAATCATGCTACACCACGAGCGCTTCGTAATAATTTCATAATAAGTATTACGCAATAAAAAGAAAAATAATAAAAAGAATTAAAAATAATATTAACACATAAAATATTGTTTATCTATATATATATAAATAATACACCGAACAACACCATGATTATCGTTTCAATAAATTCAGTTTTTTTTTAAATGCATTGTTTGTTTGTTGACATGGAAAATCAATGTATAGGTGTCTTTTATTTTAAATAATTGACCTATTTAAAATAAGACATATATATTGGTTTTGTTTATTAATATAGAAATATATTATCATAGAGGATTACCTAGTAAATTAATGAGATTGTAAGTTGTAATGTAATATTTTTTAAAAATCAGAATACATTACGAAACATATGAAACTTTTAATGTAAGACACCTACAATGTTTCAGACAAATAAATTAATTTGAGAAGATCTATGTCTTAACTTCATATAAACTTTTTAACAAACTGCTAAAACTTTAATTAAAAAGTCCATTATTAACCTGTGGTAGAGTCATAAGAGCCTTACCAGGGCCTAATCCGATTAAATGACTTTGGAGTTTGAACTTCAAATCTGTTGAAGATACCTAATAATCAACACTAGCTGTCCCCCGCGGTTTCACTCGCGCTCCAGAGGGATCATATGTTTTTCCGGGATAAAAATTATCGTATGTATTAATCCTGAATATTTACTATTTGTGTGCCAAATTCCATCCAAATCAGTTCAGTAGTTTTTGCGTGAAAGAGTAACAAACATTTTGACATGTATACAAACTCTTACATTTATAACATTAACAGGATAGTAGGATTCAGATGGTAAGACATCGCAAGGGTCTGCTTAAAAGTCAGCTAAAACATTAGCTAAACCCTATTTCATAAAAAAGCCATGCAACGTTGAAAAATTACAACTTTGAAGTAATTTTCCAAGTGATTATGAATACAAGCGAAAGACTTTGCCAGCAATATACAGTTCTGAGTAAAAATTGTTTCGAACTGTGCGAGCTAAAAGGAGTTTTCTTCCGCGAACTCTCGGACTGTGGAATGAGCTCCCCGCCGTGATTCATCCAAAGGAGTACAGCATGGGGTTCTTCAAAAAGGGTGTGAAGTGGTTTCTTCAGGGTTGGCAACGCGCGAGTGATACCCCTGGTGTTGCAAGCGTCCATATGCTACGGTATCAGGCGGGCGTATGCTCGTTTGCCACCTTAGTGGTATAAAAAAAAAAGAATTAAAAAATATCAGAATACTATAAAAAATATTTGCAAACCGTACAGCCATAGAAGTGTTTTCATTTAAAATATCATTAGTGTGTCAGACTAATACGAGGTTAATTGGAGATGCCACTCAGCGTTGCGCAAAAACTGGACAACATCACACATTACTCGCACATCACTTACTCACTTACTAAGTGCTTTTTTTGCTAAGATACAGAAATCTTTATGTAGTAATGAAGCTTGTAAAAGTTGTAGTTATTGTAGTTTTATATAAAGTTAGATTATATCCTAAAATAAAATAAAAGACAGTTTTTATTTCGATAAAACACGGATAAAAATGGGACGGAAGCATGTTTCAAATAAATACTTTTGTAGTATTTTCAAATTCAAAATCATTTATTCAAATGATGGCAATGAACTCAGCAATTACTCATCAAAACAAGCTTAGATTCATTACATAATATATTCTAATCGCACTGACAACAATTGCGTGCAACAGCGCGGCGGCAAAACTAAAAACTAGACTGACTTGATATTTAATAAGTAAATAAATAGCAAACTTAAGCAGACCAACCCCCACAAGCAGCACCTGTTCACAAGTGTGACTTGAAGTTTCAATTCAAATGTAAATAACAAACCGCTGTATAGTTTTTTTTTTAGCATTTTTAAGTCCCTTGACAGGGCCTTGATTGAATTGAATAGGCTTGTGTTTGACCGCAATCTCACCATGATAAGACTGATGATGTGGCCGAAGGTAAGCACAAAAAAGCCTAAAAGGAACATACTCTCAAGTGCCGCTGTCTACAGATATTCAACTTGAGGGTGGTAGCCAGGCAGGTAGGTACTGCAAAGTACCCTACCACCGTGCTTTGTTTCCTCACGATATTTTTCTTCACCAAAATTTCTAGCTCATTGTAGGATTCGAACCCGGGACCTTCGTCTCGGTATCCGACGTTACTATCATTGAGCTATCATTACCTTGATATTTCTTTTCCATGATTTGGTTGTATATAATTGAAAAATGTTTTACAAAAAACTAAAACACACTTCAAAGTACACTAAAAAGTAATCAAATCCTGACCTGATGACAATGGGACCAAATGGTAAGTGTACCCTTCTAAACAAAAAAAGAATATTTCAAATCGGTTGATAACTGACGGAGATATGATGAGGTAACAAATATAAAATAAAAGCATACAACTGAATTGAGAACCTCCTTCTTTTTTGAAGTCGGTAAAAACAAGTTGATTTTCAGTTGACGCCTTTACTAGGTATTATTCGAAGCGAAACTATACTCAAATAACTAGATTTTACTAGCTAGATAACTGGATGTAAAAAAAAACCCTTTTTTACAAACAAACTATAAAGTTAATTAAAAATAAAAACACCTCAGCGAAAATCGATTCCATAACACTTTTACGAGTTTAGTAATAAAGAAATAAACATAAGCTTGTAAAAGTCATGAAATAATCCGATACCGCGAGTCATGGTAGAATTTATAGTGGCACTACATTAGCCATGATTTAGTATTATGATAATGGAAATATGGTGGAAAATAAAAGCCCTAGAGAATATAAAAACTAAAGCCGAAATAGATTTTTTATTGGTGTTCTCACGCAATTGCCTCTGAATCTTGCTAGAAAGAGCATTTTTTTACAATAATATTTATAGGCCTGTGTTTAACCACAATCTCACCATGGTAAGTGATGATATGGCCGAAGGTAGTAAGCACACAAAGCCTAGAAGACACTGGCTCTCAAGTTCAGCTGTCGGAAAACACCGAATGGTGCTTGGCGACAGATTTTCAACTTGAGGGTAGAAGCCAGCCAGGTGAGTACTACCACCGCGCTATGGTTTCCTCACGATGTTTTCCTTCACCGAAAGTTTATGATCATGGTAGGATTCGTACCCGGGACCTTCGTAAAAATAATAATAATAATAATAATAAATGTTTATTGCCACAACAGATTTACAATTTATAAAACAATAACATAGAGAGATACAGGAGAGTAAGTTGTCACAAGTTACTGGCAAGGCCCAAACTAAGCATGAGAACATGCTTGTATCTTGGGACTTAGAGTGCGATATTTATAGCTACGAATATAACAAACAAAACAGTGAGGTTTTTTGAAACATTGACAATAAAACAACCAGCAAATAAAAATGCTAAAAAGAATGAATCAAAGTAAAAATTATATATATAAAAGTAAATATAAAATAACGGGCAGGAATGCAGAAACAATGAAAATGGTTGTGTGAAGGGATGGGGTGAGTGACGGTATATGTGATGTGTGAGAGTATGTATGTAAGGTTGTGTATGTGTGGCTAGGTATGTGTGATGTCCTTACATCCTGGGACATTCTTAACACACGGTCTTCTGGTCCCATACTAAGCAAATAGCCTAGTTATATAAGACAGCTAGTTCTATCACCCTATAGTAGAGGGTACCAGAGCACGTGTGAGATCACCCATGCTATGGACCGACCAAATTAAGACCGCAATAGGCGGTCTCATCAACGACAGTTAGGGACGAATGGCGGTGTGTTGCGAAGCGTACCACAAATCACACGTCATGACGACCACGACCACTCTCTCAAGAGTACCACTCATGAGAAGAAGTTCTATCACGACTTAAAACTCATAACTGCGCAGCATATAGCCATGAAATGATTTAAAAGGTTGCAAATAGCAGAGTAAGTTATTTTCCTCCCCTCCGGGCGGAAAGTGTCAACTTTCGTCCCGCTGCGCTAAACGTCATGTTTCCTCGGCTTTGTCTCGGCCAACAATTATATGTGATCTGAGATATTTCTTACTTTCCTGCCCTAGGTGAGTAATATGCTATTTCTGGTTCTTCTCAGTTGAAGGCCGACTTCCGAACCGGTAGTAACTTCAGTAGCTTTGACCTTCATAAGTGCCCTACTAGGGCCTAAATTGGATAAATGGCATTGACTTTGACTTACTGATATAGATAGCTCTATAACAAACAAAGAATTATCAAAGGAAAATTTGCTCTACCCAACAATTGAATAGCGCACACCTGACCGCAGTTCTGGGAATGATCGCAGATTTTAATTAGTTTTACTGTTTGCTTTGGTAGGAAGTGATCACTTTCTATTCTTACTAAATAACGATTTAAACATTGCTTTATGCCATTAAAACGCTGATGGTTTCTTTATTTATATACTCAAGGCCTCTCATACCCTTGGCATAAAAGTGTAATTACTATCACCCCATACAGCCAAGTTCCAAAGGCTTTTTGGGAGAATTAAAATAAAAAAATCGACGCAAAAGCGCCGAGTCACGATCTCAGTCGCGTCTGAAGGCCGTAAATTACCGTTAAAATTGCGAAAAAAAATATCACCGTCATTACTGCGAGGCGGTTCAGTCGGCCGACTGGTTAGACGATTAGTTTTGTACTCAGATTTTTGATGCCAGCCCTTTGTGCAATTAGGCGACTGAAGAAGATTGTAACTTATTTAGAGTCAGACTATACATAAAAGCCAATGTATCTATTTGAATAAATAATTTTGGATTTTGTTTTTTTTATTAAGAGGACTCAATTCGTCATACTTTTCATACAAAACCTCTGTACTTATTATGGCGTTGTTAAACATTTTTCGTTAGATGTTTTGAACAAATTAGTATCTTGTGCGCTATATCTAGCCGTGTAACTAGGCGTAATTTAAAAAAAGTGTGAAACAAATTCAGTCAAAGCCTCCGAAAAATAGCGTTTTTGCTTGAACTTTGGCCATATCTAATGTACCTATAAATTGTAAAAGTAAAGAAAACATATAGATACCAGGCTTGCAAATGTATTGGAGATTCTAAATAACTACCTTTTTTTTCACAAACTTGTAGGATTTTTTCACAAGAAGTATACTCCTGGAACAAGTTTTATGAATGCGAAATCATGAATGACGACCTAGCGAAGCGGCCGCGAGTGATCAGCGGAATTTACCGACTGATAATCGACGGCCCTGATGCTGTCTCTCTTTTTTCGCAGTCAAACATTACGTTGGATGAAACAACAAGCTTTTAGACTATGCTTGCGTTGAAGTTGCGCCGGCCACAGAGGGCCACCTTAACATTTGAGTTCACGTGAAGGTATACATTGAAGTAGAAATGAAACATTAAGGTCGTGTTTACAAATATATTATTTTTAACTCAATTAATGAGGGCCAATAGATTTCCATTAAATCCAATTCATCATCATCATCATCATCAGCCTATAATGTCCCACTGCTGAGCACAGGCCTCCTTTCACAAATGAAGGTGAAAGGGAATGGGCAATACTCCACCAGGCGTGCCCACTGCGGATCGGTGGAGGTAGCCTAGTGGTCAACCTACTGTTGGAATTTTTCAAGCAGCCTAGGAGGCATCCAACTAGCTTAACGACTATCACAATTAAGTGATAACCGCGACCAACGGCTTTACGTGCCTTCCGAAGCACGGAAACGCTCGATTTGAAATACCACTAGACGGTCACCCATCCAGGTACCGACCACGACAGGCATAGCTTAACTTTGCCGATCGATTAAGAACGGCTAATCATGCTACACCACGAGCGCTTCTACACACACATCGGTTGGTGCTTGACGAATACTCCTAAGTACGTTACCTCCTTACTATAACTATCTCATGTAGTAAAAGCTCAAGTTCTATGGGAAATAATAGAAAGCCATTTAAAAATCCACATCAATCTTCAAACACCGCTTACAATGCAATCGATCACGACGTATTTTCACCAACCCAAGTCGCTCAATAAATCGGTTTGACCGCGCCTCGCATTGTTACCGGTAATGTCGGTAAAGTACGGTAAATTACCATTGGGTTACAGTTACATGGTTATTGTCTAGATGAACCTCGTTTTATGAGGTGCTCATGGGTCAGAGCGGTGGGGCTTTGGATGTCGTAAACAATGGTACCAAATATAAGGTAATGGTGATTTTGGTACCTACAACTAATTTGTAGCATTTATTCCTGTATCAGATTTGGTAGTTGACTGTCAGTCTGATCACCTCTTTGGCTCAAATTACCTTATTCAGTGTTTTTTAAATACTCCATGGATTTTGATTCGGCTTTCGATAATGTTTTTTTTTTTATTATTTATAGGCCTGTATTTGACCACAATCTCAACATGGTAAGTGATATGGCCGGAGGTGGTAAGCACACGAATCCTGGAAGGAACTGGCTCTCAAGTGCATTGACGGAACACATCGATAGGTGCTTGGCGACAGATTTTCAACATGAGGGTGGTAGCCAGTCAGATGGGTACTACAATGTACCCTACCACCGTGCTATGGTTTCCTCACGATGTTTTCCTTCACCGAATTATTATGTGCAAACCTCTGAATAGTATGCATGCTAGAACGAGCATTCGTGATGTTGACCAAACTTAGCAGATTGGGTCTCCTAGATTGCTTTTGCTGTTTCGCCAAGAGAGTAAAAGTTAATTTTACAGAACGAAAATTGATTACACGGTTAAAACACCTCTGAGTGTTGTTAAACCATGAAATGTGAAATTATGACTTCAATGGTGTAAAAATGTACATACATATACAATTTTTATACAAAGCACTGAAATGTACTTAGAAAAAGCTTATTTTTAACCAGTTTTCTATCATACTATTTGGACTTCATCACTTACTGCCAAAAGCAATGTTCTTAGATGCTCATTAACAATAAAAAAAAATCTTTTATCCTTACAAAATCATTATAAGCTCGACGTGACTAGAAAGCAACTCTAAGTAGCTGTACCACAGTTGTTTTATGGTACAAAAATATGTACAATATATCTAGAAAAATTTTAGGTAAGAGTTTGTGAAAAATAAATTGTCTAATCGAAAGTCGCCGTCACGCTTCGTTACACAAACTTGTAAGTTGTAACACAATGCAATGTTACATGCTACGAGTAAGATAGATAAAATCTAGAGCTAAACGCACACTTGACGACTCCAGATTGTTAATGAGATAACGCCCATGTCGTAACAGATTGATGTGTACGTTGCCTTATGGTCGGGGAATGTAGGGTCAGCAAACCAAGTTTTTTTTCATTTCGTTTACAAGTAAGTTAAGCTCCAGATAAATAGGCGCTGTGCTGGGACAAGCGGTGCAGTACCAAATGACAGCGCTTAATCCCTCTCTTCTCTTCTTCAAGAACCTTTTTCAAGAAATGTGTGAAGTATTTTTCGCAGATTCAGCAACACTCAGTGACGTCTGAAGCTAAGGTAACTGTTTACTATCAGATAGGCCATGATTGTTTACAATCATAGTAGTAAACAAAAGATTTTAATAAATAGTAAGGTATTCTGAAATTGAATTTACTTACGGTGTCAAATTGTGTCTAAAGTTATTACAACTTTACTGAAATATGAAATTGTATTAAAAATATGAGTACGTTTAAAAGAAGACTTAAAAAGAATTATAAGTAGTTGAGTTCAGTAACAGTAATAGAAATCGAAGAAATATCAACAATGTATGCGACACCGATCGTTACAGCAATAAAACTGTTACACGTATATAATTAGAATTGCGATGCATAATAATAGTCGGCAGAATGGATACAAGTTTTACCGTCTCAGAATACATATATGAATTTAAACATTTATGCTTTGAATATTAAAGTAGCTACATTTTTCCAAGTGTAAAACAATTCAACTGATAATTCACAATTTAAAACTATTGTATATTTGTTTTAGTGACTACTAAAACTAAACTTAAAATAAATTAAATCATTTAAGTTTATCTTTTTTTAAATGTTTCAACACTACTCCTAATGATTTCAGTGTTTTGAGCGAAGGAAGTTCAAATAACTCCACATTACCATAATTTTTATATGTATCTCATTATTTTTTTTATACCACTAAGGTGGCAAACAAGCATACGGCCCGCCTGAAGGTAAGCAGTTACCGTAGCCTATAGACGCTTGCAACACCAGGGGCATAACTCGCGCGTTGCCGACCCTGAAGAAATCTCTTCACACCCTTTTTGAAGACGTACAACTGTTCTGGCTATTCAGCAAAAAACAGATACAACAATGAAAAAAAAAAACAAAAGCTATTTTAAAATCGGAAGTCCTGACTCCCATTACTACGATATAAAAAACTAAAATAATTAAGTCCAACTTTTTCTGCGTTCGGTCCCGCAGGTCAGCGCTTGTCTGTACACTCATCTTTTTTCTCTTTTACCCATTAGTTTCTTAATTAATATCCCTTGGCACTGCGACCCGTGAATGCAGGGCAAATCAATCATAATCATATGTTATAAAATATTTTAATTTTCCTTAGGAACCACGGGTTTGTTGCTGGAATTCTGTGAGATAATTTTATTTACCATAATTTTAGAAACGTTATTTTTTAATTTAGTAGGGTATTTTTTATGTATTTTAAAACTAAAATGTCGTTTATTTCAAGATTAGAAAATAATGAAAATATTACAGCTGTGTAAATATTTTTACAGTATACATTTTTTAATAGTTCATCAGGATATAATCAGTTAGGTTTCTGAGATATTTTTTCTGACTCACCATTTTATATTTCTTGTTTAATAAAGATGATGAACACACAGTCATTAAAAGGGTTGGAAGTGATTGCATTTTGTAATTCGCCATATATTTCAGTTTTAACTGCACATTTTATTACTGAATCGAATTAACCGACCGCACAATTTTTAACCGCTCTATGTTGTAACGAAAGTCAGATTTATACCATTGAGAACAAGGTTTCAATTTTATTTGATGCTACTAAAATGTTACAGTAACATGACAAAGTTTATAAGACTTACAAGAACTTAGCTGAAATAAATGAATCAAAATTCAAAATTCAAAATCATTTATTCAAATAAGTAGACCTTCGCAGGCACTTATGAAAAGTCTGACTCTAATAATCTAATACCGGTTCGAAAGGTTGCATTTGCTGAGAAGAGCCGGCAATAAACTCAGCAATTACTCTTTTCAAAACAAGCTTAGATTCATTACATAATATTTACATTCTAATCGCACTGGTAACAATTGCGTGCCAAATCAAATTATGATAGAGTTTATGAAGTTTATTTTCTGATTGATAATCTTTTAAAACCTATTAGTATTCTTTTACCTAAATATGCACATAACTTAGTGGTACCTAGGTACTAGAAAGTGCCGAGCCGGACGGCCTTCCACCAGGTGTACATATGGCCTAGTCAGAGTCCCTGGGCGCGCCGCTGGATGCAAGCGCCCTCAAATCTATAGGGAAGGACTATATTCAGCAGTGTAGGCATCTTTAGGCATAATATTATGATGATAAAGAAATGAAAACGGGATCATCTTAGTATGTAGGTACTTTAGGATAGCTATACTTAAAGTTAAAAAAACTTAACAAAAAAGTCTTTTAACCTAGAAAGCCATGAATCACAAGTTCATCAGAAAAAGCGAAACCGCGAAACTGTCAAGTGAAATCATCCATCAAGATGACGACGGACAGACAGATAAAGCGGCTACGCAAATTAATTAATATTGAATCATGCTTTAATGTATGAATATGAGAGAATTCGTAGAATAAATTGCTAAAGCATTTTAACTTTGATTCTGGTTTTGACAGCGGCTTTTTGATCAACTTTTTGTGAATTGTGTTTGATGGCTTTACATATTAAAGGGGCGTATGTAAGCTAGACCGGTGGTCAAGAAGCCTGTTTATGTAGTTAAGGCGCGGACTGACTACGATTTTGACAGCACTCGTTCTTCACTGGAATAAGGTTGAAAATGGTAAATCATAAATGTGTCGATTATGAAATGGACTGTTATTTACGGGTTATCTTTAGATTATACACATTAAATTGATTATGTGTCCGGTTAACATTCTAATATAATTCTGTATCATATATTCTTAAAAATAAATTTGCTGTCATCGCTGAAAATATGGAGAATTTCGACGCGAAAGATTTTTTTATTGGGAATATCAAAGCATTTTTTAATATTCTATTCGGTTAACATTTTTCTCAAAACCCTCTTCTGTCCACAGTATTTTTTTGTGTTAGGTATTTTCATTTCATTACGTCATACTCGATTCTCAAAGAAACCGATTTTTGTGCATTTGAGCTTACACCTCCCCTTAACATCCAATATTCAAATAAATAAACTTTCAATAAATAACTGGTTCATTTGGTACATAAGCAATTTGCACAGGTTTTAAAATGTGTCCGTCACGTTCTAGCATAATATTATAAAAGGCGGTGCTATCGCAAAATCAAGGATAGATCGAATATAGATAGAAAGCGTCTGTTAGCAAAAAAGCATACGGCCCGCTTAATCATTGTAGATGGTAAGCGGTTACCGTAGTCTGTAGACACTTGCAACACCAGGATATCACTCGCACATTGCTGACCCTGCAAGAATCTCTTCATACCCTTCTTGCTGTTCTCCCTTGGGAAAACTACGGAGGAAAGCAGTTCATTTTATAATCATTTAATTTCAAAACCAACTATCTATCTTATATAAAATAATTTAAAACAAATATTTAACTTAAACCGGATCATTTGCAAAATTTCTCATTATCTAGTCTCATTACCGTCGAAAAATGTATCATTAATGAATCATTAGTGTGCCCTAATAAATTTGAACGATCAGGTTATTCATTACCTAATCACGCCAATCATCCGGGATGAGGGGTGATTTGATTGATGACTCATCGACCGTGAACTTGTGGATGGGAACCAAATCAGACGGAAGGTTTCCAGTCAATCACTTTTTGGGGAAAATATTCTGTTTTTTTTTTTTCTATGAATTAACTTTTATTTAAATACAATATCACCATGATAAGTGATAATATATCAACTCACATTAGAAGGAAACTAAACTTTCCTCTAACTGGTTTGTGGATTTTTAACGTCCACCTATCTGATCCCAAACCTATATATTTTTCTATTCTTATTATATTCTATTCTATTCTATTCTATTCTATTCTATTCTATTCTATTCTATTCTATTCTATTCTATTCTATTCTATTCTATTCTATTCTATTCTATTCTATTCTATTCTATTCTATTCTATTCTATTCTATTCTATTCTATTCTATTCTATTCTATTCTATTCTATTCTATTCTATTCTATTCTATTCTATTCTATTCTATTCTATTCTATTCTATTCTATTCTATTCTATTCTATTCTATTCTATTCTATTCTATTCTATTCTATTCTATTCTATTCTATTCTATTCTATTCTATTCTATTCTATTCTATTCTATTCTATTCTATTCTATTCTAATACAACCCAAATGATTCCCACCCTCAAATCATCTGCAATGGCCTCTCAATTTCTCGATATAAGGTGCATCTCTAGCATAATAATTTTCAAAATTAAAACTGCACATCATAAATTAATAACTAACTACCTCCGCTTCCTTTAAAATCTTTTTAATGACAAGTTCTCATGCTCTTTTGAGTTTGAATGTCCCAAAATGTTCTGAGGATCACTCATCATGTGAAATTAGGGGCTATCGTAAGTATACGCTTTAAACGTTGTCCATTGTACAAATTATTGTGTAGTGGACATGAATTGACGTACGATCTCAATTTTACAGTAGTCGAGTTACAATAAATTATATGGTCCGAATTACAGAGCACCTACTATGGAATTAAATCGAACATAAACGACTTAATACCATCATTATTTGATAGTATTTTATTTAAACTATTTCTAATGTCAATCTCGGAAGAACAGAAATACAGAAGAAAGAAACGCGCTGAGAGGAATAAAAAAACATACAGTGGGTTTAAAAATGTACAGTAGTAGGGGTTATGATGACCGAACTATAGTGTATCGTTTTTCGAAGTACACCCTCAGATTCAAACCGGTGCGTTTCAGCTTTGCTGATGAAGTAGTTTCATAGTAGGTACAAATAGAGGGCGAATTATTGTACTTCGACTCGATGCTCTCGTTGATCCCAGACCTAATCCCTCTTATTATGTGAGATGGTTTAAAGCAAGTCTAGCAAAACTTAGGCTTTAACTATATCTGTCACTTTCTAAATGAAAAAAGAGCTAGGACTTTCTTAAAACCTGGGTTTTACTAGACTTGGCTTAAACTATCTAATATAGTTCATGATTTCTAAAAACCAAAAATAATAACTATCCGAAATATTACCCAGACCAAAATCGATTTAAAATCGAGAACCAAGAGTATCGAATCAATTGCACGATAATTCCTAACATTACACCACTATTCCGTCTGTCGCTGACGGCAGATGATGGCTGCCGTTACGGTGACCACCTGTCGATGTGTTCAACGTATTATTTTGACTAAATTGATTACACTTTGATTTCATACAAGGATTGAAATGAATATGAATGAATTAGTAGGAAATTATTGGGTAAAGTGTCAATGTCGAAGCCGAACTCACAAGTGATTCAGAGCTCCTCAGTCATTGCCTCCTTATGTGTGTTCTACCGCTTGTACAACGGAGAGTGTTCTAAAGAATTGTTCGACTTGATGCCCACGGCTTCCTTCCACCATCGCAACTCTCGCCATCGACAGGGAGTCCATCCTCACACATTGATACCAGAATTGTTTCGTACTGTGCGAGCTCAAAGGAGCTTCCTTCCGCGGACGCTCAGACTGTGGAACGAGCTCCCTAGACTCCCTACCGTGGTTTTCCCAATGGAATACAGCATGGGGTTCTCCAAAAAGGGTGAGAAGAGATTTCTGTAGGGTCGGCAACGCGCGAGTGATACCCCTGGTTTTGCAAGTGTCCATAGGCGGTAAACGCTTACCATCAGGCGGGCCGTATGCTTGTTTGCCACCTTAGTGGTATAAAAAAAGTCACTTTTTTCTCGGAAACACGGGTAAACCGCGAGACGTAAACTAGTTTTAAGTAATACCTACATAAAATTAAATTGTAAAGAATTGTTATTTTTAAAAACACCTACAACTTACCAACGCTTCACTAAGTTTTGATTACTTTAGAGCTCACAAAAGCTTACTCATAAAGCCTTCGGTAATAAAGAAACCTCTTACAATAATAAACAGCTATATATAGGTAGCGAAAATTTATCAGATAAAGGCTGATGTTTTTTCATTCGTCAATGTTGAAACTCATGCATTAATGTATGGAGCGGACAAATTGGCAAGTTGCCTCTTTAAACCGAGTATTTACCGGTTGCCGTGACGCGCATATATTACGGGGATTCATTTTAAAATAAATAATATTGCTGCTTTTATTGTTGCTTTTTAACTTTTATGTTTTAATTGTTTTATTACTGAATAATGCGTTACCACAAATTAGCCCAAAATATGTATGATGTATCAGAATGCTCAGACTCAAAAAAAGTTCAAAAATGGGAATATGGCTAAAGTCGCGGGGGTAAAGCTTATCTAGTATTTGAGTAGAGTATTTGACGTAAATCATTACTGAAATTTTAATTTTTACGAGTTCATAATATACCTACCTACAAGGTCCACAAGACAAAGTATATAAAAACAACATATTACCAGGAAAATGTGCAAAAAAATATAAAAACAAAATATAACCCATATCGTATTCAATACGTCAACACAACACCTGCAGCGGACGGCGACGGCGTGTCCCGAGTAATAGTCAGTCGACATTGATAGATAGTGCACTATTTGAATAATGCGAACCACCCTGTACTATAATAGTCATATAGTGGTGCTGCTGAATTTATTATTCTAATACCGAGTTCATATATCAGATGTGGTTTTGATAGTGGTGCTACAGTTTAATTTAGGTCACTTATTAATTTTGTATTTTAGTTCTACTAATGTTCATACCTCGCGAGATGAGACTTTTTCCATTGTTACATTTTACTCTGATATAAGTGATGCCCACGGCTATCTTCTACCATCACAACTCTCGCCGTCGGCGGGGAGTCCATGCTCATACATTGAAAACAAAATGGTTTTGTATTGTGCGGTTTCAAAGGAGTTTCCTATCGCAGATGCCCTGGCTGTGGAATGAGCTCCCCGCCGTCGTTATACCTAGACACATGGTGCATGGTGTTTTTCAAAAAGGGTATGAAGAGATCTTTGCAGGGTCGGCAACTCGCGAGTGACACCCCTGGTGCTGCCAGGTCCATAGGCTACGGTAACTGCTTCCCATCAGGCGGGCCGCATGCTTGTAATTTTTTATACAACGTAAAGTAGCAAACTTTAGGTTGCATAAAATAAGTTTTTGTTAAAATTTTCATTTTTAATACAAGCTTTTTTTGGTGACTGTACTTTTTGTTGACTGTACTTACATTTCAAATTCAAATTCAAATTATATATTTGTTAAAATAGGTTCTAAAGATTCTATTTTATGCATTGTCTTCCAATATACTAATGTACACCAAATATCAAGTCAATCCGACCACTGGAAGTGGGTGAAATTCAACTTGCAATATTCCACCCGAACGAACAAACATTATACATATCTTGCATGTTAAATAAAACCTTGTAAAATAGATTCAATTTTTATGTTTCAAAAAAGCAGTTTGAGCTTTTTACAATTTTACTTCTCGGTTTTTTCACAGAGGTAAGTTAGTATCTACACAATTGCTTCTCGTAATCAGTTGACTGGCAGTTACGGTTTTTTTTTCATATATAATTATAGGTCGCGCTCCCATTTGTTAGCCAACGGGTTTAGCTTTGAAGAAAAATCCATTGGGTATATTATATGGGTATAACATGCTATATAAATCGTCCACAATCAGTCCACATAAATCGGTCACTATAAACTTGACAAATCCCTCATGTAAGCCCGTAAGGGATTAATTAAAAATAATTTAGCGTTAAAGTGTACTGTCTCGTGTTGAAGCTCATAATTGCATAGAAAATATGTGCCAGCCGAGCTTTCATTATGTCTGCCGGCACTTGCCTGAGCGCGTGCGGGCGCATTACGGCGAATGTAAAGGTTAAAGTTCAGGTTCTTGGAGCTTTTTGTGATTGCTAAATTTATTAACGACTCTTCTCAGAAATCTTCAGGACTAGTATTACACTCAGATGCAGACAGTTAAGAGTCTAATTTATTGAAAATATAACATCCGTACAACAAATGTTGATTATTTTGACGTGTCGTGTGACCATATCTAAATTTGTAATACCTTTTACGGTACACCTTGTCTATATTCAGATTCTATGTAGCCTTACAAAGAACCCTTGCCCAGTAAAGTCAGTTTACGGCCTATGTATGCATAAGCAGTCATTGCTTGCCAGCGATTTGTTACTAAGTGTCTCCATCTAAATATAATTTAAATTGGCTAAAATTATTTATCTAGGCTATTGTTATATATATTTTGTAATTGTAATACTTCTAACTACATATTAAAAAAAAAGACAGCAAAAGTTTCTTGCCGGAGTCTTCTCAGTTCAAGTTGTATTTGGAACCGGTGTAGAGGTTTGTTAACGTTCATAAGTGCCTTATCAGGGCCTAAATTGAATAAATGCTTTTTAAGTTTGAATTTGAGTACGTTATAGAGTTAAAATGACTGCCAGGAATTACTTTTGACATATCGAAAGTAAGTTTAACTCTTTTGCTGTTTAAATAAAAACGGTGAAGCAAATTCATGTGTTTTCATCATAATGTTAGAGTAATTACTTATTTTAGTAACTTTTTTTTATTATTATGTATTTGATTCTGGCAACAATAAATAAGGAGCTGATTCAATAATGACAAGTTATAGTTTCTTTTCATTTTACTATAGGAAAAGAGATAGCTTTACCACATATAAGTACGTGTAATTTATAAGGAAAACTATTAGTTCCTTTGTTTTAAGAATTATGACTCATAAATTTAAATTCTAAACAAATGTTTTTGAGTCTACATTCGTCATAGCAAAGCCTTACGTTTCTCGCGTGCCTTACTCGCGTGACGGCCTACCAACGCCGCTTTTATGCGTTTTCATATTGTAAGCATGGGGTACTTCTTAACCTATATACAGGAGTGAGTGGTTGTAAGCATTTAGTTGTTACACTGGGCTTTTATAGTAATGCATCGCCGATTGTATTGCCACTTCTGTTTATGTGCAGGGTCGTGATGAGATCTTTGACGCAGCTTGCAAGTTTGAAGATTCCTTTCAAATGAATTCAAGATTTAATATATTGCTAGATGGAACTGAAAAAAGACTAAAACTAAGCACGAGCTATTGGAATTTTAGTGAGGACCTTATCACGTGTATAATAAAGTGAGTATTCACTTAATCAAAAGATGAAGTAGAGAACATATAATTGTTATTGATAAGGTTATAACAGCTAGCCAACAAATCAATCTCTCATTCAAACAATCAAAGAAATAAATACCTTATCATTGCGCTATTATTACTATATATAGAGAAGCTATCATAAGCAAAGGTTATGTCCCATTTTTTTAAAGTCAACTAAAGTTCTCTTTAGCGCTGAAACAATAAATTAGTCGCCTAAGCAGACAGTATAAACACGTAGCGCTATCAGAACGCTTCTAGGAGTATTTTTGTCGCAAACACCTTGATTTTCAACCGACTTCAAAAAAAGAAGGAGGTTCTCAATTTTTTGTATTATTTTTTTTTGCTTTTTTTAAGTTTGTTACCTCATAACTCCGTCATTTATTAAACGATTTGGAAAACTATTTTTTTAATTGAAAGGGTACACTTCCCGTTTAGTTCCATTGTCATCAGATCAGGATTTGATGACTTCTTAGTGTACTTTGAAGTCGGTTTAAGTTTTTTGTAAAACAGTCCAATTATCATGTGTGGCGACTTCTCTATACGTAGTAATAATACCTCAATGTACCTTATTTAAAAAATAAAAAACAAACAAATTAAAGACATTTCCAATTACAAAGTTTTTTCGGCTATTCCACCATTTGCTTTGATGGGCGCGTCAACCCATTTGATTGGACGCACGCCCAGCATCCAATTGAAACTGTTCTAAATACAAGTTCTTTTCAAATTCAAATTTCGAATTCGCAACGGACAACAGACAACGACAACACTGGGCCGTTTGAATAGTGACGTGAATCGAGCTCGTTGAATCGATTATTCGAATGAGCTGTCTATCTGATTGTACCCGATCTAGTGAACGAGACCGTCTCATTCGGAGCATATGTTGAAAGGGGGTGAATGATGTGTTGTTTTGTGTTGCGAATGGGAATGGCTCGAGAATGTATTAGTTTTTTCTCTTTCTGTATGCGTACAGCAATAGGTTTAAGGCGTCGATGATTTACTTTAAAAAATATTTTCATTTGTAAAGGTTCTTTTTTCGCAAGTATTAGATAAACTGATTGAAAATTTAATCAAGCTGCATGTATAGTATTTCAATTTTAATCTTCAAACTAGTTGTATCAAAAATAAAACAACTTAAAAGTATATAATTAAATTCATTCAATTATTTATTTTGTACCATGAACCTTTCAACCACTTTGTAAGATTAACAGATATGGTGTAGGTTCTATTTGAGTACTTTAATATTAATAACCCATCGAAATATCTCCAATAAATCGAATAAAGATAATCGAGACACATTTACATTATCTCAACAACCCTATTAATGCTAATGATCAGAAAGAGACAATGCTATTGAAATATTATTCAGATCTAAACGCAGACAAGTATTTCAAGCAAGTATGTATCTGTAAGCATAATATCTCATCAAACGGCCGAGCAGTTTGAGATCCCATTAGGATAATGCTCGGCCGTAGTTGACTAATGGTCGTGTGTGTTCAGAGCTCTTTCATTCACTTGCTCACTCATTCGCATTCTATTCACTCTTTCATTCGGTCGGCTATTTACGGCTTTGTAGGTCCGAGCGAGTGATTAAAATAGTTTTTAGTTTGTACCGTTTCTGCCCACAACTATTTCGCTTTATAGATTTGTATTAATCATGACCTAATTAATGCTTTTAACTTTCAACAAAATCCAAAACATCATTACATGAGATTACTCAGCAGAATAATATGGAATTGAAGAAGATAATTACTCTATTGGTGACATGACGAACTCCATCGCAATGAAAGTCACTTCGATTAATTTATACACGTTCTTGGATCAACTATACAGTAGCCAATTATGAACAATTGCTAGCTAGCAGGCGACAGATGTGCCAAATATTTTCATATCTAAGAAAAATAACATTAATTCAATCAACCAGTATCATTTGAGGTCACCTATCGTCTTCTCTCTTAGTCTTGAAGGCCAATCACCGTGTCTCTAGATATGGTATTTGGCCTGCTTGTCAAAGTCATTGATAACCACTAGAAAACTACTTACGTTCAACAATATCCCTCGACTACATAACCATATTAGGTACATAACCATGATCAGATGGTTAAAACAAAGTCTAGTAAATCCCAGGTTCTAAATATCACTATAGCTTGTTTTTAATAATTTCATATTATAAGGGGGTATGAGTCTTAAGTCACAAAAATCATTATTAAACCATGAACATCAAAGGCAGTTCAAAGTTTCAGCAAGCAAATAACACCAATTCATTTAGCAAACTGAATCATAATATATCAGTTTATTCTTGCAATAAACAGCCAATAGATGCAAGTCAACGGTCCGTTCCTCACTAATACGATAGTTCCAAATAGACAATTCTGTATTTAGCGCGCCAACTCACGCATTAGCGTCAACCATCAAATTAAATCCATAAACTGCCGCAGTGAGCCCACAATACGATTTTCCAAACTATCGATTGTAACCACAATCGATTCAATACTCTAAGCTCATCGAGATAGAATCGATTCTGGCACGCAATCCAATATTCGTATCGTTCGTAAATTTGAAGAGCCACTCGCCTTTTCAAAACCGAATCGGAATGCCCCGGAGTGCCGTACAAATTTAGAAATAGCTGAAATATGCTTGATCTAACTCCATTCATAAATCCTTATTCCGATTTCAATAGAGTTTAAATTCCAGTGTATTTTTGTAGAGATAAACCGATAGGCCCTCATCTTATACTCTTTTTTTGTTGTTTTGAAGGATTTTTCCCACTTCGATCCACGCTCTGGTACTTTAGATTTGAACTAATATTTGGGTTTTATATTTCTGATACTTTTTATATCTTTGTTTAACGTTGGAGTAAAATAGACTTATAATTAAAATAGATAGATAGTGTTATTTTAGGTATTCGGAAAGGCATTTTCAAAAGGTGCGAAATCATAATTGTATCTTTTGTACAGCATCCAGGATAAAACCTTTAAAATAATAAGTCCAATGAGGGGCCAAGTTCTAAAGGGGATGAAGAAAAAGGCAGAGGTGACACCGAAGCTTGTTGTACAATAAGGTTACATCTTTTAGGAAATCATAGCTAACATTATTTGGGTATAGATTTAGACGCCTAGTTTACCTTTTATGTGTGGTTTGGCCATGTCTGTTGAGACAAATGCAACGCAAACCCATCAAATAGGTATATGTAATGGAGCACGGTGATAGGGTACTTTGTCCAACCCACTTGGCTATCTAAATCTATACCCAAGCACCAATCAGAGTGTCAGTTCTTTCTAGGGTTTGTGTGCATACCTCTTTCGGCCACCTTATCACATACCACATAGTAAGATGGTAGATAAACACAAACTTATAATATATAAAAATAACTAAAATAATATGTTCACTTACGGTCCATATAAATCTGGTGAGATTGTACATACCTGAAACAAGGAAACTTTTGTTAAAACAACTTTAGAAGCTTATCTCGAAGCCTTCACATAACATGTAACGTCTTCTCTTGAATGAGACCTAGTAACACAATTTTGCCTAACTTAGTGTCCCAAGTAATGTTCTTAATTTAGCGTTAAGCTTAAGCCTCAAGGCTAAATAGCTTGTATTTTGTACCTCTATTTATGGTACAAGACATTGGGTAGTAGCGAATGCATTAATTAATAATAATAAATTCATAATAAAGAGAGAAGATTTGGATTTTTGTATTTTTGTTTGTATTGAATAAACTCAATAACTACTGGCCCAATTTAAAAAAATCTTTTACCAGGAGAAAGCAAAATTATCAGTGAGTAACATAGGCTAAATATTAATCTTTAGAAAATTAGGGATCTTTATGAAAACTCCAATAATGTAACCGAAACTTTACCCGGGCGACGCCAGCCACAAACAGCTAGTTACACATATTTTTCAAGAAACGTCTACCACCTTAATAATTTTATATATTATGTAGAGCACATATATTAATCTAAATAGATGACGCGAGTGTATGTACTTCGCATGTCAAAAGCTGTGTAAAAAGGGAGAGCAATGCTATTCTTTTGAAACTGTTTCACGCGGACAGGTAACTCGCATAAGGCTGAATGTCCACCAGAGATGTAAAGCGAGAGATGTGTTTAGCTGACAAATAGGATGCTTCATTTTCACTTTAAAACTCTAATGCCAACCTAACTAAAACAATCTTGTGACATTATGGTAGGTATACAAAAGTGACACGCTTGGTTTTCAAACGGATGGAGAAACTTGCGTTAACTATTTAGATTTATGACTGTGATGTAGAGAGACAAGTCTTGATATTTATTCATCATAAAATTATCAAACATTGATTAGCTAAAATTCCGAAGTCTTTATCTGACATGTGACATTTGGTGATCGAAAGAGTGAGACGGGGCACACTATTACACTGATTTTGTTAAAAAGCGATTATGAAAAAGGGGGTTAGTATACAGCGAATGACCTATCACATGACTCCTTTGAACCAGTTCAAATCTTTCATAAACCCCTGAGGATATTTTGTGAAGATAGTTGATTATGAGATTTATAATTACTACTAAACTGCTAAAATTTTGCGTCTTAGCTTCGTGATCTTCGCACTGAAGCAAAAATTCTCCTTCTACGTCAATATTTTTATTTTAGCTCAAATGATGATTCAGCTGTAGTTGACAAGTTGCAGTTAAATCTTATAACTCCATTGCTGTGCTTGAAACTCCAAGAGATAGTGATCACTATTCAAAAGAACGACCAAAACTGCTTGCTCCTTTTATGAATATGATAAATTTTACGAAAGAAATAATTAATGATACAAGATGCTATTTTCAAGACCCACGCATACGTAAATTTGTTTATTATAATAATGTTTCCATTCTTTCCTCATACAGAAATTATGAGTGTCATAAGTTCCACGTTACGCCGCACATACGTTTTATTACACAAGAAAATGTCTTTATTAAGTCCATAGCATTTGTCTTATATGATATCTTATCGTTTGCCCTCGCTTCCTTGGTATACGACATAATCTTCCCTCTGTACCGCTTTATTAACTTTTACGATTGTACTTCATAACTACAGCGTTCGTTGCGGTCTCCTTGATGTTTCCTTCGAAACTGCTCCTTACAAACCCAGTAATAGATGCGTTGTAAGCACCTTTCTTGCCACAAGATACATTCGGTTGTGGTTTAACTTTATTAATGTTAGTCACAGTGTCTTAACACTTTTTCATAAGATACGTTTCTAATGTTGATTTTTCTTCTAATATGATTACTATTTACTTTCTCGATAACATAAAAAGCGTATAAGCCGCTTTCTTTATGATTTGTTATACAATTTGAAATGAAACCTAGTATTTCTTTATTTGCTGATTAATAATAACCACTCTGGTTTTATTTACTTTATATTTATCATAAAAATTTTGGTTCATCCAGTAATGGAATTTCATTAGCAGCTGGTGTGAAACACATAATATATCATGCAAGTATTCTAATCAACAGACACGTTCTAATTTCTCGACTCACAATTTTCGAGACAAAAGCAATGTCCCTGGTAAATTAGGTCAAGTCACCTGTCCCGAATTAATCCTGCGGTTTCAGGGAATTCTGCAGCTTATACTTGATTAAACCAAATCACGTAGCCACTGCACATGACATTTTTGGTTTTCTCACCTGATCAAAAGACTTTATCTTTGCCACGAATTTTAGTGAGGTTTTCGAATAAAGAGATTTCAACCGAAATGCCGTAGGGACATTTTATTCCTAAAATTCAGACGACATGCAAAAATGTTCATGAAAAAATAAAGCTAGTGGCTATATTTCGCTTTTTTTTTGCTTTTCGTTCCACAAAGGTAATTTCGAACCAAAAATTTTAGGTGAAAATAAAATTGATGAAATAGTTTATAATAAAAAAATGGCGGAAATGCAAGCGAGAAGAAACTTTCTCGTCAAAACAGGTTAGCTCTAGCACTAGAACAATAGCGTTAGTTCTCCTCAGACTGAGATGGATCAGGCAGTTTATGAGGCGAAGGGTCGCGCATGCGTTGTAAATTATAATCTGACGCCCCGTGAACTGACTATCGAAGTACAAATGAGCTGAGAAAACCTGAAGCTGCTAAAATTCTTTATAATTTGTTGGATGTGTTGTTATTACATAATACTTAAAGTTTTAATTCAATTTAGGCCCTAGTTACTATTAGGACCTAAGAAGCTTTGATATTCTTGATTCCTCACTGAAACTAAAAAACATTCGAAGGCTAACTAGTCTAGTATTGACTAACATCAGATAATTTTTTTGGTTAATCGGAAAATTTCTAAATACGATTTAATTATTTGTTGATTCAAAAATGGACGAGAGTGGACGTGATTTACAAACACGAGTTAGGCAATAAAGTCCTTTAAAGTTATAATTCTCGATTAACCTCTCCTAAATACCATAATCTTCACAACTCCGTGCATTAAGACTGGTGAAACAAAGCACAAACTATGTACGTAGATCGAACGCATAAATCTGTGTGCCTAACGTAACCTAGGCTGGGCTATTCGCAGCCCGAGGCACGAGAGGCCAACTTATGCACGGGGAAGAGTTCGAGCAGACAAGATGTTGTATTTAAATGGAGGTATATACTATAAACATTGATGTAATGGAATGTTCTTGGTTTGAATTGGATTATTTGAGTTCCTATGTACATGAAACATTCTGAAAGACTACACGTTATAAGTAATCAAAATGGACAAAGTAAAAAACATAATAATAATCAAGATAAATTTGTAAGTTAAAATTTATAACCCTAACTCAAACCGGTGCCCCCTTATCCTTATTTAGCTTTTTTACTATCAATAAAAGGAAAAAACTTCACCAAAAGTGAGTGCCCTGAGGATTTTATACCCGACACGGGCAGCCGCATCTCGGCCCAAAGAGCCCATGGGACCAATTCCGTACCATTTAAAAATTTATCAAATGCACTGCAATGGAAATATCGAAACCTTATATACACGTACGGATTCGGCTAAAAGCTGTAAAATACTGAATGTTTTGTAAGCGGGGGGTGAGACTGAAGATTTACAACTGTTCAAGTGGCACTCCTAATAGACATATATAACATTGCGGTCCGATTTATAGACTATATTTCTTTTGTTTTCGACGATTTATCGTGCGCAGGTATTCAGTGGATTTGGACCTTTTTTAGAGCTCTCTAGGTGCGATTACGGCTCTTTATGGGATAGTTTGTAATCAGTTACTATGATTTAGTTAGATAATTTAGATTTTATTTTATTAAACGCGTAAAAAGCCATCCTGCGTCAGGCAGTGGGAAATAACCATAATGTGAAAACAATAAAAATCTAATATTATCTGAATTCTTTTCACTCAGCCGGAAATCTATTACATCGCAGACATGACATTTATAAAGACATTATAAATAAACCGAAGCGCATCCAAAATTATCCAAACATTACAACTACCTAAAAAACGGTGTAGTTCTTTTTTCATTAAAAAGTGATTTAGATAAACTTTAAAACGAAATGTTGGAATCATTTGTCTCAAGATTTGTCTCAGGCGACATCTGTGAGTAAGAGCTTTAGGATCCAAAACGTGAAATAGTGTAACTCCTGTTTTTAATGTTTTATATTATGTTATAAAACATTATATCTATCAAATACCCTACAACCTCATGTATATTATGTTTAGTTTCCTGACCGAGACCATATTGATCCCGCCGCAGGTTGTGGGTTCGATTCCCAAACAGGACATGCATTTGTGTGCATGAACATGTCTGTATTTCCTGAGTCTTGGTGTAATTATGTATATTATATGTATTTACAAAAAAAAAGTAGTATATGTAGTAGTTATCAGTTATCTGGTTTCCTAACCTACCTATCTAACGATAATTCACATGTTTCGATTGAAAAATTAAATTAACGTACGGTAAGTGTATGTGCGGCCGCCATAGCTATACTTTTTAATACCTGTACCTTAAATAATAGGTAAATCTAATTTTGATGGATTTTTATGGGAAGATTCAGTATTTTCATAGGCATGAATGTCCCATCGACTTGGATTTGCTGATTTTCTCAGAAGTTGGTAACTACATGACCTTATAAATAATGAAAGCATTCAATTTTTACACATAAAATCTAATCTAACCCAAAATTTAAAAATTAACACTTACACCACTTTTCCAAAGGCGACGGTCATATTTTAATCTGTTTCACAGGGCTGCATAAATATTTATTTAAGTTTTAATTCCGGCTGCTACGTCGCTTATTTGAACAGGCAAGGGTGAATCATGAGAATGTCTTTCTTGTTACTTTTTAAGAAGTTTCACTTTTTGTCACGATTGTACCAACGTTTTTTCGATGTTTATCGTATTAAGTAAAAATAACAAACCATTTTTGTTTAATTAAATATGAAGATTGTACTCTTCTATTGGTACTGTCTTATTGTATTATGACTTGAAACTTGTGGATGAATAAAGGATTTTTTTTTTTTTTTTTTGACCGTGTGTGATGAATGTCCCAGGATATTTATTTATTTTAGCCCAGAACTTGCTAAAAGGATAGAAAGTGTGTTCATATTTATTTTTAACCAAAATATATAATTAGGGCCAGGTCTTTTGTCTTTTATCTTTGGTCAAATTGCATCACTACTGCGGCGCAGCGGGCACAAGCCTTAGAGTCTAGATTTTAGAAATTTTAATTTTCATAGCCTTGCAACTCAATACAAAAAAGGATCACTATCAAATAAGAATAAAAGATTCAATTGAAAAAACGGCTATACTCAGCCCGTACTCAGGCCGAATATATAAATTAACCCATAAAATCGGAACTATAAAAGCTGCTCTAAGCCGATACAGTAATACGGTATCGGACTATCCACTACGCACGTACATAGACTCGTTTACTAAAGATTTACGCAACAGATAGATCTCGATAGAACCCTTTTCAGCCGTTTTATATACCTAATTCTCTAGCCCTAACTTCAAAAAGTAACAACTCCTTAGGAAACTCAATCTAACAAGACTTTCTTGAATCGAACATTGAATTCTAATACGACAAACCTATTTTACACGTTAATAAGTTTCCACACATCTTACATAACTAAGAAATAAAGTTGAAACTCAAATGGCATGGCGGCATATGCTTTGGCATGGTTTCCAGGATGCGTTCCGGAGTTAGATGTTGGTTCTGGCCATTTTTCTCTATCCCTTTCCAATTGGGCCGTAGAATGTGATTCTTGAAACATTCACGGAACGATCTTCGTAGTATTATGTGGATTAACTTACTGTTAACCGACCGAATACTTCTAGAGCGAATTTTTAGTGAAAGTTGTTTTTTTTTTTTTTTACTATTTATAGGCCTGTGTTTGACCGCAATCTCACCATGGTAAGTGATTATGATGTGATGTATTAACGACGATTCTTTGATGGTCTGATTTGTCACAAAGCATTGTTTGCTATCGATTCTAATTTCTAAGTAAAATCAATGATTTTCATGCCCAAGCATCATACAATATTACGTATTTTATTACAGACTAGCTGGTCGTGTCCGGCGTCGCTCGGGTGAAATTTATATACTTATATAGCCTAAGTTAATCTGTGATAAATTAGCTTTCTCCTGGTAAAGAATTTTTATAATTGGGTTATTCATTACAAACAAAAATACAAAAATCCAAATCTTCTCTCTTTATTAAAATCAAAAAGTCATTTATTCAGTTTAGGCCTATTCTAGTAAGGCACTTATGAACGTTAAATTGGTACATACAGTTGAATTTACCACCGGTTCGGAATACACTTAAACTGAGAAGACTCCGGCAAGAAACTCAGCAAGGTTTTTTTTTGTGGAAGATCTTTTAATATTACAGCTTTTTTTTTCAAATACTTATTATTAGTGTAGATAGACTTTTATCTAATAAATACTTAAACTTGATTATATTAAAGCAAGCTACACCTTGTAATAATTTCAGTTTTCCAGTCAGCCGGTCACTAGCGTTCGGTCAATTTGCAACATCAATTTAAATTGAATTTCGAACGAACGATGAACCACTCGTTCAATTTCATTCAAATCGATTGTAATCATTTGCTTTTTTGAGTTGAACGGCTAAAAATGCTTTTAAGTTTTCAATTGATTGTAGAGCTGGATCTATGGTTATGTTTATTTGATTGCTTGCGAAACTTTCAAAACTTAAAAAGCATTTTCCAAAAACAACTATTATATTGGTAATCTGAACCATCTCCAATCACACCTATTCGTCTTCTCGCACCGCATCGATCTTAGCTCAGTAATGATTAGCGTCAGAAGGCCAGTGGCTCAGTCTAATTGGCGCAATCGTTCACTCGACTGCCGAGGGATGGGTACCATCCGTCAATGGCAGAAGCCATTTGGTCAAAAGGTAGTAATTGGTGGTATAATTGTCATGTTAGATTTGACAGGTTGGGATGTTGGACATATTTTAGTGCAAGGTAATGACTAACAACGTCTGCTTCTATGGTTTATAAATAATAAATAAATAAATATCCTGGGACATTCCTCACACACGGAAATCTGATCCCAAACTAAGCAGAGCTTGTACTATGGAAACCAGATAACTGATAATACATATACTACTTTTTGTTTGTAAATACATACTTAATATACATAATTACACCCAGACTTAGGACATACAGACATGTTCATGCACACAAATGCATGTCCTGTGTGGGAATCGAACCCACGACCTGCGGCGCGTAAGGTGAACCTTAACCAACTGCGCCATCTGGCCTGTCTTCTATAGCTCATAGTTATCAAGACTTGGATTGACTCTTTGTAGTTCATTTATATAATGGAGTAGGGTCGATAAGTCTTCAACTAGAAATTCAAAGTCTTTTAAGTATGTCACCATATGTGAAGATGTGGCCATGGATGGTAAGCAAACTAAGCCTGAAAATGAGGCTTTCAAGTAAATGCAGTTGCCGTAACAAACCAGTCGGTACATGACGACAGAAGAGTAAAAAGGGATAAGAAACATTTAAAAAGCTGCTAGAATATATTGGTGGAGGGAGACAAACTTTTAAAATCAGAAGGTCTAACATAAGTCTACAAATAAAAAACAGTAACCCCCTTATTCATAATCGCTTTTAAACTAAATCAGTGTAATAGTGTGCCCCGTCTCACTCTTTCGATCACCAAATGTCACCAGTCAGATAAAGACTTCGTAATTTTAGCTAATCAACGTTTGATAACTTTATTATGAATAAGGGAGTAAGGTATATTTTTTGCTTAAAAAGATAAGGTCAAATCAGGGAGTTAACCCTGAAGAGAACCTAAGGTAATACAAAAGATTAACCCATATTTTACTGCAGCATATTATAGTCTCGGTAAATCAAGTTTATTTCGAGATACGTTTAATGAAATCGAGTATAATATAGGAATAATAGATAAATTAAGTCCTTCGAATATATTGGTTCCAGGATATCTTTCCAATACCGAGTTCCAATCTAATACAATGAATAGGAATAGCTTATTTTATCTATATCTAGGTCTCAAGAGGTTCTCATACATATGAAGGACTTTGACCTATATCATCTAATTATTATTTAATAATACATTTATTACAGCCTTGTCTTGAACTAATAAATACTTAGATTCCTTAGAATTCTAGGAGAATCTAATGTTATCCCAACATGTCGTTCTTTGTACTTCAGGCTTAATTTCAATGGCTTTTTGGGGTTCCGTACCCGAAGGGTGCCAAACGGGACCCTAATTACTAAGACTCCACTGTCCGTCCGTCTGTCTGTCTGTCAGTGAGTTGTATCTCATGAACGGTAAGAGTGCTGAAATATTCAGAGAATAAGTATTTCTATTGCCGCTATATACCGCCGCGCGCCTTAAACAAACCGTTTGTGTTTAAGGGGGACCGCGGCTATTGTGCGCGAAATGCCACTGTGACGTATAAGACACAAGGTTTAATATTAACTGTCATTTAGTTACTGTTCCATATACATTTTAACTCTGACAGGTCTCTCTTGTCTGGTTATCGCGCCTAACAACAAATAATAAAAATGAAATAAAATTAAAAATTAAAGGTGGCGTCCATACAACAGACGTCTTTTTTGGTGTTTTGTTTTCATAGCACAATGAGTTAGTTAATATTGTACGGAACCCTCCGTTTGTGAGTCCAACTTGCACTTGGCCGGTTGTTTATCTTTGCTTAGCATTCTTACCGTCATTATTTTCTAGGGTGCTATACCTGTACCTATTCACCTGTACCTATTCATTGATTTGAATAGTGCCAGGACTATTCATTAATGCCACAATGTATTCAGTCGAAGTTTTATAAGTAGTAGTTGTAGTATATTTATTTAGCTTGAATTTAGGATTATCTTCAATCCATTTATTTTGTTTTTCTCTTTCCCGTTTTCTTGACATGAGATAGTTTATGAAGTATCTAATAAGCATAATTCTAATACAACGTCTTGGCCAGTGGGGTGATTACGTAACTAAATTTCAATCATTTTCGAATTGAAATCGGTTCAATATAGCGGTTTTACCATACTATTGAATATTCTGTGCTAATACCTATTCATTGATTTGAATGATGCCAGGACTTTTCAAATGCCACAATGTATTCAGCCGAAGTTTTATAAGTAGTAGTTGTAGTATATATATTTAGCTTGAATTTGACGTTATCTTCAATCCAGTTTATTTTGTTTTTCTCTTTCCCGTTTTATTTATTTATTTATTTATTTATTCATTGCATCACATGTGTGTAGTAAGATGTTAAACAATATGAGAAAGTTCACATGGACCCTGTAGGGCACAGCAATTATTCAGTAATGATAATATAAATTTAAGAGTTAATAACTAGCCTAGAATCATGTTACATACACATTTAGTTTTAAAAGTTATACAATAAAAACAATACAATAAATTAATAAAAATACCTAACTCTCAGTCATGTCACATTTGATAAAGATTAATATATATCGTCAATAAAAACAAAATTAAAATAAATAATTGAAATTAAATATCTCATTGAACAATTTAGAACAGTATAATCGTTAATTCATTTATTATCATATCTATCTGTTATTAAATTGCATATCATTATTCATTCAGAAAATCATTTAGTGTATAATAGCATTTATTTATTAGTAGTGTCTTTAGGCGTTTATTAAAAATATTTTCCCGTTCCTCGTTTTTTATATCGTCCGGTATTTTATTATATATTTTAATTGACATTACATTAGGACTTGTACTGTGTAATTCTAATTTTGACGTTGGTAATATCAATTTGTTTTTAAAACGTGAAGCGTGTCTGCGTGGCATATCTGATTGATTTGTATAAAATTTTGGATATTTTCTTACAAACTTACAAATTTCTAAAATGTACATTGATGTTAGGGTGAGAATTTCGTGTTTTATAAAATGAGGCTTACAACTTTCCATGTCACTTATATTTGCAATAATTCTCACACATTTTTTCTGTATAATAAAAAGATCTTTACTATCAGTACTATTGCCCCAGAGCATTATACCATACGTGAACCATGCATATGCGTATGCATAGTATATAGCTAACGCGGTTTTAAAATTTGTTGTTTTTTTTATTTCACGTAAGGCATATATAAATTTTGCTAGTTTTGTTTTTATCTTTTGTATGTGTGCTTTCCAACTAAAGTGAGTATCCAAATCCAGCCCTAGTAAAGTGAACGTTTTAACACTTTCCAAAAGTATATCGCGGTATGTAAAATTAATATCTAAAGGACGCCTCTGATACGGTCTAAATTGCATGATCTTTGTCTTCTTGAAGTTTATTTCTAAATTATGATCATTCATCCAATTTGTAATGTTATCTAGAATATGATTCAATGTCGCGTTTAGGTTTTGACTTGTTGTACATGGTGTTAGAATGGAGATGTCGTCAGCGAACAGTACGCACGTCTCGTTAATTATTTTAGGGAGGTCGTTTATATAAATAAGAAATAGCAAACACCCGAGGACGCTTCCTTGCGGTATTGAGTTTTTAATAAAATGCCCTTTCGATCTCACCGAGCTAATAAGACCGGTTTCGTGGTTGAAGTTTTCAATTTCCACAAATTGTTCCCTGTTTTGTAAGTAAGACGTGAACCATTTATGAGCTAATCCTCTTACTCCTACACCATATAGTTTATTTAATAGTATGTTATATTTCACTTTATCATAAGCTTTAGTCATATCTAGAAGGATTCCAATAGCATATTTTTTGTAATTCATAATATTAAGCGCTTCTTGCGTAAAATTATATGCCGCTAAGACTGTGGACCGATTTTTCCGAAATCCATTTTGGCATTCATCAAAAACATTAAACTTTTCGCAGAATGAATTTACACGTATGCACATTGCTTTTTCAAAGATTTTTGACGATGTAGGTAGCAGTGAAATGGGTCGGTAGTTGTTGCGGTCTGTCTTTGAGTCTTTTTTATGAATCGGTTTTATAATTGATTTTTTTAATGAGTCTGGAAAGCAACCCTCATCGAACGATTGATTTATTAACAGTGTGAAAGGTAATGTCAACTCATCTGCGCATTTTTTTATCAGTATAGAAGGTAATTCATCGAGTCCATGGCTATGTTTACTTTTTAGATTTTTAATAATCGTATTAATTTCTTTCGGGTGGACTGGGTGTAGGTACATAGTATTATCGGTCGGCTGGAGCACCGGCCGGCCACGCGGCTCAGTGTCCCCACCACGGCTCGTTTCGCCTACCGATGCAAAAAACTCATTGAATGAATCACATACCTGCTGTGGGTCGGACGTAAGCTTATCGTGGATCTTTAATGTTATATTTTGTTTAGCCTTTTGTACTTTTTTATTTGTTCGTTCATTAATAATTTTCCACATTGATCTAGCAACGTTAGCCGAACTTTTTATTTCTCGAATGTATTGTATTCTTTTGGATTTATTAACCGTTTGTTTAAGTATTTTTTCGTATTGTTTGTAGTGTTTTTTGATTATAGGATCTCCGGAGTACGTAACTATTGTTTTTAATAATCGTTTATTTTTACATGATATTTTGATTCCTTTTGATAGCCAATTTTTTCTTTTATTTTGATTAAATTTTATTCGTTTTATAGGTATACAGTTGTTTAAGGTTTTTTGTAATTCTTCGTTGAATGAGTCGTAGTTTTCGTTAATATTATTATGTGTTTTAATAATAGAATTCCAGTTAATTTTATGTAGTTCTTCTTTAAAGTTTTCCATATTTTTATCGTTAAAACGTCTTTTATTTGTTTGCCATATTTTATGTTTTTTTAATATTTCTATCTTGCAGTTTACGATAATTCCTTTATGATCTGAAAATCCGAAATCAAGGGCTTGAGTATTTATTATTTTTTTATCAAAATTTACAAAAACTAGATCTAAGCAAGTTGAAGATGAATTAGTTATCCGCGTCGGTTCTTGTATACATTGAATTAAATTATATTCCAACAAGAAGTTTAAAAGTGTATCTGATTGTTTATTTTTTTGTAAGATATTAACATTAAAGTCACCTCCTAATATAATTTTTAATTTACTATATTTTTTTAAAAGGATTTCCAAAATGAATCGTAATTGTGTATAAAAAATATCTGGCTCTCTACTATTCCAATACATTGTTATTAATAATATATTATATTTAGTCAGTTCTACAGCACAAACTTCTAAAACATATTCCACAGACATGTCCATAATATCCTTACGTTCTATGAATTCTAAGTGTTCTTGCAAAAGTATACATACGCCGCCTCCTATGTAGTTTCGTCGACAGTATGATGTTGCGAGGTTATAGCCGCTGCAGTTAATTATTTCACATTTCTCTCGTGTTTTCTTCACATGAGATATAAAGTTTATGAAGTACCTGTTCTCTAAAGTTTATGAAGTACCTGTTCTATGTGTGTTCGCTTGTACAACGGAGAGTGTTCTAAAGAATTGTTCGAATTTATGCCCACGGCTTCCTTCCACCATCACAACTCTCGCTATCGACAGGGAGTCCATCCTCACACATTGAAACCAGAATTGTTTCGTACTGTGCGGGCTCAACGGAGCTTCCTTCCGCGGACGCTCAGACTGTGGAATGAGCTCCCCGCCGTGGTTTTCCCAATGGAGTACAGCATGGGGTTCTTCAAAAAAGGGTGTGAAGAGATTTCTGCAGGGTCGGCAACGCGCGAGTGATACCCCTGGTGTTGCAAGTGTCCATAGGCTACGGTAACCGCTTACCATCAGGCGGGCCCTTTGCTTGTTTGCCACCTTGGTGGTATAAAAAAAAACCTAATAAGCATAATTCTAATACAATGTCTTGGACGGAATACTGTCCAATCCCCGAAACGAATGAGGTCTAATAAGTCCTACAACAAATACAGTTTTGTATACACGAGTATAACCGAAATAACTAGTAATTTGAGATTCCTATAAGTTTCAAATTGTACCATAGAAGTAATTTCACCAATAATGGCGGACGCACCCCATGCGGTTAGGGTTTCGTGGGGTGCCGCATTATCGGACAAATTGATGGAAATACGAACCTAATCCATCTAATTCGTAAACATTACCTAGTTATTATATTCTTAGGAGCTAAGCTCTAATTTGTTAGCTCCAATACATTTTCAAAAGGCTTAAAAGGACGGAAGAAATAATTTGAAGGTTGAAGAAATGGATTGCAGTTAAAGCTCTTATATCGACAAGTGGATATCTTTATCTGGGTTAATCTTGGAACTATATAATCATTCCAAATAATGTAAATATAAACAAAACCTATGAACGAATTTCAATAATAAAATAAAATAAATAAATAAATATCCTGGGACATTCCTCACACACGGTCATCTGATCCCAAACTAAGCAGAGCTTGTACTATGGAAACCAGATAACTGATATAATACATATACTAAATTTGTGTTTGTAAATACATACTTAATATACATAATTACACCCAGACTCAGGACATACAGGCATGTTCATGCACACAAATGCATGTCCTGTGTGGGAATCGAACCCACGACCTGCAGCGCGTAAGGTGAACCTTAACCAACTGCGCCAACTACTTCCACTACCACAAATATCCCATTTTCTTTTATCAGAAAGACCTGCCATGTTCAAAACACGGCAGGTGAAAAAAAATCGAGAAAAAATCTTTTATAACGCACGTCCAACCCTAAAATACACAAGTGACCGTTGGAAAACAAAACAACACTTCAATGGTAGCAAATATGTAAATTGCTTCGAACAGTGGGTCACTTCGACCCGAACCGAAGCCGATTGAGAAATTAATTATGTGCCGAATGTGTTGCCATCTGCCGCATCAATATTCAATCCTATTGGGAGCGATAGGCCTGCGGTGACCGACCGATATGTTAAGACCCCATTCGCATCGTTATAATACCTCAAATTCGTTTCACATTCACGGAGCGGCGGGGGGGTTGGTATACAATGTGATCCTAGTCTGAAATTAGTACACCGATTTACTGGGCATTTTGGTATTATTACTTTGAAGCTTTATTATAATATTTTACGGTTATATTTATGGTGGTATGGGACTATGGGACTTCTGTAGTCCCTAAATGTAAGGTTTTTATTATGTGATAATGGATTTAATAGGCAGTTTAACCTAGCTATAACAAGCCTAATATTTTTTAAGTTGTTTAATATACTATAAAATAATTAGCATTTCGCGATCCCGTCTTATCCCTTTAGGAAAAAAAAATTTTTTTTTTTTTTTTTTTTTTTATACTACTTAGGTAGCAAACAAGCATACGGCCCGCCTGATGGTAAGCGGTTACCGTAGCCTATGGACGCTTGCAACACCAGGGGAGTCACTCGCGCGTTGCCGACCCTGCAGAAATCTCTTCACACCCTTTTTGAAGAACCCCATGTTGTAGTCCATTGGGAAAACCACGGCAGGGAGCTCATTCCACAATCTGAGCGTCCGCGGAAGGAAGCTCCTTTGAGACCGCACAGTTCGAAACAATTCTGGTTTCAATGTGTGGGGATGGACTCCCTGTCGATGGCGAGAGTTGCGATGGTGGAAGGTAGCCGTGGGCATCATCTTAAACAATTCTTCAGAACACTGTCCGTTGTACAAGCGGTAGAACACACATAAGGAGGCAAAGTCTCTCCTCAGACTGAGCGGCTCTAAGCCGCTTGTGAGCTCGGGATCGTCCACTATTCTAGCGGCACGTCGCTGAACCGAGTCTAGAGGCCCAAGCTGGTATCCAGGTGCCCCCGCCCACAGATGACAACAGTACTCCATATGAGGCCGGACTTGCGACTTATAAAGTTGCAGTCTTTGCCCCGATGTGAAGTACTGCTTCGCTTTGTTGAGCACTCCGAGCTTTTTGGATGCCAGCTTAACCTTGTCTTCTAAGTGACTACGGAACAAAACGTCGCTAGTAATGTCAACGCCAAGGATCCCGATGCTTTTAGTGATGTTCAAGGACGCGTTCTGGAATTGTGGAGCCACAGCAAATGGGGTTTTCTTAGCGGTGAACGCGCAGGCTTGAGTCTTGGTGGGGTTGAAATGGACTAGGTTTAGTCGACCCCAATCGGAGACACGAGTTAGTGTACTCTCGATTTCAGACAACAGCCGTTCGCGGTTTTCCTCCACCTCGGAACGAGGGATATTAGCACGGCCCGTGTAATGAGCGTCCCCTGTACTGTCGTCTGCATAACAATGAATGCCGTCAATGGACAGCATATCATTGATATGCAGCAGGAACAGTGTTGGGGACAGCACAGACCCTTGCGGGACGCCGGCATTTATGTCCATGCTATCGGAGCAGCTACCGTCAACGACGGCTCTTATGCATCTGCTGGACAGAAAGCTGGCGACCCATTTGCATAGTCCCTCGGGAAGCCCGTATGCTGGTAACTTCGCTAGAAGACCTCGGTGCCAGACCCGATCGAACGCCTTCGCCACATCTAGGCTCACTGCCAATGCCTCACCTTGACTCTCGATGGCGAGTGACCAACGGTTTGTGAGATACACTAGAAGGTCGCCAGCCGAGCGACTGTGGCGGAAGCCATATTGTCGGTCGCTCAACAAATCGTGATCCTCTAGGTATCTCAAGAGTTGCGTGTTGATCACTCGCTCCATGACTTTGGAGAGAAGGGAGGTGATGGCGATAGGCCTGTAATTCGATGGGTCCGATCTATCACCCTTCTTGGGCACTGGGTGCACGTGGGCAGTCTTCCACGAAGACGGGACTTTCATTTTGGTGAAGGAAAGCGCAAAAAGACGCGTCAGTACAGGACACAATTCAGGAGCACACCGCTTCAGAACCACTGCCGGTATGCCGTCTGGCCCACTCGACTTATGGACGTCCAGAGAAAGCAATTCCCGCCGGACCTCCCGTTGGGTAATGCTTATCTCCGGCATAGAGATGTCACACCGCGGGATGGTAGGCGGTGTGGCGCCCCCGTCATCCAAAGTCGAGTTGGAGGCAAAGAGAGAGCCCAAAAGATCAGCTTTCTCCTTTGCACTATGGGCCAAGTGTCCGTCCGGCTTACGGAGTGGTGGCAAGGACGACTGACAGAAGTTTCCTTCAGCAGCTTTGGCAAGAGACCAGAAAGCTCGACTTCCAGAGGGAAGGCTAGTCAGCCTCTCACCAAACCTGCCGACGAAATCGAACTTAGCCCTGGCAATCATTCGCTTACTGAACCTCGAGGCAGCGTTAAATATGCGTTTCGCATCAGTTCATCAATTAAAAGAAATCCTCCCGTTAAGAAAACCTACGTTATATACGGAACATTTGTGAATATCAAGTAACCCTGTGCTCTGAGCTTATTACCATAAGGTTCTTTATTGAAACAAAAATAACGTATTGGAAATACAGGTAAAACCATATTACCTTCAATTATTTCGAGGAAAACTTTCCAACTAAGCACAGTCATATGTTAATTCAATAAACAAGAACAATGAGTAAGTGCCGATGACTAACTCAAGCACGTGGTTATCGTATGTCTGTCCGTCTGTGGTCAATTGTTTGACAATTAGATCCGTGTTTACTGATACGTCTGACTCATGATGGTAACGTGGTAAGTGACATTGATATGTGTTTGAGGAAAATGTTTTGTAGAGAAATCCTACTTATTTAAATGCGATAGTTTGTGTTTACTGTTACTGAATCACAAAAATAGATTTGGATGATTTTTTCAAAAGGTCATGCCACATCCCAATGGCCCGCTGTAGAAACGTCCGACTGAATCATTGTGTATGATTGAGATGGCTTGAAGTTATGCGAATGAACTCTACATCAACGGTAAAAATATGATTTGGCCTCATACTTTCATGTCGGTAATACATTAGATTCTTCAAGAAGCATCCAGGTGATTCTCGTAGTGGTAAGTAGCAATCGTCAGCAATGTTTGTAATAATTATAATAATTACGGTGTGTATTATTAAATCCAGATAAATAACATTACTTCGTGAGAATCTTCCTCCATCATCGAGCATTGTGGCTGAGTCTATGACTTAGCTCAGGCATTGTACTAACCATTCTTCTAAGAACATGAAATGCATCTTTAAATATTTTGATCATACTATCTCTACTATGCTTAGGTAACATGTGGTCGATATTCTGCATCAAAATGCTGTTTCGCTCTCCAAGTTTCATGTAAGCTATAATAATAGTGTTAACACTTGATATAGTCCATGCATGTTCATATATACTATATTATATTACGAAGGTATGTATGTACATAATATGCATTCTCATGCATAATGTATGGGGGATCATCGCGGTAAACGTTTATCGTTAGGGAGCATGCAGAATGACCGGAGCGAGTCGGATTACTGGATGAGAATGTATTTCGTCGATAAAGTCTATTTATTGATATTTAAGTTTAGATCGGTGGATAGCTTATTAAAAATAGTTTCTGAAGGTAGTAAAACGGTGATGGATACATAAACTGATCTGATCTGATGATCTACGTTAGTTAGTAAGTACGTTGGTCACGTTAAGTTTAAATGACTGGTTCGCAAAGCCAGTTTTTTTGGTGAAGTAAATCATTACAAAACCATGATATAGAGATCATATTCAAAGACAACCTATGTATATATTGTATTCCATAGCCTATGGCTTATGACCTCAGTTCTTCATATTGTCAGGGGAAGCGCGTGTGCTTAAAGAGGTGACATACATGAGTTGTTGGTAATGATGATGGTATTGAGTGAATTTCAAAAAAACTAGTGTATTTTTATAAATTATTATAAAAACACACTAGTTAACTAGTACTTCAAAATAAAATAAAACGTAGATAAGTGAGGCTTTATATTATCGACTATTTATCTGTAAAATACATAATTCCTGTGGACTAGTGAATTTAGTTATGAGTAATTTTTTTTTTCAAAAGAAACTTGTTTTCACGCAACTTGACTACCACAACTACTATAATTATTGCCTTAGTCTAAGTCAGCTCTAGATAAGAGCAAAATTACTTCAATAAACAAGCCTTTCTTATGACTGGCCGCGGCGAGTATAAACTCTTCTTTATGTGTAGCATGCGTCGGTGCCGAGAAACGCATCCGGTCATATTTTCGACCGGTATTAAGAGTTATTGCCGCATTTTTATTCATAGAGCAATTTTAGAAATCCTTCTTCGGACCATTTGGATTTTTGGGGATCTAAATATATGCAATGACCAACATAAAGGGGATACCGTTGGACTATTATATGCATTTAGGACTTTGAAAAGGACATCTGCTTAATTTGGAGGGAAGAAAGCAATTCACATGACTGTCTGAAAAAAAGGGTGTAGGTACCTAATGTTTTTTCAGGGTTTATGTATATGAGTCCATTTTTTTATGTCTGATTAAGAAGTGTATGGTATAGTGTCGTTATTTTATAATTACATTTTAATTATTATTCCACTTTTTGTGGCGGCAGTCGTGTTTTTTGATAAGTACCTATTAACTGAGTAGTATGAAGTAGTTTTTTGATAGCATGGGATTCTTCAAAAAGGGCGTGAAGAGATTTGTTCAGGGTCGGCACCATGCGTGATACCCCTGGTATTGCAAGCGTCCATAGGCTACGGTAACTGCTTACCATCAGGCGGGCCGTATGCTTGTTTGCCACGTTAGTGATATACAAAAAAAAAAGTATAATTTCTTATTACTTCATCTATATTCGTCAATTTCTAATGACAAACACCTTTTTTAGCCCTTATCAATTATTTTAATTCATAGCCGATAAATATTTTCCTACTTAGAAATTCCTAGATAATAAACCTTGAAAATGTCATTAGTAAAACAAAACTAACAAACAAACATACAAAGGTAACCCTTCAATCGTCCTTCAACTCATCCGTAACAATTGAAATTCAATTTTAAGCTTAAACTCCAATAAACGCTCAAAGTGCTGTTGAAATTAATCAAAATAACCCTTAGAATGCTAAAGGGAAACTTAACAGAGCCATCGGGTGATCTTAAATCGCTTATAGAAAGCCCCCATATTGAGTTATCCGACGGTTAAACGTAAGTAATAATGTGTGGCAGGGGTACGGATACGGCGGGTGCTTTGGGCCCCAATAGGTACTAGTTTCGTCGAGATTGCCAAACGTGCAGTGAAGGGTTAGTACTGGTGGAAAATAATGATATATATTTTCTTTTTTTTTACTGTTTATAGGCCTGTGTTTGACCGCAATCTCACCATGGTAAGTGATGATGCGGCCGAAGGTGGTAAGCACAAAAAGCCTAGAAGGAAGTGGCTCTCAAGTGCAGCTATCGGAACACACCGAAAGGTGTTTGGCGACAGATTTTCAACTTGAGGGTGGTAGCCAACCAGGTGGGTACTACAAAGTACTCTACCACCGTGCTATGGTTTCCTCACGATGTTTTCCTTCACCGAAAGCTCAAGCTCATTGTAGGATTCGAACCCGGGACCTTTATCTCGGTATCCGACGTCACTACCACTGAGCTATCATCGCCTTAAATCTGAATTAAAAATAATTGTTTTGAAATAAGAACAGCAGTAAGTAGTCTATGGAATGGGCAATAATTCCAAAGTTATTCAGTAAATTTGCTTTTTATAGAAAACATTTCCAAACCGTTTCACCGACGTTCCCTAGGAATATATTTGTTATTTTTAGTTAAAAAGAATCCTATGTGTTAACCCAGAATATATTCTATCCGTATGCAAAATTTTATCCAAATCCATTACGTTGTTAATGCGTTATTATGTCTCAAATTACCAAACATCCAATTAGATATGAGATTAATGATTTATTTTATTAGTATATGTTTTGTTTTATTTTATATGCCAACGGTACTAACCCTATTTCGTAGTTAGGCCATAAGTTATCGGGATGCGTTAAAGGCCCACCTCTAGTAATTAATAATGACTGAGATCCTCGCACGATGCAACCTCGGTACAACGTTTAGGCATTAGGGCGCATGTGAAATACTTACTGTTTTATAACATATTATTCAACCTATTGTGGGTATGTGGTTCTTCTTTTCTTTTAGAAACAAAGCCTAGAAGGAACTGGCTCTCAAGTGCAGCTGTCGGAACACACCGATAGGAGCTTGGCGACAGATTTTCAACTTTAGGGTGCCGAATGGGTATTACAGAGTACCCTGCCACCGTGCTATGGTTTCCTCACGGTGTTTTCCTTCACCGAAAGCTCAAGCTTATTGCAAGATTCGAACCCGGGACCTTCGTCTCGGTATCCGACGTCACTACCACAGCTATCATTAAATTTGGTAATTCGAATCAAATTAAAAAGTCATTTACTCAGTTTAGGCCCTGATAATAAGTGAGGGGTAACAGCAGAGGCGAACAGCTAGCACAATGATAAAAATATCTAAAGTGTGCGAGTACCGTAAAAGTCTACAAAGTCAATCAATACAAACCTACATAGAACAAAACACTCATCCGTCCGTATCATTTGGAATGCAAACGATTTTGGCATTCAGCTGTTGTACGGAGAGCCATGCCGACAACGAGCGAACTGCGGTACTGCGTACGCGACGAGAATGAACCATGATTTTAATCTATGTGCGTCTTGAAGGATTAGTGACTTGTTGAGTTTTTGATTATAAGGTGCATTCACACGTATCAGACACGTCACCACTACGTGACTATGCGATGACATGACGGTGACTAGAGAGTGCTGGTTATTAGTATATCTTGTGGTAAAAAATCTTAGTATAGAACTACTATATACTGTATTGATAGCCGAAGGTGGTAAGCAAACGATGCCTAGAAGGAAGTGGCTTGCAAGTGCGGCTGTCGGAACACACCGATAGGTGCTTGACGACAGATTTTCAACTGGTGGTAGCCAGCCAGGTGGGTACTACAAAGTACCCTTGCTGTAATACTCTATGGTATGGTATGTGGTATGGTGGTACGCTTACTTGCTTCATCTCTAATTCAGCTTTATATTAATGCTCAAGGAAGGGTTATGTTCTCAAGTAGATAGGTCGTTTACATTCTGCTGTGACTTTGAGCTTTCAGTGAAAGAAAATTCAGTAAGGAAACCATAGTAACCTGCTATGAAAATCTGCCGCTAAGCACCTTAGGGTATGTTTCTACAGAGGCACTTACCGTGGTGAGATGAATTACCAAAATAATTGGTGAAATATATCGCTTTGATAGACGGATAGATAGACAGACCTTTCCTTTTTTACCTTTTTGGTTCAGAACCATAAAAATAAAGCGAGCAAAATTTAAAACATTACAAATATACTCTGTAACGTTAAAAAAGCTTAACGTCCCAACTGAAAAACTAACGAGCAACAGTCACAATTCAACGGACGAGTTAAAAAAATATTTCTAGAGCGTACTATAAAATATAAAAAATACTTCCAACATAAATATGTTATGGTGTTTAATCATGTATATATTTTAAGCTAATGTTGACGAGTATTAATAAATTATGATACAAAAATAACTTGTGGTATTTCAATTTATAGTGAAACGCACGCACACGTGGCGCCCGAGGCAAGGGTGTAGTGTACGTAATACGTGTTGACTTTCGACCATCAAATTTAATGTTCTGGCAAATATTAATATGCGAATTAAAAAATAAAATTATTTTATTTGGTTTAAAAATATCGGAAGAAGGAGAAGCGCTCGTGGTGTAGCATGATTAGCCGTTCTTAATCGATCGGCAAAGTTAAGCTAACGCCGTCGTGGTCGGTACCTGGATGCGTGACCGCCTAGTGGTATTTCAAATCGAGTATTTCCGTGCTTCGGAAGGCACGTAAAGCCGTTGGTCCCGGTTATCACTTAATTTGTGATACAAAGTCTAGAAGGAACTGGCTCTCAAGTGCAGCTGTAGGAATACACCGATAGGTGCTTGGCGGCGATTAGGTTAATGACTCTCGCAAACGTTAGACAATCGGTGGTCCTATATTTTATCGGACAAGAATCCCATAATATCATCATGACAATCGTTGTACAAAATGTGGCTCTGTAATAAATGCCGATCTAGAATCGGTACACCATTATAGAACAATTTCCAATTTAAATAAATTACAAAGAACAGTGAAAGCAATGTCAAAAAATAACGGCTAGTAGCCCTATAAAAAGTATACGTTATATTTTACGTAGTCACAAAAAAAGTATTTACTAATTTCATCACAATGTTTTAGATTTAGTTACCTATTTAACTAGAGGCATTTCAAATTCAAGATTCAAAAATAGAATGTTGTTTGACACATTGCATAATTGAATTAAATTAAGTTATAAAAAGTCACACATTTTTATCTAAACAAAAAATATCTCACGGGAATCCGTGTCAAAAGTGTCATAACTTTTTAAATTAATTGGAAGGAAGACTGACACAAAAATAACCAACATGGCATTTATAATTAGGTCCAGTATTTCGAAAGCGACGCGTATCGTGCGCGGGCGCATGCATCAAAACATCGTTTTGTTTCAAAGGGAAGATATATTTTACGACAGACGCATGTGAAAAGTCAATTTTTAACCGACACAAGTCTCGTGTTCTTAATTAATGACACTGTATGTCTTACACACGTCTCAAGCGTGAAATTCGATTAGTTTTGTTTTTGGTGGTCATATTTTAAGTCAACCGTGTTAGGTTTTAATTGGCACATTAATAATATTCTCCTGTAACGAATCAACTGTGTCACAGTGAATAAACAAGGACTGAAATACTTTTGTGTGACAGCCCTAATACATAAAATTAACATTGCAAGGTGCTCCTAGCCTCCTACTAAGTATAGACAGGCTCATACATTCGCATAGAAAAATTGAATTTGGTTTTATTATTATTGCACTTCATACGCGAGTCTGACTCGCAATGAAAAGTAACAGGGTCTTTTTGGCAGGAACTTGCAGCGTGACGTTGCGTTTTAGTTGTAAATTCGTGTATTTTGAGTTTTATTGCATATTATCGGTAGTAATCCAATAAAGATCAATCCATGTGCACCAGTTAAGTGAAATGAAGTGAATTATGTGTATCGTGACTTTTCAAGTTATCTCAAAAAGTACGTGAAGAGTTTTAGTACAATGACCACCATTGTAGTAAAACATGACTTTTATAGACGGGGACTGACTGAGAACTATATGAGAAAGTGATTAATTGTGACTGGAAATTATAATATAACCCGACACTGGCAGAAATAAATCCTAATTTGGATTTGGTTGCCAAACTCAAAAATAAAAAGAAGAAAAGTAATTGTAAGCGCCTTTGCACATTATAAGAAAATTTCTTGTGTCTGATAAGACTCAAGAGATAAGACACAAGAGATTTTCTTATAATGTGTATGGGCGGGTCTGATCAGACATTTCTTGTAATATACACGGTCTCATATGCAGACATATGAGACCTGTATCATATGGAGTATCACCAGAGCGACTGAATGTCTTATAAGACATGTCTGATAAGACACAAGACATTTTTCTTATAATGTGCAAAGGGGCTAAGTGTATGCAATTTTTTCAGGCTTGGACCGTATTTTTTTCAGTTTAGGTAGTATGCACATACCGGAGTTAAGATATAAGATGAACAAGCAACGAAAGCAGTTGAAAAGTGTCAAAGAGAGGCGAGAGGCGTGAAAGTGGCCGCAACGCACTCCCGACCAATTAATAAGTTTGGGAGGCTAGACGGCCGGACGGTCGACGCCGGACGTCCGGAGCGCAGTTGTCACACTGTCAGTACAGTTTGCAGAGATTAGTTCTATTGTTATATTAGGGATTGAAAATATATGGAGTACCTAGCTTCTGTAGTCGTGGTTACCAGATTTTAATGAAATTTTATTCTTGTTTTTGAATTATTTGAATCACATGAAGTATATTTTTGTCCAGCTCTTGAATATTCATGGCGGAGCAAGACTCAAACTGAAAAATAGAAAATGGTTTTAACTAGCATAGTCTTTTCGAAATCATCAAAGTCAACGTCAAAGCCATTTATTCAATTTAGACCCCAGAAGGGCACTTATGAGGGTCACATTTACTGAAGTTACCACCGGTTCGGAACTCGGCCTTTAACTGAGAAGAATCCGGTAAGAAACTCAGCAAGGTTAATTATTTTTAAAATTTTTTGGCTATGTTTGGCTTTATTTTCATCAAAAATCAAATTTTGTTATGGAGCCCGGCCCGGTCCCAAGTAATATACTTATCTAATAAATGCTGGAAATCTTGATTTTCTGCAAATTCAGAATCGCATTCGGCCGTGTTAAATTGTTTTCGACAGCAAACACGAACTTTGCAATAAAAATATCTAATAATCTAAAATGCTGACGTTACAAAATGTAACCAAGTGACAAAGACAGCGACACTGGACAGTCAGCCCGCGGGGGCTTGCCATAACAAACTTTACTGTTTCCTACACTACACTTACTACGCTCACTTAGCTAATATTTCTGAACTAGTACTACATGATAATAACATGGAACATTCTTTAAAAGCGGCCATAAGATCCCATAAGCAGAGCATGTACTATGGAAGTCAGTTGTTTTCCCAAGGGAGTACAGCAAGGTTGTCTTCAAGGTGTGAAGAATTTTTTAAAGATCGGCAATGCGTGAGTATCCACTGGTGTTCCAAGCGTCATTGGGCTACGGTGACCGCTACCATCAGGTGGGCTATATATTAATAGGGCTGTGACGAATGGGAACCTGTGAGCTTAGTTCGAGATTTTTTAACGCGCTCGAAATTTGTATGGCGCAGGACGAGGCAATTGCTGCGTCGCTAGTTCAATGCTATACAAATAAGAGGTAACGTCAACCTTGCCCTCAGGCCCCCAATTCTCATGGTTTCGCCATTATTTATATCTGCGGATAACTTACGAAAGCATATTGAATTTGAGATAACTACCGTGTCATTCCACAAATGTCAAATGTCTAAGATACAAGAACCAGTCCCCTGTGCAGTGCCCATATTAGTAAAACAAGTCACTAATATGCGCGTATGGAGCCTTTTTAGAAACAATTCCCAGTAAATCATATTAAAAAGGCAATTATATTTAACACACACATAAATACATCAAAAGGACCTCACAATTACTCAATAATCGTAAATGTTGGTAATTTATAACCAAATCACCGAAGCTATACTTGTAACAAGCAAAAATGTGCTCTATCTGAAGTAGAATAAGATTGATAAAAAGTTACAATTATCATTAGATAATAATTCTGTCTAACACCTTAATTATTCATAATGTCATGTGTTGATTTTAACGTTAAGGTTCTTGTGAGTTAGCGTTAAACAAATTAAATGGGTATAAGTTGATAATTATTTTTGCATTAGCTTTCTCCCGCGGGTTTTTCCATATTGCTGAGGGATCTTAACTATCTTCGGAATAAAAGTTAATCTTCGTTTCATTCCAGGAGATGAACTGTCAATTTGCTAAATTACATCTAAATCCGTTCAGCCATTACGGCGTGATTGAGTAATATACTTTCGCATTTATAATATATATACTAGCTGTCCTTAGCTTAGCTGTTTCATCCGCATTCCTAAGATAAAAAGTAGCCTATGTCCTTTTCCATACCATAGGCTATCTACATGCCAAATTTCATGATAATCCGTTGAGTACTTGAGGCGTGAAGGCGTAACAAACAAACAAACAAATAAACAAAAAAACTCACTTTTGCATTTATAATATTAGTTAGGATTAGGATAGTTAGGATGAATAGAATTAAGTTTTAATAATATTATTGTCGATGCCTAGGTTTTACGCATAAGTATGTAAGGTTCTATAATTAATAAATAACCTTTTTAAGTACCTTAATGTCCTAGTTATTTAATGCTGAGCATAGTCCCCTATCAGGCCACAGCCCTAACTACTCAGTAAAATTTAGGCTATGTATTTATTTTAAATGATACTAAAGTAAAAAAAAAAATACAACTACCACGTAAGTGTGTACAAACCATTACATCGCACCTCGTTAAATCGCAAATCAATGTTAAAAACAGTCATTAACCAGTTAACAATCGTTTAAAGTCAAGTTACATGAGTTTAGCCGTGTGATCATCAGGTCCCCCTACAAACGGTGTCTGTCACGCGATTTGTTTGAATTTTACCCGTTAATGGGTATTAAGTCGCAAATGTGGTTATGTTCTTTTGTTGACATTAAACTGATGAAATAACTTTAGTATGTTATTACTTAGGTGTGTGTGTGTATTTTTTTAAGCAGGCATACTATCTACCTGAGGTACCTTCTACCTTCCCTATTTCCAATCAACTTGGGGTCGGCGCAATATGACTGCTTCTTCCATTCGTCTCTTCTATCCGTCATACCAGCATCCACTCCTCTCTTACCCATATCATCTTCCACACAACCCATCCATCTCTTTTTCGTTCTCCCTCTTCCGTATATCCATCCACTTTCAAATTCCTAACTCTTTTAGTCACGTGACTTTCATTCCTTTCATAATATTTCCATGCCCTATAAACGGTTCCCTCTCAACTTTTCAGTTACTGGAGTTATTTTCAAGCTTCCCCTTATGTCCTCACTCCTCATATTATCTATTCTTATCCTCCACTCATCCATCTCAACATCTACATCTCAGATGCATGCAATCGTCTTTCTTCCGTCTTCTTTACTACCGAACATTGCAAATCAAACATTATGAGAGGTCTTATCACGGACTGATACTTATGGATATAGTCACCGTAGATTATGGACATTAGGCAATTATTGTTTTCTACCTTTCCGTCACACGATCCCGTATCTCTTAGGTATTGTATTTTGAAAAACTATGCCTTAATGAGTATTGACGTCATATAATGATGAACCTGTGTGCATCATTTCAAGATTCTAGGCTCTATATGTTATCTCAAAATTCAAGCAAATTCAATGTGTTATATCACTATATCTGGGGATATAAACCCATACAAAAGCGATTAGCATAGCGTTTATTCGCTCAAAGAGCAGCTCGACTGGGGAAGTACCTGCACCTTACAGAATACCGCAGCATTGGAGAAGGGGGAAGGGTCCGATGCCCCATGTGTTGCAAGCGTCCATATGGCTACGGCAACCGCTTGTTTACGAACTTTTGAGTAGGATAAGGTAATATAATAAATGATGAGGTAAAAGCCAATAAGAGTACCAACAAATCTTTCCTCATTTTGATATGCCTACTTACCAATATTGGCTATAGGCTGAACAGGCTGTCGATTGCGATCAGCTGGTTTCGGCTGACCGTCCTCTCAACTCCTCTCCCATCCCAGAGCGTGTCACTCCTATATACCGCTCACTCCTCGTCTTATCAATGGCTACTGCGATATATTTATTCAGGTCCCAGTTACTACAAACTATATTAGTTGTATGGTGGTTGATGCTTGAATAGTTGTATAGGACATGAGTCGGTCGAGTGTGATGCTAATCATCATTATCATCATCAACATTTGCTAGTAAAGTTATCTTAAAATTGTTCTAATATAGCTTGAGATATAAACCTATGCGATACAATCTCAGATTAAGTAACAGCCAACAATAACACAAACAAAACTTTCACATCTAAATCACCACTTGATATCGAATAGAACAAATTTTTCCAACTAAATACATAATTCATGCGAACCGTATCGATAATCGGCGAATGCTACCGGGAACATTTTCTTTGTGAACGCCTCAGGCTACGCAGATAGGACGCCAGGCAGAAATAATAGGCCAACTTTTATCAGAGACAAGTGAACCAAGGCCTTATCAGTGAAATACTCTTTCAAATTACAGTGGTAGTGTAAGTTTTTATCAGTCTGCCTCGGGCTATGGACCTCGCCTAATCAATAAAGAGAGGCTACTATGTATCTAACGGTATGGCCAGGTAGGAAAAGTGTTGCAACTTTGAAATATTTAAAAATATGAGTTTTGTTTTTAATAAAATCAGTGCCTCTTAATATGTATCACAAAATCTACAATTTATGTCATAAGAACTAATAACAAAGAGCTTGGAGGAGTTTTTGGTGAAGAAAAAAAATGTGAGAAAACCATTACGGTGTACGTACTTTGTAGTACGCATACATTCTAGTTGAAAATCGAGCATTTACAAGCGGTGTGTTTTGGCAGATGCATTTCATTTGCACATCATCCCTTACCATGCTGAGATTGTAGTAAAAAAAAAGCTAGTACATAAAAAAATATATATTAATATGCAGTTTTTTATTCCATAACTATAAAAAGCAGTAGTATTACAGTATAAACATTCCTGTTCAATCGATTTTTTGACTTAAAAGACAAGTTTATACTACTAAGGTATCAAACAATCATACGTCTTACCTGATGGTAAGCGATTAGTGTAGTCTATAGATGCTTGCAATACCGTATTATTACTCGATCTGACGATTCAAGCCAAGAGCCAACATTTGAATACCAAAATTAAAATTAGTGCCACGTAAGACAAATCTTAATCCATGCCCCAAAAGCAAGCCACCCGCAGCACATATTACAAGTTATCTGTACAGATGTCATACACACAAAACATTTTCCGGGTAAATGTAGGTTATCACGCTTCACAATGGAGAGGGCCGGTAGCCGGCGCGACTCGGCCGATCTGATAGGCCTCTTGCCAGTAGCCTCAGACTTGGCTCACTAACAAATATGACTGGAAATACTGATTGTAGGGTGACTGTGATTATTGGGAAGAAAATTGACATTTTTAAGACAAGTGAAAATCTGGCTACTATATTGAGAATCAGTTTAGTTTGAGGCCGTATGTAACGTTTGGGTGGATCACTACTTGCCATGGTGAGATTTTAAACATAAGGAACTAAATAGTATGGGCTCTGATTCTCGTGTCATCAGTATTGATGTAGCAATAGAAATTTGGCGAAAAACGTGACGGTGATTATAAAGTTATAAAAATGTTGACACACAAAATAGGTACCTACCTACGTGATAAGAATTACGTTATAGCAGTTGAACTGAACTGACCAAAATGATTCAGGTAAGGCTCGAGGTTGGGTCGCGCGTCCATACAAAAATATGCGTATGATTTCACTATTTTATAAATAATTTTATACTATTTGAAATAATAAATACCTACTTTAGGCGCCGATCCCACAGAAAAGAGTTCTAGAGTTCCGAGTTCTGCATTCCGTGTTGACTATTTTGTGCACACAGCAAGCAGTCTAGAGTTCTGCAATATTCGCTACTGATCGCACATCAGTAGGTGAAAATTGGGGTACCTGGATCAGAGGAGATCCAGGCACCACCAATTTTCACAATCATTCATCCATTCTGCCTAGTATTCTTATATTTTAAGTATTCGTTCAGAACAGATATGAGAAAACGTACCTATATAATAATTCAAGCATTCTGATAAATCCAATTTAGCCATTCAAGATCAAAAGAGATTAGGAAACCACCGGTTTTAACTATCATTCATTCATCTACTCTACTATACTCTCTGATTGAATCAGACGATAATCAAGAATCCCATCATAATTAATTCCAGTATTCTGATTGGATGATTATTGGATAGGTTTATTATATCATTTCATAGACAAGTTGAATTACATCATAGTAAAATCTATCGTAGAGGAGGATTACACTTATTTAAACACAGTATGTATGTTTCATTTTATCCTATTTAGATATTAGGAACGATATTTCATCAAGTGTATAGGATGCTAAATAAAAGAAAAAACAAATTTGCTGATAAAAGTTTATTCCCATATAATCACATTTTTTAAAAGTGTATTACTTACATATATAATTTTTTTTTACGATACATATATTCTTATGATATAATATAATACAGCTTTATTACACATCAATTGATAGTTTTCATACAAATATAATAAACTGGGACTTATTTTCTAAATTATAAACTACGTATAATATCATATAACTTTATCCTCATCTAAACACCACTTTCTTAAGCATATTACATTTTTCATAACACATATTTTCTTATGAGATAAACAGCTATATATATCGGTAGATGACTTGTATTTCTCATGCAGAATTAGTAAACTAGGACAACCTTTATCTTCTAAATTATAAACTATGCTATTGTTTTCAATAATTTGCTTTAACCATACACTTTTTTCAACACCTTTAATGTAAATAGATTTATCCCGTAAGATATCTCGGATAATGTTTTTATAGTTTGCATAAGGTATATAACCCTCATTCCAGTATATACCTCTATTTCTTTCTATCCAACTGACTTGCCTTCTTTCAGTTTTCGTTAAATTATAAAATGGATATGGTGATTTGATTAGGAAAACTTGTAAGTGGTTATTGCATAGAATAGCAATTTCTTTTAAAATAAATTCGTTTTTATCCGTTTTAAAACCTTGAACATCAACTATAGCAGTCATGATAATTTTCTCACTATATTACTCAAAGGTTTATACTCTATAAGTCGGTCGTTTATGATAAGACAATAAGCTGTCGTACTTTCAGGAATCACTTGAGAACTTTCAATTTCTAATCTCACGTCTACTGGGCCGGATTTTAAATTTTCGTTCTGTCTTGAGCAATCGATAACAAATATTGGAGCTTTTTCTTTAAAAGTAAGTAAGTCAAGCGACGGATCTACGGAGGTATTATAATAAGACTGACGGAACCTAGTATACATCTCATATAATATACTATATTTGCTTTCATCAAAATTAAGATTGAGTGATTCATACGGATAATATTGTGAATTCAGAAATAGAGTTACATTAGTTAATTTACAATGATCAAACGAGGAACAATCTTTTGAATTTATATTTTTTCTATTAGTTTGTAGGGCAAATAAAACATAGCGGGGCTTTTCCAACTGCGAAGCCGTTTTAACTGACCAAGAGTGCTTAGTAGTCCTAGGTAAAAATGGATACTCATATAAATCCCAGTTCCTGAATGCTATTTGTATAGGTTTGTCCTTTTCTAATAGTTTAAGTAATGTTAACCTTTCACGATCTGATACTTTTACATGAGGAACACGCCATTGTATTCTTTCTATATGCATTTTTACAGTATCAAGATCATCAATTTTAACGCTATTTACATTATAATTACTTCTATTTAAAATAAGTTCATGTTTACAATTGATGATTATTTTATTGTAATCTTCAGCAAATCCCATTATTTTGTTCAATGGAATAACAACATTAAAATAACCCTCATTATTTTTAAATCCATTCAGATTCCAACCCCATATAGCTGCTACTTTACTTTGTCCTGGATTCATAGATGCATATGATTTTAATGTCGTTGTTATACCAGCATTCTTAACACGATCTATCTCAACACCGTTAATTTCATACCTGATATCTTGAAACAAAAACATTATTGGATTGTTAGTAAATTCAACTGCCTTATTAAGAGGCTTATGATCTTTTCCTATAATTGATGCTCGTCCTTCGATGTAAATAGAACTGGCAGATGGTAATATGTAGATATCTTGTTGGTGTATTGGAATACGAATCTCGTCATTTTCTTTATAACTACTATTATATGCGTTGTAGGTATGGATTTCATAGCTTTCAATTGAGTTATCAAATTGTGCTAAATCAGTAACTTGCAGAATATTCATATTTTAAATCCAAGTGTTCGAAGGAAATCTTTATTACTTTTAGTAAGCTTCTTAACAGTTTTAATACGTCTGTGCTGTATTGCAACACGAGGAATAGTAAAACGTTTTGCTGAAATATTTTGACTTTTATCGAATACAATCATCTCGTTTTCGTAAATGAAGACGTAGTTGGATACACTCTTCTCTGAAGTCAATATAATCACCGTGTTCATCAACAATTTTTATACTTATTGATGATATAATATTTTTGTTAACAGGAAAGTAAATAATAGTTCTCGGTTCTTGTATATATCTATGACCAGGAGGCACGTTCGGAATAAATTCATGTATTATATGTGAAGATAATCCGTTAGTATAAGATCCTTTGATAAGATCACATTCGACTCTTATCACAGATGAAGGAAGAATGTTCACAGGGTTCATAGATTCATGCCATTTATTTGCTTCTAATTTAATATTTCGAAACCCCAATAATGTGCCAATACTATTATTCACATCAAAGTTCACCTGAGTAGAACAATATAGTAAACATTTTAATGTATTGTTATTAGCTTTAATTTTAATATCACAGTCCGATAAGTTATTTTGAAGGTAGTCAGCTATATCATACAGATCATAAGTACCACATGGAATTAGTAGCTTTTTTTCTATTCCATTTTTTTCATATGAAAATACGTTGTTTTTGTGGTTTATATTCGATATTGAATTAAGTGCTGAGAAATATAATAATCCACACTCATATTTATCCTGTATTGTTAAAGGTGGTTGAAAGTAGGTTTCTAGTAACGATCTTTTACCGGTGATGGTTAATGCAATAGACATGATTATATACTAAATATGATTTTATTATTTCAAGCTATTTATTTATTTGCCTATCTTTCCAAAATTTGCGCAAAAATTGTAAACACAGATGTCCACAATTGTAAGGATGATCCCTCTGAATATTAACATAATTATAATATAAATTTCGTCCAAGATATATGATTAGTTCTTTAGGTGGTTTTAAATTACCATAACTATCAAAATATTCAATATGATTACAGTACTTTGCATAGGCTACCCAATGTGTTCCAGGATTTTCGGAACTGTCTAAATTTACAATACCACATTCTATATTAAAAGGATGTTTAGGTAACTCATCACTCATAAATACCCCCCGAAAATATGGAATATCGCTAGAGTATTTAATAATATCGATATTGGTAAGAGCTCGATTAGGTAGCCTATTATTTAGTTTTTTTTATCAGATACTTGAATCCCAAACCCTTTCCGAAAAGATTTAATATTTAATCCTTTTCCGAAGCATAGAGTTTCCATTTTATTATCATGCCTCTTTAACTCTTCAAGACGTTTCAGAGCTTCTTTATAATCATTAACAGCCCTATCAATTCCAGCAGCACCTCCAGTTATGCTACCAGCCGCCGATAACCCCGCAAAAATAGGTATCAATGGTAGAAACCCACCAGTTTTTGGAATAGGAATAAAACGTGGAATTTTGACGTCTGCATTTTTCGCTAATTCTTTAGCTGCCGCCATTGCTACTTTGATAGCAATTTTTTTACACATTGGTTTCATTTTTTGTAGATGTTTCTTTGTATGCATGATAATGTTTTTCAAATTTTTCTTTATTCCAGCACCAGAATGAATTTTATCTATTTTATTTCTTTTGCTTTTTCTTAAGCCACTGCCAGTCTTGACTTTCACCAACATCGCTTTATTAACTACATGAGCCGCTATCTTTTCACTTAAACTAGCATCAGATGCAGATATCCGGTTTCGTGCCATTTTCATTAGCTTTATATCTGCTTTATGTCTGTCACTTAAATCAGACGATTTGTTATAAGCTATATCGTGTTCTTTACAATATTCATCCAACTGGTTAATACCTCGTTCTCCTTGAAACAGTTTTTTTAGAAGCCTTGTTCCTGGCCCACAATAATTATAGCCTGGCAGATGAAGTTCGATCGGTAAGTTATTAATAACCCAGTTAAGAAGACTACTCTTGTTCATACCTTTTATTGCACTGAATACTACTCATTAATGTTTCTATTTAAATAGAATATTACTTCAAAATTATAAAACTATATTCGTTTTATCAATCCAGCTATTTTCAGTAGATGGTAATCCTAACCATTTCACAAAAACTTTATTTCCTTTTCTCCTCAATACTTTTTCGATGAGGTATATGTTAGGATGTTTTGTTTTCTGTAATTCTTGTATATAAAATGCTCCTAATATGGGTTGTCCTCTTGAATCCTCTATCAAATATGTAATTGGTTTAGTTCCTTTTACTTTAAATATTTTAAATATTTCTGTAGACCAGTTAGGTGTATATCCTTTTTCAAATGTACCTTTATGCTTACTTATACGTACAAAGTCTCCAATTTTTAAACATCTGGGTTTATTTAAATATTCCTTTTGATTGTTATTATATATTTCAAGTATTATTTCTTTATTACCGTTATTGACTTTACTAGGCTGATGTTTAATAGTTCGATGATACGTATTATTATATTTATAGAGAACCTTGTTTAAGAGTCCATCTATCCACCTGTAATTGCCTTTCAAGCTAAACTCTTTGTACAGTTTTGATTTTAATGTTCTAATAAATCTTTCTGCAATGGACGCTTTTTTTATAGTATAAGTTGAATAATGATTTATATTGTGTGTACGAGTCATATTTTTGAATTTATCATTGTAAAACTCAGTACCAAAATCAGTTTGTAAGTTTTTCGGACTACGACCACAACCTTTTTCGAGCAATGTTTTGAAAGCATCACATACAATTTCTTTTCTTTTAGATTTCAGTGGAAATGCCCAAGCATATTTTGAAAAAGTATCAATAATAATAAGAATGTATTTGTACCCAGAATTTTCCTTACATACATTTTGCATATCTATTAAGTCAGCTTGCCATAGATCATCTATATCTCTCATTACAACTGTTCTTCGTGGAAAGTTTACTCTAGCATTTTTATGTATTTCGTTTACCACATCTGCTTTGCTCATTCTTATCACATTTATAATTTTGAACAAGGCTTTCTAAATTACGCGTTTTGGTGATTAATTCACTAACTATGTTATTAACAGTTGAAATTTTATTGAAACAACTTATTATAGAATTATCCACGTATTCTTTTGTGGCACTATCATTTGCGTTTATAGGATTGTGTAAATTTTTTAGTATTTTATTCTTTGCATCTAAATTTCCATCACTTAGGTCTAGCAAAAGACATTTATTTATAAACACTGGTTCATATATTTTTGGTTTTTTATGTAAATGATGTCCGAATTTATCAACTTCCATGCTCAAGTAATTTCTAAATACTAAAAAAAATAACAAAATACAATTACTTTTATTCTTTGATAATGCCAGATTCTTTCAATTCTTCTATTATTGATATTATCTCATTATCATGGTTAGTATTACCAGCATTTTTAGAAGCAATAAGTAATTTTAACCTATCGACTAATTCATTTGGATCATCCCAATACACAAGATCTACGTTGGATTTATATTTTTTTAGAGTTGGTAATTTACCTCCTAGTTTCGCTCTAGGTTCACATTTCTTATCGAAAAATAAAGGTTTTATTATTTCCCGGTATTTTATACCTTTATCACCTTTTATTTGACCATCATAATTATACTCTCTCTTATGTGCATTAGTATGATAGAGGATATCTTTATAGACTAGCTTATCTGTCTCCAAGATTAACGATAGATTTGGTTTCTTACGAAGAAGTAATTCTTTTAAACCAGGTGTCAATTCATACGATCTTTTGTTGATAGTTATCAGAACAATTTTATCTCCATTCGAAGAATTTACTGTTTTAGAGAATTGCACTTCTGAATTTCCCATCATACATTTTTTATTCTCCATACGAATACCAAATGGTATATCCGTATAATCATAAATATCGGTAATATCATCTTTCTTTAATGAAATGTCTAAAGTCTGTATTGACTGATTATTGGTTATAATTTTATCATATTTCGAAGACACAGAACTATTATCATTATTATCATCTTCTTCAAATGTTGATTCATTTCTAGTCATATTAAAATCATTTGCGTTTGTAGGATTATGTAAGAGTTCTATAGACTTGACTTCATCAACACTTTGAGTATTTTTTTCTTCTGTTCTTGTATGTCTAGGATGATCAACCAGCATATTTAAAGGCTCGGTTATGGGTTTTAGCATTCTATTAAGTGTTAAATCGGTTTGAAGCTCTACATTCTGCATCTGCTTTAATTTATTCTTTATAGAATTAGCTGATTGAATTAATTGTTTCTTAATATTTTGCTGCATGTCGAATAATTTTACGTGTACTGTGTATAATGATAAGTCTATTAATGAGTCCTTTTCACAGTTCTGTCATATATAAATTTTACATATTTATACTTCAAAATTAATAAATTTATCAAATGATTGTCTATATCGACCATTGTTTAAATAACAGTCTTTATTAATTGTCAAAAAATCATAAGGAGACGACCAGATTTTAGAACACAAATCTTTAAACTTAGACCATTCCATATCAGGACTAACATGTTCCATGTAAATATGCTTCATATTCATTTCATCTTGCTTGAAGATGATTAAAAAGTTAACATTGTCACGTAGCAACTGCTTTGGTATTTTTGAATAAGTCTGGGATAAATAAAAACAATCTATCCTCTTATGCCTTCCCATTGTAAAATAATTCCTTATATTTATTTGTTTTTCACTAACCACATCATCAAAAATGATTACAGAATCCAGTAATGCATCGTTAGGATGAATAATATCTTCATCAGAATTAAAAGTGAAATATTTTACTTCTGGAACTCTTTGTAATATTTGTTTTAGAAAACAATATTTTGGTTGAAAGTTTGTTTTAGAGTACAAGTAAACATTTTGAAACTTTAAACCATTTTCATGTATTAATAAAGAAATCATTACATTAGTCTTTCCACAATTTGAGGGTCCACATATTATACATCGAATGTTATTCGGAAAGAGCACACTATGTTTTTTATGTAACGTATCTTCTTTTAAATCAATATTTTGTATTTCTAACGATACTGGTTGTTTGACGACCTTCATGTCTGTATCTATTCGAGAAATGATAGTTGTTATGGTATTTATATGATTTATTTGATGAGGATTATAGTGTTTAGATCATAGGAAATATTGCTATATAATAAAACATATTATATTAATCATATTTTTTTTTTTTATTAGGTAATATAAAAATCTTATACATTAACATTAACTTCAGCAGGTAGCTCTAGGAAAGATCCACCTCGCATAGGTGAATACTTATTAATATTAATTTCTAAGTGACTTACAGACATGAATGACCATCCGGATTCACAATGCTCAAATTCAGTTAATTTCACTTTAAAAATCTCTCTTACATTTAAATAAAACTCATCGCATTCAGTACTTTTATACACAACTTCATATTTTGTATTAAATGACTTCAGTTCTTGTTGATCTGATTTAGGTAATACAAAGTAAGCAAATAACTCAAAGTTTACTTTAATACAGGTATGTCTCATTAATGATAACTCAATGATTTTAAAAACTTCATTTTGCTTACCATCTAAGAACGTCTCTGTTAGGAGGTACTCGTCTTCTTTAGATGGGTTTAAGCGATAAGTCATTATTCGGTTTTTAAATGCAGTAGCCACAATATCAACATTTTCAAAATTGGACTTTATTAAACAATTTGATTTATGTATATTTGTTCTCTTATGATATCTGTATTCATGTTCGGGGATCTCAATTCTACATTTATTACAATTAATATAAGTGCTTGATGATGAACTACCATGTGGTTCAACTGAAAGGAAAAAAATGCATAAACAGTCGTTATAAAACATTTATTTAATAAGACAATACTTTGATTACATATCATAGAGTAAGGTTATAGATATAGTTATAGATACACATTTTAAATTAAAAAATTCATACATCATTAAGTTAGAACTATTGATATGAACATAAAAAATTAGGGGGACAGTCCTTAAACTCTTTTCTTACACTTTGTACGTAAGCATTGATGTGCTTCCATGACTGTGTCTCTCCTTCACATTTATTTTTGATAGTTATAACCGAGTGCCGCCATCTATTTACCGGTGGCACTCGTTCAATTTCATCACAGTTATATATCTTTAATTCTACATAATAACTCCCCGGTTTTCTTTCATTCATCTGTCTAGAGAATCCGTTTGCTAAACGGCGAGTTATATATGAGTAGATCGGTTGATTTTTTTTACCCGTTGCCTCCAATAGATGGTCGTCATCAGAATCACTCCCAAATAAGTCGCGGGCTGTTGGTCTTGTGTTTGTTTTAGTTTTCTTACTGGTTGATGGTTGGCACTCGGTGACCCCCTGCACCGGCTTACGCTTCTTTTTGTCTCCTTTCACCTTGACTGGAGTCTCCAACCCTGACTCATCTTCCGACGGGAAAAGTTGGTCTGCCAGTTGTTTGGACCTAGAATAGATTAAAGTATATGATTAATAACATGATGGTATCTTTATTAATATCAATTTGTTGTACATATTAAAAGATTGATTAATTTAATGATCAGGGTAGTTGAATGATTGATTAATAACATTATAGAAAGATGGATTGGTATCACAGTTAAATTCAATAATCAAGATAGCAAAATAAATTAAATTGAAACAAGTGAACAAGTAATGAGGAAAATAATCAAAGGTACTTACATTTTTATTACAGATTGTAGATCTACCAAATACTTTTTCTGAATTCGATGATACCGCTAGGATACGAGGAAGTGCTTTGTGATCCAGCTTCAGCATGTGAGCTCTTAAATAGGGCTGAATTCACGTCATGATGTCCCATATACGGAAAAGTGCTTCATTAGATAACAACATCCAAATAAAATAGTTTACTTTGATAAACAATATTTATATACTACTAATACACCTGGTCTCACCTATCAATCCTATTATAATATTATAAATACAAAGTTTGTGTATAAAGTTTCTCTATAAAGGCTGGACGGATTTGAAATTGAAATGAAATTTGATATGAAGTTACTTTAAGTTCGGTCCCTGGAGTACCTAAACAGCTCAACTGATAATAACGATTAATATAACTTAATAATTGTTTGGGTAATCCGATACAACGCTTGGTGTAGTGGTTATATAGTTATCCTGAATGCTATCTAGAAGTCTTGGATTCGATTCTCAGGACAAATATTGGTATTGAGTTATATGTTTGTTACTATCTTTTACCCGTTATATTCGAATTAAAAGATTTAATAACTATTCAAATTTTTTTAATCAAATTATTTGATTACTTAAACTTATAATAAACTAATTATTCTAAATAATACTATGCATGCGAAAGTTTGTTTGTTTATTTTTCTAAATCAGATTTTGTTAAATCTTTTAATTCGAATGTAGCCACGGGTATAAGATAGTATGTATAGTTTTACATTTGCACATTCCTGATCCCTATTTGGAAGACATAATGCACCGTCCCAAATATAGTATTACCTACGAGGCACTTTTAATTTTTATCATATTAATATAGTCATAAGAATATCATATCAATTTTGAACTCTATGATCAAATATTTACTAGTATATAAAGAATATTTAATCAATAATATATTATTAGATTAATTTCATCAACACGGCGACTGTAATCAACTTCTTAAAATATGTCGGTGAGTATTTATGACAATGTAAATAATTTTTCTTTAAAACCTTCAACTATTCAACCCGTTTTGTAATTCTATAAATACATTAGATATTATTTCATTCATTTATTAATGTTCATAGTGATAATTTTTCAGTCTTTAAATAGATATCTTTTTTATAGGACTCTGATAACGACCTCTTCAACTTCGTTCCAATGAACGCTGTGGCAGGACAAAAAAACGAAAGAATGCTGAATCTGGAGGCCCCTAACAGCAAGCAGCTCAAAAGATCTTCAACGGCTGCATTTACTTGCGTTAAAAAGCTTACGCATGGTTCTAAATTGATAAGAATCGAAATTTACGATGTAGAACATTTTCCTAATGGTATAAGTTCTTTATGTAATTGTGATGCTGAATTGTGTGTGCAGCTTATAGTTAAAAACATATTTATGGATGACATTTATAAATCTGTAAAGGAAATTGCTGTAAAAGTATCAGATATTATATTGTAAATAAAGCATAATTCTTATCTAAAAAAGTATTTTTATTTAAGTACTACCCTTTTATATATCTCATTACTAGGTACATAATAAAAATATTTAACTATTATCCTAAATTCAGTTAATTTTCCACCACAAATAATCTATGTCAGTATGCTCATTAGGTATATAATATTAGTACTTTATGAGGATCTATATAATGCGACACTGGAGAATGTGTTAACACATTCAACTATCTGCACCACAATGTGATGAATCGACGATACTGTGAAAACCTTTGAACAATTAAATTCTTGAATGGCTAAATTGGATTCATCTGAATACTTGAATTAATGATTGCATAGTTATACATTCTCAGATCTTTTTTCTGAACAAATACTTAAAATATAAGAAGACTAGGCAGAATGAATGAATGATTGTGAAAATTGGTGGTGCCTGGATCTCCTCTGATCCAGGTACCCCAATTTTCACCTACTCACATCATACACTTTTTTTACTTTCAAAGGTCCCACATAGCTTACAGTCAACGCGGAATGCAGAACTCGGAACGCAGAACTCTAGAACTCTTTTTTGTGGGATCGGCGCCTTACAGGTTCATATGATTTAATTTCGGGACTAAATTGATTAGCTATTCAAATAGAGCCAATCTTTAACGATGATGAGAAAAAATGAAAGTTTTAACAATGTAAATTGAGAATAGAAACTCAATGGATAAACCAATTTATTACGTTCATTGAACTCTTTCTAAACATCAAATTTTTTCACCTTTTGCTGTTAACTAAAATAATATTTCAATCTTATTATAACAACTAAACGTTGAAGATAAAGTAAATAGCACTAGAGTAGCCTTTTAATATTGATAAAATAGTTTTCTGTTATTTATAGGTAAACTAATATAAATACTTTTTTGATTGTTTCGAAATTCAATTAGGTACTTAAGTTTGTTGATTGAAGATTGAAGATTTGCTTCTATATCATGAAGAATATCTTTTTTTAGTTGGATTTTATCCACTGACTTAGGATATTTTTGCTACGCTAAAAATACCAACAATGCGTGGAAAAGTGATATCATAAGTACCTACACACTTTACGAGTGAGAATACACAATTTTGCCGTGAGTCAAAAATAAAAACAGTAAGAGGACGTCATAAGGTCCCGAGTACTTTAGTGTGATTTCACATTTTAATTAAAATAATTACGATGTTATGGACATTGTAATGTGACTTGTTCCTTGAGCAACGTGCATAGAAAGAAATAACTCACAAAATTATACGTGTCACAAGTAAATACGTATTTTTTCATAGATTTTTTTTCAACTATTGAAGTATTCTCATTAATCGGCTCCAAAATCAGTTTTTACGACAAGATATATATTTATCTATAACTAAAAATGTATGTAACAGAGCGTGTCACTCCTACATACCATGCACTCCTTGGTTTATCCATGGCTATTCCCATACAACTATTCAGGGTACCAGTCAATATATACTAAGTTACTTACATGGTGGTTGATGCTTGAATGGTTGTATAGGACATGGGTCGGTCGTTGTACTGGCGGAGAGTAGTGCTAATCATCATCATCATCATCATCATCATCATCAACAACTAAAAATGTATGTAACACAAGACTAGTTTTAATTTTTCTCATATAAATCACTCAAACTTATTTTAGTCGCATTTCGACCTGTCTCTGTGTATTTTTAACCGACTTCAAAAAAAAGGAGGAGATTCTCAATTCGAAAGTATTTTTTTTTATGTTTGTTACCTCATTGGATTGGAAAATTCTTTTTTTATTTGAATAGGTACGCTTCCCGTTTGGTCCCATTGTCATCAGATCAGGATTTGATTACTTCTTAGTGTACTTTGAAGTCGGTTTAAGGTTTTTGTAAAACAGTCCAATTATTACATACAAGATCTTTGGTATTATCGCTTTTTGATACATGGGATATCCTAAAAATCATGGCCACTCTAAAACCATAGTGGTAACACAAGCAAACTCTTTTAATATGTCCGGTTTTTGCGCTCAGCTATTAAATACGCAGCAAGATGCGGTGCCAAATTGGTTCATAGCAGTTCCACAGCGCTGGTGCAACCGCCACTCGTAATCTCTAAGATTTGTGCGGTGGTTTTCACATTATTTTTTATTAGTAAGTCTGTTGGGAAAACACGCAGTGTGTTGATTTTTTCATAATTTTTAGTGACATAAAGTTGGCTAGATATTTGGGTTGGTTATTTTAAATGTGGAATATACAATTTAAATAAAAAAATAAGCGAAAGAGTACGACGTGTTCCATAAAAAACTGACCAATTATGCTATAACTTCACAAAAGTGTCAGATTCGAGTTATTTTATACGTTTAGGCGTTTTTTTTTGGTTAAAAGTTATTTTCTTTTACAATTTTGATAATAAAGTATAAACCATCCAAATCGCATAAGCCCATTACTGGGAATCGGTGAACATACATTAAAACATGAATAAAACATACGCGTCGAACATAGTAACTCCTCCTTTTTTGTAGTCGAACATTATGAATTAGGACGAAAAGAATTTTAGTACAAAAACTGTCAAAACTGACAACTAAAAGATTGTGGCACGATTGTAGTTTCAGTGGAAAATCATCGGAAAGCTATAATATTATGGCGCTATTATGACGCTATTGTGTTAGTAGACTAACAAAACTGTAAAATGTGTAAATTTTTTCACCACTGATAATTCATTGGAACATAATGCTAGTAACTAGTATGGTAAGGCCACGCCTTTCAAGGAACGATTTATTTCTACTGTATCCTCTTAAAGCGTCAAGTCTCACCGTCATATGTATAATGGCGCGTCCACGCTATGCGAACCAAGCTGAGCCTTTATTAATTCGTCGCTTGCGATGACAAGTGTGGACGTACAATGAGCCTACAATACGTGATGCAAATCCCTGTGTTCGTCGAAAAACTGACGATCGGGAGGAGCGCAGTCGAACGCGAGCCGAATGCTCGTTCGAGGCTCGCGAATCCGTGCTCCACGTACGCACTGCTCGTGCTCGTTTCGCATAGCGCGGACGCACCATTATACATATGACGGTGAGACTTGACGCTTATAAAAAACCGGCCAAGTGCGAGTTGGACTCGCACACGGAGGGTTACGTACACTATATAACAACTCAACTTGGCTATGAAAAAAAAAACCCAAAAAAGTAGTTTCTTTAATTTTTAATTATATATAATTTTTATTATTTTTTGTTATAGCGACATTAGAAATACATATTCTCTGAAAAATTCAGCTGTTTACCTATTACCGTTCATGAGATACAGATCACTGAGAGACAGACGGAAAAAAAAGAGCCTTGCTGAGTTTCTTGCCGGAGTCTTCTCAGTTTAAGTGTATTCCGAACCGGTGGTAAATTCAACTGTATGTAACGTTCATAAGTGCCATACCAGGGCCTAAACTGAAAAAATGACTTATGATTTTGATTTGATTTTGACGGACGTACAGCGGAGTCTTAGAAATAGAGTCCCATCTGGCACCCTTAGGTCACGGAACCCTAAAAATAAAGCCCCCATACAAGAAACACCTTTACGGAACCTATCGTGTGAGAGTCCGACTCACACTTGCCCGGTTTTTCTAATATTCAAGTTATAACTTCAACACGTACTATAGTAAAAAAAAAACTAATTGGCACATTAAGAGCAACGAAACACTACATTCACATTCAAAACCTGAACCCTTTCAGATTTACAGATAGCTATGAGCTACGACGCCTCTACGGCTACGAGTACGTAGCTAGTGCTACGGAACTGCCGCCACGTAGAGAAAGCGTCTGGCGTGGCGTGGCTGGCGTTATGGGGCGCCCCAGGTACTTGCAACCGTGCTGCGTTTGAATCATTTGCTCCAGCAAGTTATTATTATTTATTATAGCCTCTTTATTTCCTTAATAAATAATTACATTTCATTATAATTACATTATATATTTTATTCTTTAGCATGCGTTATATAATTCACTTTATAAAATAGGATTTTAATTTAGCAGTTATTTATTCTTAGTAAAGGTATGTAAAATTTTAAAAATCATGCATTTAAAAAAAATATAGTATAATTCTCATTCATTAAGGACCTCTCTATGAGTAAAGGCCTCCTCCATTTCATTCCATGCATCCTTTGCTCCAGCAAGTTATTGATCCTAATAGTTGTATCTTTGACTAATTGATACAAAGTAGAAAGAAGGATTATTCTATACTTTAATTACAAATTCAAAGGCATTTATTCAATTTAGGCACTATTAGGGCACTTATGAAGGTTAAATGTACTGAAGTTATCGCCGATTTGGAAGACGGCCTTCAATTGAGAAGATTCCGGCTAGAAACTCAGTCAGAATGGACCTATTTAATTTTAATCTCGTAAATATTAGCTTTGATTTTCTAACAACATTTAATCAAATTTTATGACTTAGTAATCGTAATTTCGCTACAATATATTATAAAATAACTATTTCTTATATCTTTAGTATATTCAATAATTATCTTTCTAATTTGTTAGGCTTAGCTAAATGAAGTTAAAATATAAATTAAGATACTCAAATAGATATAGAGATTACGTTTTGGGGCTGTGATTATTTCTTACACTTAAATTAAGGAATTGACAATGACATAACCTAAAATGGATTATGAACCGATGCTAAAGTCAATTCATGAGTGCCTTACCGAGGCCTAATCGGAATAGATGAGTTTTGAGTATTGAACCCTCAGTCCAACTTCGGATGATATTGCAACCCTTTCTACTAACAGCACTGCAACCTCTGATCACAATCCCTTCCAGTGTACTCTCCCAAGTAAACGCTCCACAGAGCCGCGTCTCGTCACTCAGTGGCACTCAATAATGCATGTGCAGAGCTGAGCCACGGCCTACGATCCGTTGCCATGATACACGGGAAAAATTCAATGGTGCTGCGTTGATTTTGAGCTTCCATCGAGCCTTGATGAAATGTTTTGAATTGTACATTCCTTGACTGGAATCCTTGTAGAATTTTTTCGTACTATGATTCTGATTAGTGGTAATTTCTGAGTAAGTTCACCAAAGCTCATTGGGGAGGGGGGAAAGGTCAGTAACGCGTGAGCGATGCTTCGTGTGTTGCAAACGTTCATATGACGGTGACCGCTTGCCATCAGGCGGGCCGTATGCTTTTTTACCGACTTATTACCGATTCCTATAATTTACGGACCGTTATCGGTTAAAATTAAGACTCTATCTTTACTAATAATAAAGCAAAGACCTCAATGCTTTGCATAGCAGACCCTCACATATGGAAGTAGCTTACGAAATGATCTTGGCCAGTTTGGCAATAAAAAACCTACCATTGGTAAGCAAAACGATTCGTTTTTGTTTATAGAAACCAGGCATTAGTAGTAGTCGTATAGTCGTATAAACCCACATAGTATGATGTACAAATGAATGCATACACACTGCGTCATAAATGCATTCTTATACACACCTGGGGCCCAAGTCTGCTATTACAATTTTGTTCCAATGTACTATCAGTGGTGTCATAATTGACACATTTTACAGTTTTGGTAGTCTACTAACACAATAGCGTCATAATGGCGCCATAATAGCTTTTCGATATTTTTCCACTGAAAGTACAATCGTGTCACAATGATCTTTTAGTTGTCAGTTTTTGTACTACGTTCATTATGAGACCATTATGAATTAGTAGAGTGTGCACATCGGCTCAATGATAATGGAATTGCAATAGTATCGTGTCAGTTTGACATTTTAGCAGACTTGGCCCCCTGGGATCGTGTGAAATTATTATAGCGGCTTTACTTACTCGTAAGGGAGGTTCCACTGCAATGCAATATACACGTTTTTTTTTCTATCCAGTATGGACAAATTCTGAACTACAGGTCTGAGAGAAGTGAAGTCGAAAGCCGAGACGAAGGTCCCGGGTTCGAATCTTACAATGAGCTTGAGCTTTCGGTGAAAGAAAACATCGTGAGGAAACCATAGCATGGTAGTAGAGTATTTTGTAGTATCCGCATGGCTGGCTACCACCCTTAAGTTGAAAATCTGGCGCCAAGCTCCTAACCAGTGTGCTCCGACAGCTGCACTTGAGAGCCAGTTCCTTCTAGGCTTTGCTTACCATCTTCGGCCACATCATCACTTACTTATCATATGTGGTTAAACACAGGTCTATACATAGTAAATAAAACCGGCCAAGTGCGAGTCCGACTCGCATACGGAGGGTTCCGTACAATAATAATAATAATGTTATCTTACTCAAATTGACTGTGAAATGAATAGTAGGCGCCACGAAAAAAACACCAAAAAAGGCGTTTCTAATATGGGGACCACCTTTAATTTTAAATTTTATTTCATTTTTATTATTTATTGTTATAGTGGCAATAGAAATACACATTCTCTGTAAATTTCAGCTGTCTACTTAATATGGTTCATGAGATACATCCCACTGACAGATAGACGGACGGACGGACGGAGAGCGGAGTCTTAGTAATAGGGTCCCATTTGGCACCTTAAGTGGATATTAAATGAGATCATAGGTAAAACGGAAAGCTATAAATAGCTTTCCGTTTTAATAAACGTTGTAATAAACTGAATATTATGTAAACATAATATTCAGTTTATTACATTAGACCCCAACATCAATTTTAAATTAAGGCGGTTAACACACTGCCACGCACCGCGCATTGTAGCGCGTGAATGGTCTCTTAACGTTGCTTGTAAGTATCTCAGTTTGTATAGAAAAGACGCACAGTCCAACAGACAGAAAACGCATCCACGTGCGTTCACACAGATCACGCGCCTACATGCGTCTCATAGTGCCGTGCGTGATTTTATATGGAATGAGTCAAAGCTGCCGTGAATCCACAAAACGCAATTACGCGCGTGAGTGCGTAAAAAACCCGCACGATGATGCAGATCTGCACTCCCGCAAGTACGCGCGTAGGCGCGTGGCAGTGTGATAATCGCCTAACACTGACCAAAAATTTCATCTCTCCATCTAATCCTCTATAAAAACATTTTCAAACTACCTACAACTACATGTAGCTAGCACAACCCCCGGCTTGTCTCGCGACAGACCACTTCAGACGACTCTAGTACACACCGAGTGGGTGTGAAAAACACCTGCAAAAGTTCAAGGCTGTCCTTTATTGCGTATATTTCTAAGTTGATGCTAATGAGTACAACTTATTGGCAGAAGTGTTAAGTTATAATGAACGGGAAAGACACGGTGGGAACATAGGTAGGTAGTTTTTTTTTTTTAAATAAGTTCAGCCATTCTAAGTGCTTGTGGTGTTGCATGAATAGCCGTTCTTAATCGATCGGCACAGTTAAGCTACCACCGATGAGGCCAAGGTACCTGGATGGGTGACCGCCTACTATTTTCAACTTGAGGTTTTTCCATACTTGGGAAGGCATATAAAGCCCTTGGTCCTGGTTATCACGTCATAGTCGTTAAGCTGGTTGAAGGCCTTCTGGTGCTTGGACACTTCAACGTAAGTTGACCACTAGCCTGCCTCCATCGATCCGCAGTGGGCACGCGTGGTGGAGTATCTGCCCGTTCCCTTTCACCCTCATTTGTGAAAAAAGGCCTGTGCTCAGCAGTGGGACATTAAAGGCTGATGATGATGATGAAAGCCATACAAGTATGAATGCATCATAGATTATTGAAAAAACGTGTGCTAACTAATAATTGTTGCCGCGAATTTATAAAAGCTGTCGTTAAACTCCTACCAGAGAGCACCCATCGCCGCTGCCAGCACTCGTCATAGTATGTTTGTGATAAAAAACAAAGCAAATGATCGTGATGAGAAATCTTAGAACTCTTTTTTAAGAACATTCGAGCATGGAGGAGAGAGATTTGGCAGTTTAGTTTATACCTATAGAGACTGAAAGCTGTTTTTTTTTTACTTTTTCAAGCTTATTTTTCTAATTAATTAAGGTTCATTTCGACTTCGAATTTCGATCACTTTTTGGGCTGGTAGAAAAAGTTTACTATCTCTGATAACTTTAAATAAGATGGTTTTCAACAAAATCAAAACACCATTCTCTCCTCCGAACCCACGCAGCCACAGACCATTCCAACTAATTAATCTTAACACAGACAATCAATTACACTTTACGTATTAAATCTATACGGAACCCTGACTAGGTATTGCTGAACAAAAGGGCTTGCTTCCGTTCGCTTACCCTTCACTTGGGGTTATTTAGGACGTGATCACCGACTGATTGCGCCCCCCTTTTACCTGGGCAGACGCCCCCCTTAAATATCCAGTTTGCAGTTTCCATTCATAGGTTGGGTATTTGTGTAGTTGGAGCTAGGATATGGAGAAGCTATAACTGGTTGTATCGTCAGTAGCTTTGTTCTTCACAAGTGTCATAAATAATAATAAAATATATTCTCCACTTACTTTTACTCTCACTTCACGGCCCGCCTGATGGTAAGCGGTTAACGTAGTCCTATGAACGGTTATAATATCGGGGCATCAATCACGCGTTACAGACACATCCCTCCGACCCGATGAGCACTGGCGAACTTACTCACGCAGAAACACATATTAAGCTAAGCTGTCCCACGCGGTTTCACCCGGATTCCCGACGGACCTTATATTTTTCCGGGCTAAAAAGCATCCTATATGTTAATCCAGAAAATGTTCTATATGTGTGCCAAATTTCATCCAAATCCGTTCAGTAGTTTTTGCGTGAAAGAGTAACAAACATCCACACATACAAACTTTCGCGTTTATAATATTTGTAAGTATTTGGCTACTGTTTTTTGAAAGGACTACTCCTTGAACAAAAATCTCTATGTTTCGCCTCTCTATAACCTCCACCTATCAACAAAACTCCATGCGATACAAAGCTACTTACATCTCACAGTATGCTCAAGTCTATCACACCCTCTAATTGTGACAATATATCGCCCCTGAATTGTGTGAAATCAACCAAAGCGCCGCTCGTCTGGTCGATGCCGGTGCCTGCCGGGCCGGCGAGCGTGGAATGTTCTAAATACCTACATGATGCATTCAAGCTGTCTTAGAAGCAAGATGATGACTTTAATTCTACTATTTAAATGGTTCTTGAATGACTTGTACATCTTCAAAAGAAGATGAATAACACAGTTCCTTAAAAATAATTTGATATAGTAATGATAATTTTGTAACCTGGAAAAGTTATCTGAAGGCATTGAGCTATTACTACTACGTATAGAGAATCTATCGTAAGCAAAGGTTATGGTCCCATTTTTTAGAGTCAACTAAAGTTCTCTTTAGCGCTCTGAAACAATCATTAGTCGTCTTAGCAGGCAGTAGAAACACGTAGCGCTATCAGAACGCTTTTAGGAGTATTTTTCTCGCAAACACCGTGATTTTTACGGCGCTTACGCGTTTCGTTATAGTTATGATAATTTTGTAGCCTGGAAAAGTTCTCTGAAGTCATTGAGCTATTACTACTACGTATAGAGAAGCTATCGTAAGCAAAGGTTATGGTCCCATTTTTTAGAGTCAACTAAAGTTCTCTTTAGAGCTGAAATAATCATTAGTCGCCTAAGCAGACAGTAGAAACTCGTAGTGCTATCAGAACGCTTTTAGGAGTATTTTTCTCGCAAACTTCGTGATTTTTACGGCGCTTATGCAATTCGTTCATCGTTCTACAACAACAAGTGTGGCCGGATGGCCTCACTTGAACGTTGAACGGAACATAGTTGTGATGTGTGGCGTCTTCTCTATACGTATTAATAATAGCTGAATGTCTGAAGAGTAGATTTTCGTACCAATCGATCTCGCTTGAGTTTTATTCAACAATTAATGAAACATATTCTATAACCATATTTTTAAGACAGTGTTCGTGTATTAAGAGAAGCAAAGATTTCTAGATCATATGTTCACCTAACTCTCTAGTTCTGATACGTAGAAATAAAATGATATCTTTTTAATTATATTTATTTAGCTGTACATTTTCAAACCCATAATCGTAAATCTCTTGGTGTTTTAAACCTTACCTTGTGTATAGTGCATACTATTAGAACGGTGCCGCCATAAACTCGTCCTTTTTCACCATAACCATAAACACCACTCACCTGCGGACAAACAGAAACATAATTATTAATATTAAACCAAGTAACCTTTTCAGTAATTAGGTACATCAACATGTTCAAAATGTTATTTTCTAGTTAAATAATGATAGTCTTCTCATAAAATCGGTCGGCAACGCGCGAGTGATACCCTGGTGTTGCAAGCGTCCATAGGCTTCGGTAACTGCTTACCATCAGGCGGGCCGTAAGCTTGTTTGCCACCTTAGTGGAATAAAAATAAAATAAAAAAACTATTATTTTTTGTTTTTCGTTTTATGGTTCTGTAGACAAATGACAAAAACCAATCCTTATAAATTCGTCATGTCCGCCTGTTCCAATGTCACACCCATTTTGCACGAAGACGACATTAGCGACTACATTTAATGATAAAAAAGTAATTTAAAAAAATTAAATCGACTTCAAAATAAACTAAAAAGTATAAAATAACTAATCTGACACTGATTTGAAGTCAGCGAAAGAGCACGACGTTTTCCATTGAAAATATTTTCATAGCTTTTAGTGTAGTTTGAAGTCGATTTGATTTTTTTAAATTACTTTTTTTATAAGTCGCTATACTACCGTGTAGTGAAATTATGAATAAAGAAGTGGGTATGGCACTTCATATTAAGTAATTGTAGCTTGAAAAGAACATTCCAGTGAACATAAGCGTATGGGGTATCAATAAATAGCCCTTTGTAATAAATGTAAACCCCTAAGACACAAGCCTGCGCGTTCACCGCTAAGAAAACCCCATGGTCTGTGGCTCCACAATTCCAGAACACGTCCTTGAACATCAGTAACAGCATTGGGATCCTTGGCGTCGACATTTCTAGCGACGTTTTGTTCCGTAGTCACTTAGAAGACAAGGTTAAGCTGGCATCCAAAAAACTCGGAGTGCTCAACAAAGCGAAGCAGTACTTCACATCGAGGCAAAGGCTGCAACTTTATAAGTCGCAAGTCCGGCCTCATATGGAGTACTGCTGTCATCTGTGGGCGGGAGCACCTGGATACCAGCTTGCGCCTCTAGACTCGGTTCAGCGACGTGCTGCTAGAATAGTTGACGATCCCGAGCTCACAAACGGTTTAGAGCCCCTCAGTCTGAGGACAGACTTTGCCTCCTTATGTGTGTTCTACCGCTTGTACAACGGACAGTGTTCTGAAGAATTGTTTAAGATGATGCCCACGGCCACCTTCTACCATCGCAACTCTCGCCATCGACAGGGAGTCCATCCTCACATATTGAAACCAGAATTGTTTCGAACTGTGCGGTCTCAAAGGAGCTTCCTTCCGCGGACGCTCAAATTGTGGAATGAGCTCCCTGCCGTGGTTTTCCCAATGGATTACAGCATGGGGTTCTTCAAAAAGGGTCTGAAGCGATTTCTGTAGGGTCGGCAACGCGTGAGTGACACCCCTGGTGTTGCAAGCGTCCATAGGCTGCGGTAGCCGCTTACCATCAGGCGGGCCGTATGCTTGTTTGCTACCTAAGTAGTATAAAAAAAAAAAAAAAAAATGTGTAAAAAATATAAAAAGAATGTGAACTATATTCTTGTTCCTCAAATAAATTTTAGCTTTATTTCAGAGTTATAAAAATTGTACTAGAAAGTACAAACGTTCAATCCGAAATGAAAAGAACCACATTAAAAATCTGAGCAAGAGTCTTTTGGCTTCATTCACCGATTGATAAGAGAAATACCCATCCAGCTCACCCTGGCTCTCGCCAACAAACAAACAGGTGTTCCCGAGCCAAGTGGAACGCATAAATACAGCAAAACACAAAGTTATCGGTAGCACTAAGTCGCCTTTATTGACTACCGACCCTGTTATTACTGTACCGATTCAAATGCAATCAACTCCAATCGACTCTACACTTTAATTTGAATGTTATACTGTTGATTTTCGTTTGAGGTATTTTAGGGTTGTTACCTTTAGTGTTAGTAATGGTAGGTTTTGCAATAATGACGCAATGACAGGCTCATGTGCGTACAAACTGCCTTATATATAGTTAATCGATGGAATGGCGTCGATACAGAATATAAACAGCTTTTTGCTGAGGGTACTTGATTCACCTGGCTTTGACCATAAGCGTCAATACGTCAGTATTAAGTTCTATTAATAATTAAAGAGTTTTTAATCTGACTTAAAATAACACCTACGCTATAGGTATTTTATTTGGCTGGTTGATTTCGATGTTCGAAACTACCACGTCGCAGGTCGTGGGTTCCTATTCAGGGCAAACATATTAAAGTCGCAAATTATGATAAGATATTTGTAATTTACGAAAAATCTGTTACAAATAAAGACTTCCTTCTAAACTTTTTAAAATATAAATAAACTGATATTTAAACAAAGTTTAAGCAACCCTAAAAATGAGCTCTCCCTTGGTCCATAGAACAGTGCCGGATTCAGAAACAAGACATCAACCAATAAACATCAACTAACTTCCAATTCTCAAGGACCCGACGATCTAATTTAACTTGTCCTCAGTGAGGCGGACTCAGCAAAAATTCATTATTAATACAAGGAACTTCTTATAGTCGGGTTGTAGTGATAGCGTATATCATTAATTTAATTTATTTTATTCACTTGAATAGCAGTTCCTGAAATTCTATAATATTTCATATGTGACGTCAAATTCTCGAGCCAACGGGTTAAAAAATATATCATGTCATAAAATGATTTAAAATTTATAGCAATATAAATTCAAATCAAATAAACTAGTCGACGGAATGATTCAATAGTAATAAGCTAAACTTTATTTATGCATTTTAATCCTAATTTAATCAAAACTATTAGCAGGATTTATCATTATTATCCTACCAATATTTGAAATGCGATTTATTTTATGTTACATTTTCAGTAGCTGAACAAGTGTGTTACGAGGGCAATCAAGAGGAGTTTGTTAACGTTTCCGGAGGTCAAGATGGCCTAAAAGAGCACGAAAGCAGTTGTCAATAAAAACAGATAAAATGTCATTAATAAAATTTACCTATAAGCCCGCTGTAACCGATACTCCAACCTTTGTATTGTAAGCGAGTCGGGCATCGAGCGTTCAAGTAATCCGATTATAAAATACGGACTGCGACATTACAATTCCTGCTGACAAACATACCGACCAACCCATTGTGGTGCAATTGTTTTACAAATTACAATTCTGTTTGCAAAAAACAAAACAAAAAATATTACAGGGTTAGAATAAGGTTGAAGACACAGTCATCTTTATCAACAGATTATATTTGTACTTATGGAGCGCCGGCCATATTAAAAATTGTCCGCGGATGGATCTAAAAGCTGATGGTAACATTCTCCAGTCCTGTTATAAAAAAAAATCTTTTCTTTTCCTTTAGAAGAATAAACGACTTTGTCCACGAAAAGAATCAGATACAAAGTTTATTATTGTTTTATTATACCACTAAGGTGGCAAACAAGCATACGGCCCACCTGATGGTAAGCAATTACCGTAGCCTATGGGCTAGCTTGCAACACCGGGTATCCCTCGCACTTTGCCGACCCTGAAGAAATCTCTTCCCACCCTTTTTGAAGAACCCCATGCTGTACTCCATTCGGAAAACCATGTCGGGAAGCTCATTCCACAGTCTGAGCGTCAGCGAATGCCTATGAATGTTTCTCTTCAGGAACGCATTTTTCTTCACAATGTTCAACAGAATCAAAAAGTTCCTGATAATGTGCGTTCACGCTACGCAAACCGAGTACGAGCCGAGCCTTTTACGTTCATTCGTTCGTTGCTCGTGACGTCAATTGTGGATGTATAATGAGCCTACAGCACGACTGTGATGCGAATTCATGTGTTCATCAAAAAACTGACAATTCGCGGAGCGCAGTCAAGCGCGAGCCGAACGCTCGTTCGAGGCTCGCAAGTCCATCCACGCTATGCGAATCCGTGCTCCACGTGTGCTCTGCTTCTTAGGCACTTGTTCGATCGACGACGACGAACGAGTAACGAGTAAAACTAGCAACTAGAATCGAGTTGGCGAGCCGCGGGAAGCGAGTGTGTAGTTCCAATAGTTTTGTCGCTGGGCTGTAAGCGAGTGTGCGAGTGCGGCGATTACTCGCGCTACTCGCTCGCGGCGGAAGAAAATGACTGCTAGTTGGTCTTTCGGCGTGAATTCTGACCGCCAAGCGAGCATCGCTGAGCGAGAATTATCTTTGATAGCTCTTGTCACTTAGTGACAAACTAGTGGAACGAGTCCCCGCCGGCAGTGTGAACAGTCAGCGATCAACTATTAATATATGCATCTCTTTTATTTACACGGAATTTTATATCTATTGTACGTTTCATGAACGAGAAAATAGGCGATAGTTACTCGTTTACTCGTCGGCGGTCGGACAAGTGCCTTATTCTGGTACTCACTTTCTTATTTGGAAGGATACTCTGTAACTCCGTTTTTTTTCTGCATATAACTTTAAAATATTATAATTTATAACTAAGTCATCGTTTTAAGACCCTGGTTGGAGTACCAGAATGAGACTAAAACGCAATATTGACACGGTTTTCACTCAAGATAGTATTACTTTAAATTGTCAAAGGTCGGGGAGGAATGAAGTGCAGAGCAAACTTAGATTGGCGCTCGGAGAGCGGAGATTGTTATCTAAATGGTTCTATTTCGTGGAATATTGTGGAACAATTTCAGGGATTTTAATTTAATATTGCAGTAGTTGATTTAAATAAGTAGGTACTTAGAGTTGAGCGTAGCGAGCAAATACCAGAATTTTCTTTAGTAATGGCCAGTACTAATGTTACCATAGAGTAAGAATAATATGAAGAGATTTCTTCAGGGTCGGCAACGCGCGAGTGATGCCCCTGGTGTTGCAAGCGTCCATAGGCTACGGTAACTGCTTACCATCAGGCAGGCCGTATGCTTGTTTGCCAACTTAGTGGTATAAAAAAAAAAAAAAAAAAAAAAAAAATAGAGTGCAAAGCGTGAGCAGTTTCCATATAGATGCATTCACAGATATATCGTGCTCAGTTGATTTACAGACAGACAAAATGTCGATATGGATTCCTTGGCCTGTAGACAAGATGTTCTCGACAATCATCATCGTTAGTAAACGATCAATCTTTGTATGGGTTTGACATTTCAAATAGAAATGTCACGTGATTTTTAACAAACTCTTATATCAATCCCATACAAAGGTTGATCGTTTACTAACGATGACGATTGTCGAGAACCACGTTCTCGTTATTACGTATTTTAGTCGTTCAAACTATGTACGCGCACTTAGTTTTAAGGCATTTTGCTCGTACCCGTACTCTAGTACAGTCGCTCTATTAATTATATTCGAACTCTATGAATGTTACAATTTACTAAATTTCTGCAGTCATGTTAAAGACATTGAGTCAGGTTAATCAATAGCTATAAGCGCTCGTGGTGTAGCATGATTAGCCGTTCTTAATCGATCGGTAAAGTTAAGCTACGCCTGTCGTGGTCGGTACCTGGATGGGTGACCGCCTAGTGGTATTTCAAATCGAGCGTTTCCGTGCTTCGGAAGGCACGTAAAGCCGTTGGTCCCGGTTATCACTTAATTGTGATAGTCGTTAAGCTAGTTGGATGCCTCCTAGGCGGCATGAAAAATTCCAACAGTAAGTTGACCACTAGCCTACCTCCACCGATCCGCAGTGGGCACGCGTGGTGGAGTATTGCCCATTCCCTTTCACCTTCATTTGTGAAAGGAGGCCTGTGCTCAGCAGCGGGACATTATAGACTGATGATGATGAATCAATAACTATGTGATATTTAGGTTGATCAATAGAGTCAAAGCCAAATCAAATTTATTCAGCTTATGAAGAATTATAGGATTATGAAAGTCGACATTTCCTGAAGTTACCACCGGTTTGAAAGACAGCCAGTATTTTTTCATAATTTAATGATCTGACGGTGTAGTGCCACAGGCACAGGACACGGATTATTTGATCTGTTAGTAGTCAATATGTCCTACTTTACTACCATATCTAAGTGACATAAGTAAGTTATTGGTAAAATATTTTATTGGTAAAATATTTCGAATCCAAAATTTCAGAAACGTCGCGTCGCGTTACACTTTGGTTTACGATTTTACCGATGAAACCCAAAGAAAAAACCTGTCTTGGATAAGAAAATAAACAAAGCAATAAAATAGGAATTAAACATCGTAATATCAAATCCCTGGGCTGTAGCACACGTAGTGAAACATATGCGTTGAACCGATCAATCATGCGAATCACCCCGTGTGGAATACCTCGGTCCGAGGTTCGTTTGCCATCTCTTTGTCTTTGGATTTCAGTTTAATTGAGTAATTGGTATGTGCCTTGAATCAAATTCATTACGGTTGAGTTTTAAAGATGTCTATAATTTTTGGTTCAGCATTCAATAGGCGACTAAATGCCCAGACAATTATTTTAGTGCAGTAAAAAATGGTCCTTTTGCTTTAAAATCTTTACCGTCAACAGTAAGCATTGATTTTCTGAACAAGTACCTAGTTGGTTGATCCATGATTTGTATGATATCATAGTAATGTCCCATGTCACTTTTGATGTCTTCGTATTATGTTTTTTAATTATATTAACAAATTTTGGTTGCATATCATTGCTAAACTACTAACGCAGTTTATACCAGATGGCTCGTTATTTATTTGGTACTCACTTATTTAGTTTTAATTTTAAGCTGTAGTGCAATTCTGTTCTTTTTTGACAGCTGACGACGACGACGTCCGTCGTCGCGGTCTATTCTCTATACATTCGTAGTGCGGTGCTACATTTTTCAATTGGTCAATTAATTAATGTTTAATTTTAGGAAGCTCCTATTAAGGTCGTATTATGTATCCATTATAAAAAAAAACCTGTCACTTTGTGGATCACTTTCATTTATGATAGTTTCTGTGTAATGTTATGATATTTGAAGTAAGTATGTTTTATTACAAATTATTTATTATAAATCCAAGACTGTTCTTTGTCGAAATCAGTCAAAAACAAAGGCCCAGTTCAGCAGAGGACATCTCGTGACAGAATATGATGATGATACTAATTTTATAGTGGTTACAGAGTTGGTATACATATTTCAGATATCTGCAGCTCGGATAAGTCATATTATGGGCATCCTTAAATCAGCCAATGATGAAGATATCTTGGAAAAACGTCGTCAAGCTCAACAGTTGAGACTTTTGGCGAGTAATTCTTTAACTATTCTTGTTGAAATAAACATTGATTAAATTGTGCACAGCACTACAAAGTCAATGCATTTTTATTTACTGGAAATGCTAAAATTCTTCCAAATTCTATATAGAAGTCTTTGATATCTGGCTTATTTTTATTATTCCTTATAAAAAAATACCTCGTCAATTTAGTAGTATGTACTTACATACGAGTATGTTATTAAACATTATTCGTGAAAAAATGTTAATTGTTTCAATATTTTCAAAATATGGGCGCTATATCTAGCTTTCTTTTTGTGAAGTTTAAGTCGTAATATTAAGATAAAGTTAAACCAATGAATAGCCTTCATATTAAACCTTTAAAATTGGTATATTCAGTACATTAAAGTTTTACTAAAATATGAAATAAAATTAGCCTTTATCTAGTTTCCATATCATAAGTTTGCTTAGCTTGGGATTACGACTCAGATCATTAAAATAAACGAAATCCACTCGCAGAGCGCAGTTGATGTTTACAATACACCTTCCAGCCCATTTTAATTCTTTTGACCTATTCAAGTATTCAATTGTTTCGACATGCAATAGTCCGGGAGGTACTGATGCATTTTAGGTAGTATTAATATGCCGATCGATGGCCATCTTTTTCAATAGATCTTGAATGACTAATATGTGAATCACGCATCAGCGATGCACCCGCGGTGGGTTTAGGATTGGAAGGTTACGGCAGGGGTAAACTTTTTTTTTACAAATTCATGCGAGCAGCTGACGCGTGTTCCCCCCTCCACCATGCAGCAGACGATTTTTTTCAGCTCAGTATTATGTCAAATACTTATGAAACAAGTTTGAGCCGGCGTACTATGTCTTGTTTTTTACTGGGAGTGGCTGATGACGGATGTAGAAGACTTGAGCACTTACTTGAGCAGACGGTCGGTTCACTTATTAGTCATATAAGATCAACTATACATTTCAACGTCAGCCGGCTTACTATGACTTTTGTGTTTGCAACGCTACCTCCCGGACTAACCGTCACAACGGAGTCGTCGTCGGTTGCTGTCAAAAACGTTTCAGAATACCAAAGCTGAGTATTTTTAGATTTTTCTATTGTCTAACGTGAAAATTACACAAACTACCACTAAAACTCATAAATGTCTGTTCATAGACAAAGAATCACAGAAACCTACACAGAGCAGGCTAGAGACTCCTTAACATTTTTCCCTCGCGACTCGCAAGTACGTTGAGACATAAGTATTCATCCAAATACTACAATAGTCGGAGTACGGTCGACAATTAGTCGTGCCGTCTCGCCGAAGCCTTTCAACTTTAAGCCGTAGCCAGACGCCTGTGACGCCACTTTTATTTCGTCTCTATCTATACTTACATTGTAGATCCTTTCTAGATGAGGCTTAATGGGATGGTTATGGGTCTAGATCGCGTTTTATTTTATTTTTAAACTTTATTTTATGATTGCCTTTTACAACATTGTGTGTAAATTTCTTTCTTTTTTGCACGCGTTACCGATCATTCCCCCCTCCCCAATAAGCTGGTGACCTTACTCACGCGCACAACAAAGTTATTTGGCTGCGGTATTCTGCAAGAAGGAAATACCCAGTCGAGCTGCTCTTTGAGCGAAATAAACGCTATGCCATACCTCTCTTAAATAAGATAGTAAATAAAAAAATACTTAATAAATATTTTCATTAAAGAAAATGATTTTCAATTACTGCTTTTTGGATTATAAACAATTATAATAGGTAATTTAAGAATTACTTCAAAAACAGCTTTAAGCAATGAGCACCTAAGCAAGCAAAGCATTAATCATAAACCCGATCTAGAAGTATTCTACATCTTCATTGGTATTCCACCACAGAATTGTTAGTGAATTCTTGTCATTACTCGTGTCAAACACTTTAGAGGTTTCCACTCAGTCTTTTTCTGTTTTTTATTGTATCATTTACTTTGAATATACTATTGTAATAATCACAAAAAGTCAAACAAAGCTTCAATTATATTAAATCTTGGATAACAAAAAAAAAATTGTAATATTTTTGAAAATTAAAACGATTTAACATAGTTCACAGTAAAATTCGAAGCTATTTATTCAATTTAGGCCCCAGAAGGGCTTTATGAGTTATAGCCGCCCGTTGCCACTCTGAGGTATCATTAATCTAATCAATTCTAATATTGACTATTACGGTGAGTCCACGCTACACGAAGCAAGCACGAGCCGAGCCACGAACGAATAGAATTCGTTCGCTGCTCGCGATGTCAAGTATGGCCGCGATGCGTTGCATATCGTTCGTCAAAAAAGTGACAATCGGCGGAGTGCAGTCAAGCGTGAGCCGAACGCTGGTTTAAGGTTCGCAATTCCATCCACGCTACGTGATTCCAAGCTCCACGTATGCTCGGCTCGTGTTCGGTTCGCGTAGCATGAACCATTAGACATCGCAGTCTAAGCCGATATATACCTAATGATTAGAAATGTATACGATATATTCCTTAAGTACCCTTAAGGTGCACAAAGGAAGTATTTCCCAAATTCCCCCTTGAGGCCAAATAGTGGATTGGAGTTGAACTCGTGTGACAGAAAGCTAGATAGTAGAAATTAAGACTGCTTATCTTAAATTAAGAGAAAATATTGATATTCGGCAATCCCCCTGGTATTGCAAATGTTCATAGGCGGTGGTGACCACTTACCATCAGGAGGCCCGTCTGCCTGCTTGTCAATTGTCTTGTTGCATATTGACATAAAAAAAATCTTAACTTATCATAATCAGACATGAACTATTGAAGCTTAGTCTCTCCTTGATCACATGAAGATAAGTACAAACTCTTTCTGTTTTCGTTCATATGTTTAAAAAATCTGCAGACCACAAAACAAGACCATCTTAGCTGCACAATATCATATCTCGTAATCCCCATCAACATTACCCCCCCATAGTCCACAGAGTACAAAAGCCGGTCTATCTAGTAGCCCATCTATCAATACAAACATGTTTGTAGTGAGCACCCATTTTTACTTTGTCTAGTCCGTCATTATGAACCACTTTAGCTAGTAACTATTTTGCAGAGGCACTAACAGAATGTGTGTTACACCGTTTTGTAATGATAAACCTATCTTAAGGATTTTTGAAGAAATTGACAATGATATAGTAGAGAATGTAACCAATGGATCGTTCTAAATAATGATATGTTTTGTCTTCTTATCGTTGAAGTATCAATATTGGTTGGTTAAGCTAAATATTAATAGTCAGGAATCTACAGGTTGTTGTTTTGATCGGCGACAAGCGACCCAGGAGCGGTAGTACAAAATATATATTCCCCAAAAATGGACTTAATTCCATTAAATACTGTAAATATGATGAGTCTTACCTACCTTACCTTAGTCTACCTTATTCAATTTGAATTAAAATTACCGCAAAGTATGGTTACAAGGAAAGTGCACATACTAGAGCTAGGCGCAAGCCGCCATCGCCCCGCCCCTTTACTTCCTTGTACTCCCGTTGAGTATTATGTCTACACTTATTACATGATTTTCAATTTTTTTTTTTTTTAATTTTTATTATTTAAAAAAAAAAGTATTTTTTTATATTTTTTGTAGCACCAGTATCATTTGTATTATCGACCCTGAGTCGCTCGTCGCTAACCCAAACAACGACCTGTATATTATTTATTTAAAAATCAATGTTTATCTGATAACGTATCTCCTGTACCATTAATTAGATTGTGATGAGAGGTAGTATATTGATTCCTCTCCATCCAAAGGTTGTCTGGAAGAGTTCGCTTCTTAGCGATAAGACCACCCATTGTACAGTAATTAATTTTAATTACTTTTGTTCTCTTTTTATTGTTTTTGTTTTTTGGTGTACAATTAGAGTTATCTATCTATCTGTGCCCAAAATTAAATAGTATACCTACTACAATTGGCAAGCATGATATACCTACGTACACTTAACCAGTTACATAAAATAACTATAAAGATCTTGGCACCAAACACACAACATATAATAAACAATGCAGAGAGCGAATTCCGCCAAATTTCTTAGCAATTTACAAGATTCCCCTAGTTTTCGACACTGAACTAGTTAAAACTATAAAGCTACTGAAATTCGCAGGAACAACTTCTAAACTGCAGAGCTGTTGAATAAAATTAAAATAACAAAATAGTACATACGCTTCGGTGTAACAGGCATCCACCTTTCATCGGGTCTACTACAAACAGTCACTTTGTAGGCCCATGTTTGCGTGCTCGTTCGGTGCGGCGTGTCTTCAGGCCCTGATTGCTTGTAGCCGGCACTCTTTATAACATGTTTTGTTTGCTACTCCTACGGCTCCAGTGTTGTGAAGCGTGCGTAAATTAGGCCTACAGGCCTTTGAAATAAGAAATCGGGGAAAATCTGAGGAGCTATTTGAGAGGTTCTAGACAAGAATTGGGTATTTTTTTTTTATGTAACCATTGAGCTATTATTACTACGTATAGAGAAGCTATCATAAGCAAAGGTTATGTCCCATTTTTTTACAGTCAACTAAAGTTCTCTTTAGCGCTGAAACAATAATTAGTCGTCTAAGTAGACAGTAGAAATACGTAACGCTATCAGAACGCTTTTAGGAGTATCTCGCAAACACCGTGATTTTCACGGTTTTCGTTCTACAACAACAAATACGGCCGGATGGCCTCACTTGAACGGAACATAGTAGTGATGTGTGGTGTCTTCTCTATACGTAGTAATAATAGCTCAATGTATGTAACCTATTATTTTTATGGATAACAGCTGAAAGGAGAATGAAATAAACAAAATACGATTGCTCAGCTAGTCCAGGCTCTTATTAAACATTTTACTTACGTGGACTTTTTGTGTATCCTTTAGTACTAGCTATTTCCCGCGGTTTTACCCGTGTTCCCGGAATAAAGAGTAGCCTGTCCTTTTCCATACCACAGGCTATCTATGTGCCCAGTTTTATCGTAATCGATTACATAGTTAAGGCGTGAAAGCGTAACAAACAAACTCATATTCGCGTTTATAATATTAGTATGGATAATCTTATATTATCTTTATTTCTTCTATATATTTTCTTACCTTCATCTTTCTTGTATTTTACTCATAAAATACATGTTCTGAATGACTGACTCATCTATCAACGCACATACTACACAGCAGGCGTTAAAGTCTTGAAATTTTGCACATAATATATGTTACAGTAGTACCCAATTAATATGGCTTACCGATGTACCTGCGCAAAAGATACGTTTTCAAAGTTCGGGAAACGCTATTGGCCGACAGCTGCCGTCATATTAGCGCGCGCCGTGCGGAGGGGCCTCACGCGCGAGTGAGACGGAGCTTACAGCTGCAGTGTATTATGAACCTTATTAAAAGAATATGTGAATTTTTATTGAAAATTAATCTAAATCTAATCATATTGGTCTAACTTTAGTCGATTGTAAATTAACTGATAATATTTTGTTTGCACGGACAACACCGAATTTAAAAAATATAAAATACAAGATGGCGATTTTGGCTTCTCAGCGACTATAGCGTTGTGCTCACTGGCTTTTGGAATTTTGTACAAAGAAGACAGATTAAAGCTTTTGGGATTCTTCTGACTATTTTCCTACTTCACATCTTATTCTGCGGGTCCAAACTGGATTAAGCTTTCAATCAGAAGCGGGGCGACGATACCTTGTCGGCGCGGCCTGATCGCATGGCCCATATGCACGCTGTGGTAACGCTACGAAAAGGACATTCAAGGTCAGATGTTTTAATATGTTTTATCGTTGGTGATTTACTGTGTAATTCTGGTACCTACATTAGAGGATTATTGTCGTTAAAGTTGATCAAAGATTCATAAAATATCTTTATTGTTATTATTTGTAAGTGTATATTTCGTTCTTTAACAATCAGTTTTATTCTGATTGTTACCGTTTATGTAAAAATCATTCATCATTGGCAAAACTTTTTATTTTCATTTATTCTGTGTCGGTGCGTACTTTTATTTATTACCTTGTCTTATTTTTGATTTTGTTATTATAACTATTAGTAACGTGTAATTTTATATAGTCTGGTGAGTATTTGGTGACTGATTTTGTTTAAGTGCTGTAACTATGGGATCACCAAACTCACGTAAACGCCATCATTCTAGGCATGATATGCGTTATGTTTCTAGTAAATCGCAACAAAGTATACGTAGAAGTCGTTCGGCATCTCGTACTAAGCGCTGTTGGCGTGATAGACGAGAAGTATCTCGTACTCGCCACACTAATCGTAAAAGTCGTTCTTCTACTCGCCAATCTCGTAGCAAAAGGCATAGTAAGCCTCGGCGTATCGTAGAAAGACGCAACAAATCTCAGACCCCACAACTTAGTGTCGAAGAAAGACGTGGTAAATCTCGTTTACCTTCAAACTCAAAATCTCAGGTAAGTGAAAGTCAGGGTCAGATCGACCCCTCCCCTGCTCCTTTACATGATATTGTTGAAAATACACCAGATATGACTTTGGATAATCGTATATCATCTGTTTGTACCCCGGTAATCGAAAAACTTCCTATATTGAATAATGATGATATTAATATCAACCTACCCGCAAATACTAATATCACTGAACAAAATAATTCTTTTGCTCAATTAATGAGTAATGTTTGGACACACGGTTTCACAGCAAATTTAAACGTCATCCCTGAGTTTGATCCTAGTGACACAACACAAAATATTGACTCTTGGATTCACAAAGTCAATGAGTGTGCACAGATTTACTGTTGGAATGAAAAGCAGACTTGCCACTATGCCTTACCTAAATTAGCAGGTTTAGCCAAACGCTGGTATCAGGGCCTACCTTCCCTTCTTTTTACGTGGCAGCAGTGGGTTGACAAGTTAAGGTCTGCTTTTCCCTCAACAGAAAACTACGGTGATTTACTCACAAAAATGTTACAAGTGCGTTGTAGATTAGGACAGCCTCCAGATGTATATTACTATGAAAAAATGGCATTGTTAAATAAATGTGAAATCATAGGACGGAAAGCAGTTGGTTGTGTAATACACGGAATTGATGACAAATTTATTAGAATGAGTGTGAATGCGTGTCGTTTCGAAGAACCGGAGCAATTGCTATCATACCTAAGAACTCTAGCTCAGGCTGACGGTTCCATACAACCAAGGCATAAAGTTTTTCCTAGTGGGGCTTTTAAAAATAACCCAGGTGATAATGTAAATAATATAGAAAGCAATAAAACAGATATAATTTGTTTTGGTTGTGGAGAATCGGGTCACATACGCACTAGATGCCCTAAGTCGATTAAGAAGTTAGAAAAAAATTCAAAAAGTTAGATCATTTGGCTAAAGATTCTAGGAATATAACTTTGTCAACATTCGCAGTGGGGATAAAACAAGGTGATCCATCCGCTAAATAAACAGAAACATTTGTAAATATTATATCTAATTTTCAATCAAGCATAACTGACCGTGAAAAGTATTTAAAGACAATTGTAATAAATGGCGTAAATAAGCAAGCCTTAATTGATTTAGGAAGTAATTGTAATTCGAGAGACGGATGCTATGGATATGTTCTGTTCAAGGGTTGGAATCAATCTGCTGCTTTACCTTCACTTATGGGGTTTAGTAATACCGATGTTAAACCTATAGGCGTCAGTAGAGCAAAGATACATTGGGTTTGCGTTGAAGTCGAGATTGAGTTGATGGTAGTATCTGACCAATTTATGTAACACGCCGTTATTATTGGACAAACATTTACTGAACTGCCAAATAATGTGGTGCATAAAACTTACAGTGATTACATTTTTTGAAGCTGCTTTACCTTGTAATTAATAATACCAAATTTAAATTGAAAGTCTTATCGAATTTTACATTAGACGTTTGCGCTACAAGTATAGTAGAAGTTAGTGCAGAACCAAAATCTAGTGCATTATATATATCGGGTGATTACTGCAAATAAAATGGTTTACATATTATGGTTAAAACTACATTGAATACTTATAAAAATAATTTACACATATACATAAATATGTATTATATATGTATTAATTAATATAATACATACTGTACAAATAAATACAAACCATATATTATACTACGATTCATATAAATATACTTGGCAATAAAAACATTCATAGCAGAAGTTAGTTACGACTTAAAAACAAACACTATTTTAGATAGAGGATATATTTTTCAAGAATGCAACAGTCTGATGACGAAGTACAAAGAATTTGTGATACATTAAAAGATCCAAATATAAACAACGTTATCGATATTAAAAATAACTTTACAATAAAGAATAATTGCTTATATATAATTGTTAAGAAGGTCGATCAAGTCAATCTTCACTGGGTAGTTCCTAAACAGTTAGTCAGCAGGTCCTTAAAATGAAACATGATCAGATGGGTCATTTTGAATTTGATAAGACGTATGAGGGAGTTCGAAGGGTCTACTGGTATAAAATATACATATAAAAAAAGCCTTGCTGAGTTTCTTGCCGGAGTCTTTTCAGTTTAAGTGTATTCCGAGCCGGTGGTAAATTCAACTGTATGTACCAATTTAACCATCATAAGTGCCTTACTAGGTCCTAAACTGAATAAATGACTTTTTGATTTGATTTATGAATTTGAATTCTTATGAAAATGTAAGCAATAAAATGAAAAGAAATCAAGAAAAACAGAAAGAGCATTTCGACAAAACTAGGAAAGAAGCCTCAAGATATAAAATAGGCGATCTTGTACGTGTTGAAAGGGAAATTAGTGGACAGGTAGGTCAAATACGATAATTACTTTCTAAATGTAGTGGACCTTCTAGGATTTCAAAAATACTCGGGAATTATAGGTGTGAAGTAATAATGATACTCCTATAATAAAAAAAAAAAATGAATGAAGGTAAGACTGTTAATGGAAACGTTTTTGCTGTTGATAAGATCCACCCATGGTTGGTGTAATCCCATAGCCACAGGTTCTGAAAGCTATTCAGATTAAAAGTTATAATATAATCAATATAATTTTACATAGTACTGAACTTATTATTTACTTAATAATTATAGTATTGTGGTATTTGCGAGTATAATATTTGAATGTGTAGTTTATACATATAAGTACCAATATAGATTCATCTTATTATAATCATATTAAGTCTGGTTGATTAGTTTACTTATAAAGTTTATAGAAAAAAATTGTGGTAACATAATAAATATATAAATGTGATTATTAAATTGAGAGAAATGCCCTGTTACGGTTTACTAAAATTGTTGTACATCCAGTTTATCTATTATATCGCTATGACTTTGATTATGAAAATAATAATTTTTGGGAACCCTGCGTGGCTTTGGTTTTTCCCCGGAGTCCTGCGAGGCTATCTTTATGGAAATTTCAATGGGGACCCTGTGTGGCTATGGTTTTTCCCCTGAAGTCCTGCGAGACTATCTTTATGAAAATTACATTGGGGAACCCTGTGTGGCTATGGTTTTTCCCCTGAAGTCCTGCGAGACTATCTTTATGAAAATTACATTGGGGAACCCTGTGTGGCTATGGTTTTTCTCCTGAAGTCCTGCGAGACTATCTTTATGAAAATTACATTGGGGAACCCTGTGTGGCTATGGTTTTTCCCCTGAAGTCCTGCGAGACTATCTTCATGGAAATGTCAATGGGGAACCCTGTGTGGCTATGGCTTTTCCCCGAGTCGTGCGAGACTAATTACAAAAGTATGTTGGAGAACCCTGTGTGGCTATGGCTTTTCTCCATGAGTCCTGCGAGACTAATTTTATTTAAATCTCCAAAAGTTGAAAAAGTGTCTAAGAGTGACCGTAACGAATACCTGTAGGAGTGGCTTTATGTGTTATGATGTTAAAATATTTGATGATTTGCAACAGTTGGCATCTGAAATTAATATGTGAATTAACATGTTTAACTTAATTATGTAATTACGAACTTTTTTTTTAACTTAACTGTGTTCAATTATTAACTAATATTATAATAATTATTATTAAATATTGTAAGAGCATAACGCGAGGACGCTGCTGCTGTCAGAATTGGCCGAATAAAAGAATATGTGAATTTTTATTGAAAATTAATCTAAATCTAATCATATTGGTCTAACTTTAGTCGATTGTAAATTAACTGATAATATTTTGTTTGCACGGACAACACCGAATTTAAAAAATATAAAATACAAGATGGCGATTTTGGCTTCTCAGCGACTATAGCGTTGTGCTCACTGGCTTTTGGAATTTTGTACAAAGAAGACAGATTAAAGCTTTTGGGATTCTTCTGACTATTTTCCTACTTCACATCTTATTCTGCGGGTCCAAACTGGATTAAGCTTTCATTATAGTAGTAGTGATCTAACGTTGATTGTAAGTTCTAAGCATTCGTTCATTAGTCTTCGGAGCCATACTTTCTTTTCTGTGCGAACGAAGATTCACGACGCGCCTTATCAGTTGGGTAATACTGTACATACATAACGTAGGCACATACTAATGGTTTTTAAAATTCAATCCATATGGGGCTCACGGAAAGCTTGCTAATATATAACGGCCTTACTCATAAACGCTATTAAACTAAATCTATTGAATAAATGGTCAAATAAATAACGTCACCTTGCTGTCATTGGTGCCGATTCTGTTGTAAATCGCACTAAACTAATTTTAGTCACATCTCATCTCTTTCTTACGAACATTATTGAAAAAGGATAGCACATATTTTAAGTTGTCAAATTAATCTTTGCCGTCTTATTTTGCGTGTATTTAGGTGTAACCGCGATAGATGGCGACTAAATATATATTGAAAACAAGCATTGGACTAATTTGACAGGACTAAATTTCTTACATCCTTTTCTTATGTTCTTTGTTAGAAAGAGACATAGTGAGATTAACATTAGTTTAGTTGTGAACAACAGAATCAGGGCCATTGTCAAACAATTTGACGTTATTGAGGTGACCACTTATTAGTTAAATAACGTTTTATGAGTAAGGGGGTTAGTTTTTAAAATGTACCTAAACCTAAAACGGATTTTCATTCTGAGGAAGTTTGTGTCACAATTCAAAATCCAACCGAGATCTTTACCATAAATTATCATAATATACTACATTTACTGATGTGTTACGGAAGTATGAAGTCGGTAACTTGAGCGAGTTTCCGACAGTCCGACCTTTGTGAGGTTATAGTCAAGTTGTAGTCTTTGAAGTTTAATTACTACATTCGGAAGCAAAGATAAGCTAAGTTACAATTGGTTGTGAAACTTTTGGCTGTCGGAGTGATTTATAGCTTTTTCATATAAAATAAGACATGAAAGATTTCTCTGCTTATTTGTTCGGATGCGCTCGTCATGTAGCTTGATTTTCAGTTCTTAATCGATCGGCAAAGTTAAGCAATCAACGGTGCGGACGGTATCCAGATGGGTGACCGCCTAGTGGGATTTAAACTCGAGTTATCCGTGCTTCGGAAGGCGCGTAAAGCCGTTGGTCCCGGCTATGACTTAAAGGCTAGTTGGAGGACTTCTTCGCGGCTTGAAAATACAAACAGTAGGTTAACCACTAACCTACCTCCACCAACCCATAGTGGGCACTCGTGGTGGAGTATCTGCACATTCCCTTTCACCTTCGTTTAATTTTGTGGATCGGGGCCTTAGCTCATCAGTGGGACATTATGGGTTGATGATAATGAATCTTACTCAATTAAATAAGGTAAAATTCATGTTTTGACGAGTAGGATATGAGTAAAATATTTGATACAAGATGAAATGCCTGATGATAATATCAAACTTGATATTGTTTGATCTCAAATAAATTATTAACTGTAGATAGCATAGATTGTTAAAGTTTATAGATTTTTAAAGTTACATGCTGAAGCATGTAACAATTTAATCAACAACATCATCAAAAAAATAGCCTTAAATAAATCAAAAAGTTTAACTATACATTGTCTGAACAAACTGAAGTAGAAAACTTATTTTTACATCTTATGCTTACTTTTTTTTGCGAAAAGAATGAGTAAATCCTGTAGCTGAAGTTTTCGCAGTAAGCGCATCCGTAACGCTCATGAAACAAATGTTGTCGGGAATACTTTCTCACGGCATGCCGCATGGAACATCACTAGCATCTTATGCGTGGCGTGTGGTACAAGGCAAGGGCCTAAGCGTGCTGGTATCGTAATATTATCTTCTGTTATTCTTCTCATATGCAAGGGCGTCGGCAGCCAATGGCTTGGAGGGAGGCCAGTTGATATATTGAGGATGGAAAAGTATGAATTGTAGGCACAGTCAAGAGCACATGAAGCTATAGCTTCACTTATGCACACTTTATACACTTGTTTATAGTGCGAATCTTACTAATACTCTTAAAAAGGTCAAGCAAGTCAAGTGAGTAGACTTAGGACGTTAGTTGCTTAGCATTTGGCAATTTCTTTTAATCTCTGGGTCGTGGGGGGCAGCTGCTCCTCCTTACCCTCCCTTGCGAGTGTGATCATGTCGGTGATTATTCGATGTATTAGTCACTAGGGACGTTATTGCATAGAGGATTGTATTGGCAGGATACCAATTGACCTAACCGTTCAAGTGCGAGTCAGGCCTCACTCTATTTGTGTTCCGTAAAAAGTTTGCAATCTACATTATAAATCGGCGTTTAAAGTTTTTATTTCAATTATATACAATTACACAATATATCCAAATTGCTGTAACCTTTATGAGCTAGAAACCCGTGATATTCGAACAGGTAAAGATAGGAGTCCGTTTTGCCCTTGGGGTATCCCAAAAATACCTCGCTGAGATTGCCTAATATAAGATAAGAAAATCATTTCTTACTCGAATTTTCTTAAATTAAGTGTAGGTATTACGAATCAATCAGTTTTCATTTCTATTTGTTCTTTTTATTTTTAACCGACTTAAAAAAAAGGAGGAGGTTCTCAATTCGAATGTACTTTTTTTATGTTTGTTATCTCATAACTCCGTCATTTATTAACCGATTTGGAAAATTCTTTTTTTATTAGTAAGGGTATTCTACGCCATCCCACTACAAACAATTCCCATGAAGAAATGATCATGTAGTCCTATCGTTGTATTTGTGATACAATCCTTCTGTATCCACCAGCTCCATATTATATTTGAAAAAGTTGAAGTTTATAAACTCAGCCGCTGACTAGATAATCTTGAACCAAAAGTACGTCAAGTAAAAGTTGCTATTTTTCCCATCTTAAAGGCTTCTAATATCGCAGTTCCCTGCCTGAGGCCGGTTGTCATTTGTCTGCTCCTCTGTAGGCAAACTTCGCTTCAATGTTTGAAAGCACTACATTATATCCGTCCTTCTTTATCGTCTTCGTCTGCGAGGTATTAGTGATGGGGTGCGGTCGATAGATTTTGCACTCTGACAATTTTATCGAATAATTAGTTTGTAGTCATTTATTTGTTTATCGTATTAATTTCTATTATTGTTATATATTTCAATGTTTGTAGTCATTTGGTTTATTATGTTGTCATGATGAAAGATGGAGGAAGTGCTGAGATAATATCCCCCATACGTTATCGATATCCCACTTACACGGAAAATGCGTGGAACTCACTTTCATCCTTTGGCAAAGGTATTTAGTCTAATAAAAAATCGTCTAAATATATTTACAGTCACACTTAGATGTAATTTCTATAATTTTTAACTAGTCTTTCGTCTCTTATAAAAAGAAAACATAATTAATATAATTTTGTGAACTTGAGGTGTTACTTTGAAACAACTAATTTAATGTTAATTAATGACAGTACTTGACAACTAAGACATGATTAAAAAGTGAACTAGTCAAAATTTATGTGCATAAATAATGCCTTCAAAATAACAAAGTCTGAACTTTCTCAGGTAAGTGTTTTAATAAAAATATTGATACTCATAATTGGAACACTTTGCATTCATAAATAATCTTTATTATAATGTGCATGATTATGCCGAAATTCTCGTCCTTCTAGAATAATTCTAAGAATTACTCAGTTTAGGTTAAACACAAACACGGTTTTGGTTGTTATTGTAATTATGCCCACAAAATTACGTTACAACGAAAACTTTATGTAGCGGGTGATTGGCGTACTATAACAATCATATCTCAGTACTTTTATGAGAGAAATACTAATCAAACTTCGCATATTTATTTATAGTCGTTTTAATATATAAATTATTATAGATAGAAAGTTTAATGGACTTTTATCATAGTGAAATAAAATCACCCCGTGGGAATAAATTGAGATCCCCTATTTAACTTTATTTTTCCTTCAAATTGTAGTTTTATGAACTGTTGCTTAGACTAGTGCAAGTTTTAAACTAGTGCATATTGATTTACGTGGCTGGCTCCTTTCTATACTTAAAATACAATTAAAATTGGAATCTCCAGTATTGTAAATATCTTAGAAATTTATTCAAATTATCGACCGCATCACATCACTACCATGAAGCAAGACTCGGCACTTCCTTACAGAGCTTAGATTTCTTTTTAATACCACACATTTAAACTTCTTGTGTAAGGGGGACGGCGCATGTCGTTCAGTAAACTTTTCTATGTCTACTTACCTACATACACTGTTTCCAGTATATTAACTTGTGCCCATCCATAGTGAGAAAGATAAATAATTAAATGCAATTGGCTTGACGAGATTATAGCTTGTTAATCTTCAACAGATAATGAGTATCCAGCAGACTCGATAAAATGGTTAAAAAAAATTAGAATTAAATTTTATATTCATCCTTGAAAAGCAGATCCAAGTTAGATACTTTTTGATTAAAATTTACGAGATTTTGATCCCTTGTAATTTTGAAACATTATAAAATCTGCTTTTTCTCAGGCATATTATTATAATTCCTATCGAACGCCAAGATATATCTCAAATCACTATCAAATCATATTAGAGTATCTTAGTATTATGTTACTTTAAGTCTAAAATATTTGAAGAGCAAAGTTTTAAACATTTTTTTAAATAGCCAAGGAGAAACTGTCGCCAAGGGCGGCCGCGTAGTTACCGTGGCCACGAAAACAATGAACTGTCATAAATCAGATAGAAAGTTTAATAAACCCCACTTCCTGTGCCGAGGTACAGCCCCTAGCTACTCCTAACTCCTTGTAGTAACCGTGTACATTTTGAGTTAGTTTTACAGCTTTCGTTGTATGACGTACAAAATGAAAGGTTTCCAAAGTTTTAACTTTTGTCACATAAATCGTGTAATGCAAACAAGTTGTGGATTTATTGTTGATGAGGGAAGGGTTTGGAAGTTTATGAGCTGTATGTCATTAAGCATTTTGGATATCCAAGAATTCAATGTAATAAGGAAGTGGATTCTATGAAATATGAAATGTATCCACTGCTGGGTTTTTTAAGTTTTAATTTTAGTTAAAAAAAACCTTTTTAATAAAAAAAAAAAACCAGCGAAAAAACAGAAAAGCAAAAAATTCTTTTTAATATAACTTGAATTTTATAAGGTTTTGCTGTCGGGGATACATATACAAATATTACAAAAAAAAGAATTATCAAAATCGGACAACACTGTAAAAAGTTATGCGTGATCATACATAAAAAAAATATATATACGCGTCGACTTGCAAAACTCCTCCGTCTTTTTGTCGTTTAAAAAATAATATTGGCCATATAAAACGCGTGCTACATAATATACGTAAGAAAGTCTTGATCGGTTTTCGTACAAAGAACCCAGAATTCTACCACCACTGCTGCCGAAGTTGACTTCGTGGTTCCAAAAAAGTGATAAAAATCTTAAACTAGTCTCAGAATGAACTCACAAAAACATTAACAAGCACGTGTTACCACGAGCTAAAAAAATCTCGTGAGGAAATAAGAATTTTCGTTGTAGAAAGCAAGTGGTAGGTTTCGTTTCAACGACACTCCTGCGGGACTCAGCGCGAGGACGTCTGAGCTTCCCGACGAATTAACTTGGGAATTTTCCTGGGAGATTAAAAAAATATGTGGCGAAGGCTGCTGCTAGAAAAAGTCGTAAAAATTATGAAGGAGTTTTATTCTTATATGAAAGAGGATTAAGACTGTTGTCGCTTCAAGTACCTAGCTGACATAAAGGCTGAAATATTAATGGATTTTATCGACAATTTGCGTTGTGGAGTATCTGCCCATTTGTGAAAGGAGGCCTGTGCTCAGCAGTGGGATATTATAGGCTGATGATGATGATCGTTAATTTTAAATAGTTCCTACTGCTAATGCTTAGGTACTGTGCACATAATAATATACAAAGCTTGGACTACAATTTGAATAACTCGCTGTTCCTCGCGTTTTTACCCGCATTATCGTTAGGAATAAAAAGTAGCCTATGTCATTCTCCAGCAAATATTATCTATGGATTTTTTTTATCTACGTTGATCCGTTGCTCCGCTGCTACATGATAGAAGGAAAAACACAACATTCTATTCTATTCCATGTAATATAAATTATACTTAAAATAGATGTTTAAGTAAGCATTAATGTACCTATGTATTTGTCGTCCTATTCTCTTGAAGAGGCATTAGGCCGCGCTCACTTTGGATACGTTTTCATACGAATTCCATTCGTGCAGAAACGTACGAACACGCACGAACATTCCCGACCTTCTGAGTACGATGAAAGCGCTCACACTGCGCGCGAGTTAGTCGTACGTATACGTACGTGCAAGTCCGACGTTCGAAATCAATCCGAACTTGTTGGGATTTTATTACACGTTCGTGCGTTCATCATCAATAACGTATGCGCTAACACCGGTACTCTGTCTATTTGACGGAGAAAAACGCATTCAGTGTGCGCACTATCAATTCGTACGAACAGTGTTCATACGTTTACGTACGATATAATTCGCATCCAAAGTGAGCGCGGCCTTATGCATATGAAAGCATTATCATAAAAAAGCTTGGACAATTTAATGACCACACCCCAGTCATTTTTCAGCCACATCCTAGGGTTTTATTTCAACAAAGTCGACCCAAAATGGGCTGTTTAAACGCAAGAGAAGCGCCAAAAGGGCCCTGACACCGCATTTGCACCCTATTCAAAGAACCATACAATATTCAGAGGATCGCATTATGCAATAGAACGGTAAGACTCAAAATCAATATGGCTTTTTTACCAGAAAAGATTTCCTTACCACGTTGTCATAAATATTTAAGGAGTTGTTGAGTTCACCCCGTGTTTCATGGGAAAGAAATATGTATGTTTTTGCGATAATGTATTTGTTTTGTTATGGTATCATACGCTCCAGTAGGTTTGTTTCTGTTTACGCTAATCCGATAAATACGAAAAGATTTGCTTATTTTCTTGTAAGGAAGATTTTTGTCTACATAATAAATTTCATGTTCTAAGCTTATATTATCCATAACAAAACATCATTGATCATTCAAAAAGTATTTATTTGTATTTTATCATCATCATCATCATCATCAGCCTATGTAAGATGAGGGTGTAAGATAATGGTAAATACTCCACCACGCATGCCCACTGCGGATCGGTGGAGGTAGTGGTCAACCTACTGTTGGAGTTTTCAAGCCGCCTAGGAGGCGTCCAACTAGCATAACCACCATCACAACTAAGTGATAACCGGGCCCAATGGCTTTACGTGCCTTCCGAAGCACGGAAAACGCTCAGCTTGAAAATACCACTAGGCGGTCACCCATCCAGGTACCAGCTTTAACGGTTGTAGCTTAACTTTGACGATCGATTATGAACGGCTAATGATGCTACACCACGAGCGCTTTGATTTTAAAATAGTAAATTCCATATTTGTACTTAAAATTCAGTATAGTGTTTATTGGCAATTTTATCTGCAGTACAAGTTAACAAATCAAATGAATAAATAACTTCTGGTGAAGCCGCAAATCGCAAACAATCCGCAATATGTACGTCCAAAAATATTTACGCTAACGCGAATTACAAAAACTTGGAACTATGCCCCGCCGGGGATAGCGCAGTACCACAGATTATATGAAGCCAGTGGATTAATCAAAAATGTAGTTGGTTTATATTAACTATCTGAACCCCGCGATTTCACCCGCGTACGGTATTTCTTTGCGCGTAACCGTTTTACAAACTTTTTATTAATTTGCAATGTATGTATGTTCGGGTGAAATCTTGGAAGTTGAATTTCACCTATTTCCAGTGGTCGGATTGAATTGATATTTGGTATACATTAGAATATTGGAAGACAATGACAAAGGCAAGTACAGTCACCAAAAAAGTTTGTATTAAAAATTATATTTTTAACAAATACCTATTTTATACCACTAAGGGCAAATAAGCCTACGGCCCGCCTGATAGTAAGCAGTTATCGCAGCTGGTTTGGAGATTCGAAAGAGAAAAAAGACAAAAACAATATTTTTTGGTATCTACTTTTACTTTCATATGCTAAATGCGTAAAAAGCTGTGGTTTTTTCATTACAAACAGACACTTAATTTTATTTATTGATATATAGAAATGTGATATAGCTCCAGGATAGAGAGTAGGGTATTTTCTTCCAAATCTATCATAATAGGACTTAACTTCACCTAGTTGAATTGATTCACACGGATATTTTTAGTACGTGATTGCCAAACATCTTTTATTCTCCATCAAAGTCATTTATCCTATAGTATAAAATAAAATAAATACATTATCTACAATATAAAAAAAGAAAGAAATACAGAGACAAAAAGGTCTAGTACTCAGCCATGGCTGTGGTGCACATCATAAGCAAAGCATAAGGCGCCGATCCCCCAGAGAGAGTTCTAGAGTTCCGAGTTTTGCATTCCGTGTTGACTATTGTGCACACAGCAAGTAGTCTAGAGTTCTAGAGTTCTGCAATATTCGCTACTGATCGCACATCATACACTTTTTTTTACTTTCAAAGGCCCCACATAGCTTACAGTCAACGCGGAATGCAGAACTCGGAACGCGGAACTCTTTCCTGTGGGATCGGCGCCTAAGCGTATAACAAATAATAACCCACTACAATCCTCTATACTATGCCAACAAATCAGCACTTGTATGTTCCAACACGTGGACTCGATCCGATCCGATTCAATCCGATCCCCTGACAGCTAACCATAAATATCCGTCCAGAGATCCTGGCTGTTACATTTGATTTCCCCTGAGACTGAAGACGCAAGTTTTTAAATTGGCTCATTTATTTTTATTCGGCCTTGACCTTGTTTGGTCGAGCCGATGAACTGCGCTCGAGGTCAAGATCTTGCTTAGGGTTAGATTTATGGAAGGCTGTGTTGATAGGTAAAGGTATTTCACAAAATGAAGTAAGGTCATCTTTTAGCACTACCGCAGTTGGTTAAAAATTGTAAACTTTTGTGTTTGAATGTCCTTTATAGCATTTGTTTCTAGCGGACCGAATCTTCCCCTTCAAATTAGGCGCCTTTGCACATTATAAGATTTCTTACATAAAATGTATGGGCGTGTCTGATCAGACATTTCTTGTAATATGCACGGTCTCATATAACCACCAGAGCGACTGAATGTCTTATAAGACATGTCTGATAAGACACAAGACATTTTTCTTATAATGTGCAAAGGGGCTAAGACATAACAACATTTTAGGTTTTTCGATACGCGGACCGACCAAAGATGGGCTGAAAGAGCTAAAGACCCATCAAATTTTGTGTGTTAGTTTACCTGTCCGAACCATTTTTCAATAAAACGTACTTGTTTTATAATCATTCATGCAAAATACAAGTTTTAAATCAAGTAAAACAGAAAAAAATATAGGTAGGTACATAGAGCCGAAAAAAACTAAATGGAGACCTTAAATAGGTAACTACCTACAACTGAATACCACGAATGCCGGACATGATAATTTAATACCACATTAACAGTTCAAGGAAGAGAGAGTAAGGAATTATATCCAAAAGAAAGATAAGTTGCTAAATTATATAATTAATTTGGAGTATTTGACGTGCTCGTGGTGTTGAAAGCGCTCGTGGTATAGCATGATTAGCCGTTCTTAATCGATCGGCAAAGTTAAGCTACCACCGTCGTGGTCGGCACCTGGATGGGTGACCGCCTAATGGTATTTCAAATCGAGCGTTTCCGTGCATCAGAAGGCACGTAAAGCCGTTGGTACCGGTTATCACTTAATTGTGGTAGTCGTTAAGCTAGTTGGAGGCCTACTAGGCGGCTTGAAAAAACCCAACAGTAGGTTGAGCAGTAGCCTACCTCCACCGATCAGCAGTGAGCATGCGTGGTGGAGTATCTGCTCATTCCCTTTCACCTTGATTTGTGAAAGGAGGCCTGTGCTCAGCAGTGGGACATTATAGGCTGATAATGATGATGATGATTAGAAGCAAAATGAAAACTACGCAGAGTTCTAGTAAACTACACAGAGTCCAAGTAAACTACGTATGTAAGACCTAGTGTACCTCAGACACGATTACAATAAAATTTGACTAACAGTATCCACTCACAGTTAATCATGTCTCTAAATGTTAACTCAAGAGTTTCTGAACTTAATTAGAAAGTTGAAAACGTTTGCAAAGTCAGAGACGGAATAACTTTTGGCAACGCAAACGACAAAGCTTCGTCTGTACTCACGACACGATGGCGTAACGATATGGATATTTAAATTCTTTAGAAGCTTTACTTTAAGTTTCTGTCTAGCCACATAAGAATGTGATGAAGAATTTCCTCGACACTTCTTGTAAGTAATTTGGGGATTTATGTATAAAACTTTTATTATTTACATAAATAGTAACAAGCAAAGCAAAGTGCGAGTACCGGCTAAGTGCTGACTAAAACTTGGTAAGGAAGGTAGCAACCCTCGATGAAAGCATTTCAGATTTCTGTACCCCATTTCGGCACTTTTTGGAAAGAAAATAAAAAAAATAAAAATCATTTGCAATAAGATTGGGTAAATTTTTTTTTTTTTTAAATTAGATGGGCTTGCGTTTGGCCACTGACCCGCCCATAAGGGGCGATGACGAAGCCTAAGATGAAACACGCTTACCCAGAAGAAACCTATTCACTCTGGCCTTGAAAGTACCTAGATTGTAAGCGTCAGGAAACACAGACGCCGGAAGCAAGTTCCACTCCCTTGCTGTACGCATTAAAAATGAGGATGCAAAACGCTGTGTCCGTATATTCGGTATGTCAACAACGTACGGGTGAAAATTTTCCCGGCGTCTTGTGGTTCGGTGTAAAAATGGGGATGGTGGAATAAGGTTGAACAATTCCTGCGCACACTCTCCAAAATATATCCTGTAGAAAACCGATAAGCAAGCAACCTTTCTTCGATGGTCAAGGCTCGTGAGTTTCGCCTTAATTAAAGACTCATCTCCAATTAGTCTCCTGGCTCGGCGATCTATTGAGTCGAGGGCCTCAAGCTGGTACTTAGCTGATCCATCCCAAAGATGGCAGCAGTACTCCATGCACGACCGGACTTGTGCTTTATATAGTTGGAGCAACTGCCCAGGCGTGAAGTACCGCTTGACCTTAGAGAGGATACCCAGCTTTCTGGCAGCTGTTCCTCAAATTAACAGCATTAGTGGTTGCTGAAAAATATCGCTGTAACAGACGGTCAAACAGACGGACGTCATGATAAGCGTTCCTTTTATACCTTTTTTAAAAATAAAAGATTATAATTATGGAGTAGCAATGTTAGTAGAAAATGTTACTGGATTATGGTTGCAAGATTTTAAATTCAATTATAGTACAAGATTTAGCTTTTTATTACTCTGCTCAGTTTCACATTATAATTTTAATTCTTCAAAAGAGACACGAAATAGTAAAAAGACCCCGTTGACAACACCGACTGGAAATCGTAAAGTGAAACTTTTGTTTTAGTGAAATTTTGTCACAGCTTGCTTTCTATTTGCTTAAGTAGTTCGTTTTAATTTGTAACTTTAATAAAACATGCGGTTACATTGTTTGACATAAGCACTGAGTTTTTCTGTTACCAAGCAAAATTCTTTTTATTTTTACCGCTAAATGAAGTTACTTTTAATTCATTATCTATATAATATAAAATTCAAAGTCCTGACTGACTGACTGACTGATATATCAACGCACAGCCTAAACCACTGGTCCTAGAGACATGAAATTTGGAGGGTGTATTCTTTGTGAATGGTAGGTATCCACTAAGAAAGAGTTTTTCGAAATTCCACCCTAAGGGGGTAAAATAGGGGATGAAAGTTTGTATAAAAGTCCGTCAGTTTCAAAGTTAGGATCTTCAAATTTTGTGTTTAGGCTGAAGATTGAAAATTAATGTATACGTGTCTCAGCGTTTTTAATAATTCCACCCTCAAAACGGCATGAAGTTGTTTGTTTTATTGTTGTAGAAAAATATGTCGTTTGATTTCTGTAGGCCACGCGGGCGAAGCCGCGAGCAGAAGCTAGTATTCCATACCGCGCGTTGCTGTCGCGATAATTGCAGTATTATTTATAAATAATACATATAGCGTAATGCTATCGGATGTTGGGGGCGTAGAGACCTAGGAAATTGTATAAGTCGGCGAAATCTGGGTAAGAGATTTAAAATGAGCGCAATGGAGTACCATAGACTAGTTCTCAAAATACAGACTAAAATAGATCACGATTCATTCATAGTAAGGCAACATTTGGCAAGATCTAACATCCAAATGAGACAAGTGTACGTGCACTGATGGGAAAATCTGATGATCCTGATCGGTGCATAGTCTCAGTTGCTAGATTTTAAGATACTCAGTATTTACTAGAGAAAGTATGCATCATCTGGACTCCAGTTAAGCATTTTTGCCTTTGGATATCATAATCTCTTATTTTTTACATTTCTACATTTTCGTTGGGATCTTCTCCGCGGATAAAATCAGATTTTATTTCTAACAATCTCTATTTGCAAGCAAAGTCCAAGCGCTATCTAGCATTGGTGCAGATTTCACGTCACAGAATCATAATAATCTCAAGAGATGTCCTAACAGTTCCAACGCTGCGTCACGTACTATGAAGATGTTTGCTATCAGGGGCCCAATTCTCACCCAATCGAAACTGATCGCTCGATCGAAAAAAGCACGAATTCTAACTTTTACGAACGTTACGTTATTCTGGCAATTTCAAGGCCGACATATTTAGAAGGGAAACCAGTCGGCTAGAGCGTTGATTGGTCGGGACCGTTCGAATTGGCTCCGCCCCTCGAAATTTTACAGTCGAATAGGACTCGAACCGTAAGTTCGATTCGAAGGCTAGTTTCGAGGGAAGTGAGAATTGGGCCCCTGAGCTTATCTGTGCTATCTAAACATAGCATTTTACCTTCAGCAAATGTAAACGTACAAAGTTATTCAATTATTTGATAATTAGATTGTTTTAATCTCTTTTATGACAGATTTTTGAAATAATCTAGATTTAAGCTTTAAGAGGACTCAATTCGTCATACTTTTCATACAAAACCCCTGTACTTATTATGGCGTTGTTAAACATTTTTCGTTAGATGTTTTGAACAAATTAGTATCTTGTGCACTATATCTAGCCGTGTGTATCTAGGCGAAATTTAAAAAAAGTGTGAAACAAATTCAGTCAAAGCCTCCGAAAAACAGCGTTTTTGCCTGTACTTTGGCCATATCTAATGTACCTATAAATTGTAAAAGTAAAGAAAACGTTAAGATACCAGGCTTGCAAATGTATTGGAGATTCTAAATAACTAACTTTTTTTTCACAAACTTGTAAGATTTTTTCACAAGAAGTATACTCCTGGAACAAGTTTTATGAATGCGAAATCATGAATGACGACCTAGCGAAGCGGGCGCGAGTGATCAGCGGAATTTACCGACTGATAATCGACGGCTATGATGCTGTCTCTCTTTTTTCGCAGTCAAACATTACATTGGATGAAACAACAAGCTTTTAGACTATGCTTGCGTCGAAGTTGCGCCGGCCACAGAGGGCCGCTTTAAGGCTGTTATCATCGTGAATTTTGCGGGAACTGCATTGTTATATATTTACTCACAGATTTAGATATCTCAATTTATTCACAAATTTCTATGAACAATCTTTTGACAAATATTTATCTGCTTTTTATTAACCGACGAAAAAATGGCGGAGCTTTAAAGGTCGACGCGTTTTTTTTTTTATGTATGATCACGCATAACTTTTTACAGAGTAGTCCGATTTATATAATTCTTTTTATTGGATAGGGTATACCTCGAAGTTGTTCCCATATAAATTTGGATACCCTAAGGGTGGGAAAATAGCAACTGTCTGACTGCAAAATCTTATAAAATTCAAGTTATATTCAAAAAATTTTTTACTTTTCAGTTTTTTTGGTGGTTTAATTTTTTTGTTAAAAAGTTTTTTCTAATCACAACAGATAATCATCAGTAATACTGTGTAATATTTTATTTTGCTTCCCTTTAGACAGTCTTCATTCAAGACAAATATATTTTTTAGGAAACGGGTTAAATTAAAACTGTCAAATTTGTCACAGCAATCATCTGACGTCACACACGTCACGTCACGTCGTCGATGTCAATTCATCCCATGTCATTTGTCGCCGCACGAAGCAACAATACTACCGATAAAAGCGGACCGACATCCGTTTCCGTCTACCGCCCAAGTAGAAACCATAGATTATACAAAGACATGCCAATTGACTATTGTCTTACAACAGTGTAATTGTGGATGTAACAGTAAAAAAACAATGTGGGAGAATCATTACGTGAAATGATTCGTCGAATTACAGTAGTACCCAACTAATATGGCTTACCGATGTACCTGCGAAGAAGATACTTTTTCAAAGCGCAGGAAACGCTATTGGTCGGCAGCTGCCGCCATGTTAGCGCGCGCCGTGCGGAGGGGCGTGACTTGCGAGTGAGACGGAACTAACAGCTGCAGTATATTAATGACCTTATATTAGTGATCTAAGGTTGATTGTACTTTTGTTAATCTTCGGGGCCATACTTTCTTTTCTGTGCGAACGAAGATTCACGACGCGCCATTTCAGTTGAGTACTACTGTACTGAATTATTATTCTTTAAATCAAAAAATAAAGAAAACAGTAATAAATAACAACTAAATACTGAATATCATGAAAATTCAACATCAAGAATTTAACAAGTGATTTCTCAGCTAAATCATATTGTTTATTAATACTACAACTACATCGTATATACATGGGTGACATAATTAATTTAAATTAATTGAATGCCAGCCAACCGAGCCAGACGTTAGATGTAATGATTACATTACTAATATTAAGCATTTGAGCGATATATGTATATTATAGGAGTCTAGCTTCGCAATCTGATCTCTCAAAACACAATGCTAATTCTTGAATTGTAGTTTCTGCAATTAGTTGCTGATAAAATAAGACAAAAGCAGGTTAGAATCAGGAAAAAATTATTTGTTCAAAGCTGAACTAATATTTTGAAGCTACAAATTTACATTTATTTTAAACATGATAATATTATTACATAAACTTGCTACTAAAAGGTTGTGTGTCCCAAAATAGATAATCATAACATACTTACGTAATAATATAATTGAAATCTGTTTTACAAAAAACTTAAGCCGACTTCAAAGTACACTAAGAAGTAATCAAATCCTGATCTGATGACAATGGGACCAAACGGGAAGTGTACCCTTCCAAACAAAAAAAGAATTTTGAGGTATAAAACAAAAAAAAAACGAATTGAGAACCTTCTCCTTTTTTGAAGTCGGTTAAAAATGCTTTTCATGGTCAGCATGACATAATCAAAACTCTGCTCCGTTTATTTTTTTAGATAACGCTAAATATAGACTTGATATGAAGAATACTCTGTGTTTTAGCAATTGTCTGCAATACGGTATACAACTTGCTACTATACAAAAGGATCATGGCGAGATTTGTACAAAAAAATAAAGATTTTTAGAGACGTTGGAATGACGTTATATTTCATCCTTGGTGCCTAAGGAACAACTTGAGCTATTTAAAATATTTTTAGAACACCGGGATAAAAATGCGAATCTCTATGGCATGCCGGCGAATCGCGACTATTCGCGACCAAAACCGTTATGGTGTCGGTATGTTTTGCGGGGTTTATACAATATTTCATGTATATTAACATGTTGCTGGTAATGTAATCTCAACATTGGAAGTGATTCAAAACCCTCTAAAATGTTTTATTTTTTGTACCAATCAATGTATGGAGGTCGCCATGATTCTTTACGATAAAATTCACTGAAAAACATTTTCTCCTTAAACAGTAAATCAATGCAACCAAATAGGAGCAACAAAAAAAGCACAGATTATTGAATCGAGTCTCCCCTCTGCGCGTCGCTAGGCACACGCTTCACGGTCACGTATGTCGCGCGGTGTACGTTAATATGTCGTACGTGAATCGCCTGCCTAATGTCCGCTTATAAAACGTGTAGCGGCGTTGCAGTCGCGCGACTTTATTCTCCTTTTGATTGTGTCGACGTGCGCGCCGCGACGTCACGTGTGCTGGTCCGCTGTTGTTTATGAATTTCTCTTTGGTTTTAATTATTGTCTTGATTATTATTAGCCATTGTATTTGATGTGTGAATTTAATATCATTTTATTTTTGGCCTAAGCTTTAACCGCGCCTTTACCTATGTTACTCTCGGGTTCATAAACTGTCTCTTTTGCAAAATCATCAAATTTGAAAGAAGGACAAACCAATAATCACATTTTACGCATGGATTCAAAGAGTCACTGGTCAAAAAATATAGATTTTAGAACTCGAACTTCTGACTAGAGTAATACATAATATGTAGTAATGAATGACTATAAAAATAAAATAGAAATTAACAAATCTAGGTGACTAATGATTGATATCTAAATACAAAGAAAACATGAATACAAAAGTCATAGTAGTTCAATAAACTCATTACGATCATAATTAGCATTTTTGTTTCAATAGCTTTTAGAAGCAGCATCCATCATCTTCGTAAGATATAATGAAAGGTGAAATCCGGTTAAAATGGATCAATGACCTTTACATCATAATGAAACTTCTATCAGATTTCTACTAGAGCATTATTAAGATTGCACCTAAAATGGATGTAGATGTTAAAATGTGAAATAATAATGACAATAACATTCTGTTTGACGGAGAACACACCACACGAGCACATGAACAAAGATTCTCAAAATACACCCCATTCAATAAAGCCTAAATTCCCTCAACGTAAAAACATCCCTTTTTGTATATAAATAAGCTTTGAAAGAAATTGATAGCGATGATTGATTGGAGAGTCGACGACGAACGCCAAACTGTCGCATTCAGTGAAGTAGCGGGAGTCAAATAACCAACGGTGTACATGAAATATGGCATCGACTATTAAATTCACATAAAGAACTGCGCGCTGAACAATATATTCCGCCTGTTTCAGAAAATTTGTTTTATTTAGATACTTAAAATATTGCACTTGGTAATATTTCGAAGATCTGAACCAGTTGATTCAGTGAATTTAATCAAAAAATTGATCCCAATTTTAATCGTATCACGTCTTCTGTTCACCAAAACACAAACAACTGTTCAATAGCAAAAGAACATAGCAAATGTGGGTAAGTCCGATGATTACATGTCTTTGTCATGAACCTTTAAAGGCACGGACCACAGTCATCCATAACCTGACATAGTATCCGTTACAAAAAATTGCAATAACCAAAATCGTACTGATAAAATTTGTATCGAATCTTAAAGCAATAGAGCTGAAATTTAAATGGAAACATATATCAATATAAGACGATATTAAAATTAGCCGCCAAGTGTCAAATGTTCACTATTATGATGCGATAGAAAATATCGACGAGTTAGGTACGCTTCAGTAGGCCTTTTTAACTGGTGTTGCCTAAGAAAGTCTTTCGGCTCATTATTCGCTTTTGGTCGGTGTACTGAACCGTTGGTTCGGTACATAACGTTATTTCGCGGCATTGAATTCGTTAAACGATTCGCGTTAAGCGATGACTTGGATTTTTCTTTTACTTTGACATAGGAAGTTTAACACAATACCGATAGAACAGAATAGAATATACTTTATTTGTACATAAAATGATATTAATTGCCTTTGAAAACCATCAAAAAATAAAACAAATCATCTATATTCTTGGAAGAATTGTCAATTTTGCTTTTCAGCTCAAAATATCATGTCCATAGTAAATCTAATTTAGACAACTTGAGACAACATCAGATCCCTTTGTTTATCGTTAGTCAAGGTCATCGAGATTCCATTGCCATGGGGGAAGTGAAATTATACCTCAAGAAATATTACAATCGACTTATAATTTTCTCTTGTCTGCCCTTTATTTTGTCGCCAAATTAAATTAAGATTTCCCTTAAATTCTGAGGGCAAGAATTTACAAGTGAGGATTCAGAGTTCTTAACCGGCATTTTGATGTTGACTAGCACTGATCCTTATTAGGTTTACGGAAAAAGAGGGGCGAACGGCTGACAAAATAAATTCGGCATGACAGGGGAGTATTGTCAACAGGGGTGTTGGGACGCTGTCCCATTCATTGTCCCCTTTGATGACGTTAGTTCGTGTCCGATGCACAAAGTCAGCGCTCGCCATAGACGTATTGTCACTTTTAGAGGATTCTGTAAACATTAGACCGGGATATTGTTGTGTTTGTTATACATTTTGTTTGTTTTCTATGGTATCTTGATCGTTTTCTTACTTTTTTGGGGGATCTTTGCTATTTTTTAAATTATTTGTATATTCATATGAAATTATAAAATCTACAAACCCTGCTAGAATGATACGTCAAAGTAGTTTATTATTATTTTTCAACATACTTGCCCGTAAAGTGATATTTAATGCAGCTTATTACGCACTAGTGCTTTTTACTTTACATTACCGCACAGTTTTATGATAAGTATAATCCCGATTATGTTAAGTTTGTACCTCAATGCAATTGATATGTGCGTAGACGAAGCATTCTTAAGAGTTTGACAGCGCGTCACTGTAAAAAAAAACCTTCGCAACATGTTTGTTAACGTTTTAATACCGCCTCGTCTGTAATTACCAACTTTGCACACATGTATCATAACTAATATATTTCGTTTGTTGACATAATATTAATAGTACATACATAAAGAGTATAAGTTGGTCAATATTGGGTGTCAAATTCTAACCACATCACCAACTCTATGCTCAGTTCGATGTATGATGGTCACCCGACGCCGTCAGTCGTGACTACAACTAGTATCACATTCCTGCCGCTTGTTGTTTGTTTGTGCCAATTGCTGGTTCACTAGAATTTGGGATTGGTACTTGAGTGTTATAATTTAACGGATGTTTGTATATTTCTGCAAATTTAGACCTAAATTTGACTTTATGAGCGTCGTTATCAACTTATATGTGATTGAAGCTGTTTCGTTTATTACTAGTTAACTGATCCATAAACCCAACCTCACTAAAAACTACATGCTTTAAAAAATGTGGTGTCAGTTTTCAACCATTGCTGCTGTTATTTTTACTATTTGGGTATTGGGGGAATGTTTCCTGTCGAAATCTTGCACCTTTTCGTATGTCTCTCATAAACCAGTAATCAATGTCAAGAAAAACAAAACCAGTTCTCCGTATTTAAATCAATTTATTAAGTTAGGTAGGTAATACAAAAAAACCAAGATTTTAATGATAATTACCTTAGGCTCTGAAAAAATGTACACAAAGATCTGAGCGAGCACTTCAAGTTATTAAACACTGTTTGCTTCTTTTGTATATTATCCATCTTTAGAAGTAAAATCAGTTTTACAACATTCATTATTAAAAGTTATTTAAATCATCTTCACGCCAAAATAAATAAGAAGTAATGTTGTGACCTGGATTTCTGGAAAGATTACCGAGCCATTTCATATTTTGTGGAAAAAAATCCTTTTGCTCGATTCATGGAAAATTTCAATCAAATTGTCATCTACCGCTCACTCAAGTATAAGAAAACTCATCAACCGTAAACCGACGCCATTTTTCACACCTGATACGACGAAGTCAAGTTCAGATACACCAATAAAATGTGCCATATCAACCCCCTGCATATCGAATGAAATTTATTTCTAATTTCGGTCCCCGATTGTTGCGGTTGCCATGGTGACGTAAGATGATTTATCTCTGCTTTCTTGTCTACCTCATTCCCTATTGTTCTCGTTTTGGATGTATGAAATATATTTGTCTGATTATTTCTTTTGTGAAAATTCAAGTTTATTTGCAGAATGACTTTTGACGAATTTTATTTTGAAGACACTTTTATTTAATATTGTGGGTCTTCTACATTTAAAAGCTGGGTTATTGTCAATGAAACAAATTACAAAATATTTTAACCAATCAAAGCAAACATTGATAAATGAATAACAGCACAGGCTAAATACTCCCAAAGCAACCGTTAAACGAAAATTTGCGAAAAGAAACACGTACGGAATTCTCTATTTTTGGAGCAAAAGTAGAAAAAACCTCAGAGGTTGATGGATTGCCTGCTTCCTTATTAGTGCTGGCGCACCGAACCCGAGTTAGACTATTCGAAAACAGGTTCTTTTTTTAATGTATTTTTATTAGAAGCCCAAAATGTTTTCCTAAATCAGGTCACCGATTCACGTAAATATTTTTTATAGAACACAATTAATAAAAACATATTTTATGTTTGACAAAACACAATAAATCTAACACGCGTATAAGAATTCTTATTTAATTATATGAATCCGATATGTAATGCAAGATGTAATGCTACATTTTGGACAGAGGAGCTCAAACCGTTTTGTTTTCATCAAAACACTTAACTGTTACAAAAACAATTGTTTTTATATTTTTGACATTGGTAATAATTAAGATACTTTTGAAAATGTTTGCCAATGGAGCCGATTCTGTTGTAAATCGCACTAAACTAATTTTAGTCACATCTCATCTCTTTCTTACGTACATTATTGAAAAAGGATAAAACATATTTTAAGTTGTCAAATTAATCTTTGCCGTCTTATTTTGCGTGTATTTAGGCGTAACCGCGATAGATGGCGACTAAATTTATATTGAAAACAAGTATGGACTAATTTGACAGGACTAAATTTCTTACATCCTTTTCTTATGTCCTTTGTTAGAAAGAGACATAGTGACATTAAAATTAGTTTAGGTGTGAACAACAGAATCAGGGCCAATGTTTATTAATTTAAAAAAAATTACATAGATTTTTTTCGAAATAACGAAAGGATTAACGGAAGATTATGTTTAATTGATTAAACGTTCAGCTGGCCCATAAGTTTAATGATGAAGCTAAAAGGTTGCTAAAATTATTCAAGTCTGTTCCTTGAGAATTGCAGGTTAAGGTGCTTGATTAAGGTTAGCAGAGTAGTTTTATTTATTTTGGTCACCATTTGTTAAGGATAATAAATAGGCCTATAGCGTTTCCTATTAGTAATTTGGAGTACTTTGTATATGAGATGGGACGAGCGGAGAGCATATGCTTAATTTTGAGAACCACTGCCCCAGGATAAAACAGACAAGAATTTCTTATCCCGTCAGCGTTATAAATGATCGCTGGCAACCCTTCGCTGAAAGTAAAGCTTTTCAGACCCTTGTTTTGGCCTTGCTTTTTCCCTGGGTAATATTGTGCGGGAAGTTTGCATAAGACTTTACTGTATGGGTAATTTATGAAGATTGTAGTTTACTGCTTAAAATGTATGTTCCTGCTTAAAGAGTACATATTATTTAGTTCATTCGTGTCCCATTTTTTTTTTATTTAGTCTTTTTCAATAGTTGTAAGTTGGTGGATTGCATATACTTATTTGGCTGGCGCGCTTTGATAGACGGATTGCGGTATCGAGCCTATTCAAAATCTAATGCTGGTGTGTATCTAGAGGACTCGCATTGCCATTCAACGTGGCAATGCCGCCAGGGTAGCGATTTGAACTATACTTGTAAATATTTGGGCCTGTATATAACTATGCTTGACGGGCCAGTTAGCGCAGTTGGTTAAGGTTCACCTTACGCGCCGCAGGTCGTGGGTTCGATGCCCACACAGGACATGCATTTGTGTGCATGAACATGTCTGTATATCCTGAGTCTGGGTGCAATTATGTATATTAAGTATGTATTTACAAACAAAAAGTAGTATATGTATTATATCAGTTATCTGGTTTCCATAGCCAAGCTCTGCTTAGTTTGGGATCAGATGTGACCGTGTGTGAGGAATGTCCCAGGACATTTATTTATTTATTTTAAATTTATATCCATTTTCTAGAAACCAAATTAATAGACGCCGCTAAATTAGCTTGCCAACTCAAATGGCGCTGGGCCGGGTACGTAGCACGCCTGACTGATGACCGATGGACTGGGAGAGTGGTGCACTGGTACCCGCGCGACGCGCGCAGGCCGCGAGGCAGGCCGCGCCGAAGGTGGTCTGATGACATAGTGGAGGTGGCGGGACCCACCTGGACTAGACTCGCATCTGACAGGAGTACGTGGCGTAACATGGAGGAGGCCTTTACCCTAAAATGGGTTATCCCTTAAATATTTAATTGTATAACTAATTTGTATTTTAATAATTTGAATGTGTATTAATAGAAATAACTTATAATTTTTAATTACTATTTTATTGCATGTTTGTTGTGTTATGATTTAATTGAAAATATTTTCAAAATCAATGTATGTAATGAATAGTATTGTTATTTGGGAAATAAAAGGCTTATTATTATTATTATTATTATTATCCATTTTCTTTTCAAGTCCTACAATTTGTAAATAGCGTATAACTTTTGTTCATTCCGTAGTCAAACAAAGATAACAATGATTCATACTCTCTATTAAATCAAACATACTAATCGAATACATTTGCTAATGTATGCGAAACCAATCAGGCGTGAATCAAAGTGACGGTCAACGGCACCCGTCAAACGTCACGCATCACACGTCATTACGCCACGTGAACGTGACGAGGACGTGGCGTTTACGTCACACGTATCAGACGCGTCAACGACGCCGTAGCTTTGCTCTGTGTGATAGTAGCCTGTATTTGATATATTAGCGTTTGAATTGATTTGGAGACTAAGATTCGGTACTGTTATGTAATGTGACGAAATTCAACGTATTGTTAATGTAATAACAGAGCTAGATAGCTTTTCATTTAAAGCCATCATAATATGTAATCATGAGGTTATGGTTACCTCATGAATAGTTGTTCACTTGAATAATGCATAAGAAGTTAATAAGATACTTTTTTTACTATTGAGCTAAATGTTAATAAAAGATGAATGAAAATTTAATGAATAAATATACAGAAGAATTGAGAAGGTAAAAGAGCAGTAAGACCCACATACACAAATAAAAACAAAAAGCAGAGTTAAAAAATACAACTGAATTGAAAACCTCTTTTTAGTTTTATCACAGCCTTAGCGGATGCAAAAAGACAGAAAATATCTAAATTACTATAAGAGTACGTAGATGAGATATAATAGATAATGCTGAGAATAGGACTTCTAGTAGGCTAAAAGTCTTTCGATTCAGCAAAAGTCAAATACAAATAAAAAATTACTTTGGATTGGAACACGAACACCGAACGTAGCAAACAGAAATCAAAAGTAGCCCGAATACACAATGAAGTCAGCAACGGAAGCGCACGTACACTCCATGTAGACACACATAATGACCGAGAAGCATAACACGGTACCTGCCAAAATGACCAGCGACATGTTAGAAAAGGAACAAAAGAAAATAGCAGTGAAATTCGGAGCCGACTCGATCGCTCCGGGCTCTGCGCGGTCGTTGTCGCCGTGACGCGTGCCACGCGATACGCGATGTCATGTTACTGCGTTTTTGCATAGGACAGATTAGACCGGATTTGGCCATGTACTGCGTTTTTATTTTAGCGAAAATGGAACGTATTATTTTTGTAGTTCAGTTAAAAAATATATTCGAGTGACAAAACCTTAAATAAATAAAATTTTAAGAGAGTTTAAATTTGACTTTGTTATTTTTGTTTAAAATCGTATCGTGTTGTAAATGATTATAAAAAGATTATTTATAATAAAGGAAAACAGGCAATGAAGAAAATATCGCGAAAAAACTATAAGTATTAACACACCTGTAGGTCCTTGGCAATAGATTTTCAACTTGAGGGTGGTAGCCAGTCGGGTATTATATAGAACCCGACCACCATGCAACGTTTTCCTTCACTGAAAGCTCAAAGTCATTGCGAATAAATATAAAAATCTAAAAACCCAAGACTACCTAATGTTAGAACTTCATACTCACAATTTGATGCCAAAAGGATCTTGAAATCTCTCACGTATGTTCACTTACCTGAAAATGAGAAAAAGTACCATTAAAGTATAATGTAACGTAACAAATGCACTGACCTACGCGAGTTCGTGAGATGAAACGAACAAACAAACGAACTGGATCCGGTAGCAAAAAGAAAAACGATAAATTTCGTTAAAACGCCAACAAAAACCGTTGTATGCTAGGTAAAGCGCGCCATGGACGTTTCGACGAATAAATCAAATAAGAAAATCATTTAGATAATAAAAATATCAAATACAACCAATCTTTGTCTTATTCTTATTTTAACGTAGTTTTACTATTTTTTTTTTTATTTTTTATTATATAAATACATTTATTATATTATCTGTGAATTAATAAATAGCGTTGAAATCCTGTAAGCCAACTTTACCACGTTTTAATCTACCATTTACTGTACCTAATATTGTTCAGGTCAAAAATAATATTAAAATTTGAATATAAATCTTTAAATATACAATTCTAAATCGACATTGAATAATATACAGTATTATACAGGTGTCCCGTAAGTAGTGGTCCAAACAATAAACCGCCTAGAAAGCTGAGATTGTACCCTATCAGAAAATGAAAAATAATTCCAGTAATTACTTTTTATAATTACACGTTTTTCCTCTTTATTTTCATAGGGCATAATCTCAGTTTTTGACGATTATCATTCATGGACCACTACTTACAGGACACTGTATATAAAGCATTTCTTACGATACGTCCTTTATAAATCCTTCGTTTCATTATCCTTATTGTCGGGTAGTGAATAGCCGTCCTACATACACTAATTAACCTTCGTTCCGGAACGCATAAATCGTGTCAAACTAAATTCCTCTCATTTCTTTACTTCGACTTTTTACAGAATTCTGTATTGAGATAAATTTACTTTTGGAAATGGAGTGATAATGATAAGTAGCCCGAATACTTTTGTTTAATTTATGGAAATGGGTAGTTCGAATTCTTTCTAAAAAACGATTTATTTCTGACTCTTGACTCACTTTATTTGTCTTTAATTTTACATCTAAGAAATACTATGATGATGATTTGAAGATGAATATAAAATTATAGTTAATTTTGAAAAGAGTCTGGACTCTTCAATAACTTTAAACGGAACTTTAATACCGGTCCGGAAGCTTGCATCTGCTAAGAAGAACCGGCATCAAACTCGCAGCAACATTTAAAATACAGTTTCACTGACAATAATTGTGTACCCCTGCTACCAGACTCCAGTTTCATAGAAACACTGGTTGTACCTCTCATAATTTGAAAGCTATAAAGTAAAGATACACTTGAGCCCACGATAGTGATCTCCGAAGACCGAAGGGTGCAATCAAAAGGCAGTGTTTGCGCATCCAACGTCCCAATTAGCCTCGACATCACGCCACATAAATTGTGCCAAACAGCCACGTTCTACACTGTACCGGTCGTAATGGAGACATAAGTATTGTTCTGGATGTGGTTAAGTTACTATTTCTAGACAGATATTCGTATATTGCAAGCACAATTTAAGAGAATAATGCTTCTAAGTAAATAAGCAAATAAGTTGGAAACATTGTCTCTGAATTCAAAGAGCTGCCAATGATCTAGTAAGAGCCCATAAATCGTATAATCTTTAATTTCTCATTGAACATTAGTCAGCCAAATTCGTTAATTTCTTTCTTTACTTTAAAAAACCGTCTCAAACATATTTTGACTTTGTGCGAGAACATAAGGCTTCGCTCACAGCATTTATTTAACTGGTTTAAATTAAAATGTAACTCTCTCAATCCCAATTTTTGATAACCTCTTCCAGCATCAATTCATGTCTATGCAACCATAGTGCTAGCGTCCCAGCTTCCGCTGGCAAGAGATCATTATTACAAATAATGTGAAGAGCCTTTCTGTTTTTATTGTTCTAGCGGAAATGTGCCTCCACAGTTCTATTGACCTCGAAATTGTGTCAAGTGACTTCAGCGTTGGATTGTAAGAAGATGGGATGCAATTATAATAATTTAATTTTAATAGGAAGATTTTAATTTTATTATTGCCGTTCAAGCAAGCCATGATAATATTTGTTTTATTTATGATACAAATAGTCATAAAGAACATCTATTCAAAATTCCTGATTTAGATTTTAAAGAAAGCAAAGTCGATAAATTAAAACATAATTGAAAACTGTTTTACAAAAAACTTAAACCGACTTAAAGTACACTAAGAAGTAATCATATCCTGATCTGATGACAATGGGACCAAATGGGAAGTGTACCCTTCCAAACAAAAAATAAATGACGTAGTTATAAACATAAAAAAAATATAACCGAATTGAACTTAACACACAAAGGTAGGTTACATTTGGGTCAAACTAATTCCGCAGCTTAAATACGAAGCATAAATTAATCTTATTCTTAACTGTTTACATACAGGTCGTATATCAAAGTTAAAACCCCAAAATCCTGACACCCCAACAATTTGCGACAAACTTCCGTGACTGGGCTAAGGAGCGAATTAATATTCGACTGAATGTCTAAATCTCAAGACTCAACAACATGTGGCTGCAACTATTCAACGTTGCTCTAACCTTGTTAATACAATTGACGTAATTTATTCACTTAGATGCGGAATTTAAACTTAGTTTGGAAGACAATAAGTAACTTTTCTATTTTCACTGAGTTTGGTATTGTTCCTTAATTTTTAAATAAGCGGATTTTCATCAGTCATATTAATGGTGCAAGAGGTAAGAGAGATAGGAATATAGGTCGGTTAGCGAAAGCTGGCACGTACACAGTACTCACAAATATGCAATTTCAAGATACAGTATGTTTTATAACATTATTGCTACTAATAAGTCAGTCAATTCTAATGGACGAATGCAAAAAAATCCACTCTATATTTATGAGCAGTTACAAAAGCTCAGAAAAGGGATACTGAGAAAAGTGCCAAATTAAAGCTAAATCTCGTCAGTTTTAGCCCACATTATGTATTATAATTGACTCTACCAGCGTTCCCTAAGACTCAGAAAAAGAAACTCCCACAAACAATACACTAAACAATCTCTTAAATATTTTTCTTCGAGGACTTTCCAATCAAAATAAACCTAATCAAATCTTGCTTCCTTATTCACAAATACGGGATCACAACAAATAACATCTACAAATTGATACGTATGAGTCACATAAAATCATACGTCGCTCCTTGCGTTCCCCATATTGGTTCCTTTATTAATTCTCCTAATATATAGGGGAGCCTTGCTAATTTCTTTGTGACTACCCTTCTCATATCTACAAGTAAGTATGTACGTCTTTTAATCAAGATAATAGCAAGATATACTTCATATGGAATATGAAGCTCAATATATTTGAAGATATTGATACGTATCTTGACTATATTTATTTTCGTAAATTGGAATTGTGATTCATGATGAGCTAGAAATTCAATTAACGCACGATGAGTCAATCAATTGATATTTTCATTTCACCAGCTGCAAGTAAAAGCATTAATTATGTCAGTAGAGATAATCATCACAAAGATATCAATGCTACCTATAGATTCGAACCTACATCAATCTCTCTAAATTCAAATCGCGTAATCCTGACTGTCGTAACTATGAAAACAAACTGGGGCCCAAGCCGAGGTACCTACGCAAAATGTCGGTAATCTAATTAAACAGACGCCGGATTAATGGAGTGACAATAATCTTATGGCATTACGTCCAATGGGGCAAGGGATAATCCCGAATTTAATCAGTGGAATCTACCACAACCCTTATAAAACCGATATCCAGCGTTACTATAAGGTCTGGAAGTATGCGATTCAATAAGATAATAATAGATGCCGGAAAAATATATTCTGCGTTTGTCTGATGTCTCTGTTGTACGTTGGAGCTTCAATTTGTTTGTTTGGTTATACTTTTACTTCGTATATTTTTGATAGACTGATTAAGTGTCTCATATTATTATTCAGATGTTGACCCTTTGCTATTTATTCCACGTCAACTATTATATTTCTTTAGACATCTACACTATCTCTTTATAAATATTTTAGATGATTGATCAACAACTTTGTACTACGTAATTATTGAAATTGTACGCTACTGAGTACAATACTGTAACAGTTGGTCGTAGAAAACATATATCAATATCATCATACATGTTTTTAAAAATATTTGAATAACAATTATGTAGCAATCTAGATAAAATTGGCCACAAAAATACACAATCAATGCCATCTGTAGTTTTAAATGTAAAAACAAACTACAAAAATAAAACCAAAATTGAAATTAAAGCTCGTGGAATACAGTTGAAATTTGAATGCACAGACACCGTTATTAGCCGAAAACCTGATGACAGACACAAAATTCGATGTAACAAACAAGCGTACTGAGAAATCATTAAAATTGTAACGTAATAATACATGGGGTCTTTTTATAATAGGTTTTGTATGATGGGGGGTCCTTTTGTGTAACGTATTCTATGGGTAATTTACAAAATGTTACCTTGAAGGGCACCACGGTAGGGGTCTATGTGTAACATAAATAGTTACATTTCATTGTGTGCGACGAAATTATTGCAATTTTAGCTTACATTTAAAATGTCCGATGCTAATAATGATGTAGCGATTGGGACCGAACGGTAGATGTTATAGATTACATGGATTTATCAGAATGGTTGACATATAGAATTACTTTTGAAATTTTGGTTAAATTATTATTATTAATTCCGATTAAATTGTACATTTAAACAAGAGTATCATAATCAAAGTCAACATTTTAATATCTATCAGCAAAGAAAACAAAAACCCTTTTGAACCCTCATAACTTGGGTTTGGATTATACCAGATAAACAAAATTCTCAGGACATGATGTCAATAGTAAACTTATTAAACATATTAAGTTTCAATAACATAGCTCTTATACTTTAGATTTTATTGATATCTAAAAAACCCCGATTTCGTCACTGACTCACTGATGACCATCAAAACTCATAGGGTACTTCCTGAAGTCCTAGAAAGCTGAAATTTGGTATGTAAGCTTGTATTAGTACAAACAACAAAAGAATTATGGCCAAGCCACATATTTTGACTACGGTGTGTAGAGTTTGTGAAGTTAGGGCTTGTAGAGTAAGTGCATGTGGAGTTATAAGCTTGGCTCTACATGAGATCTGATAACTTTTTGACGTTACGAGCCATATGTCTTGGCGGCAACATTTTACATAAAAATGTTTTTGGTGGGATATTTATTAAGGTCAACTTCTCAATGACGCTGTACAACTCTGAAAGTACAATACATACATATTCGTGGAAATATAATATCTTATGTGTGACGCACAACAGGAAGTACCGTAACCATGGCAACATGTTCGTTATAATGACAAGCCTGGCATTTAATATTAAACAAAAATATTTTGCCATCAAAAGAAAATTACGCATAATATCGGAAATATTTACTTTTGTCTGTGATGTAAGTAAATATGTCTTATTAAATTCCTTATTTATGATCGTTAGTTAACAAAAATGTGACGTTTTTTATAATACCATAGCTTGTAATAAGATGTAAATACTAGGTGGAGATTTCGAGAGGGCATATTTTCGAAACCTATATTGGGTTAGTCCATGAATGTATAAAAAGATTTTTTTATACATACTGATGACATTTACTATGGAAAGTGAAATTATTTTTGAGCATTCACTATTGGTCCCATAGTAAAAGTTCAGCGTGACTAACCCAACAAAGGTTTTGAAAAAATGCCATCTCGAAATCTCCACCTGTTATAATACCTAACATCTGCTTTGATAAAATTTGCGGATTTTCCAGTGCTACACAGTACATTACGGCCATTTCAATAACATACCTCATAAATTAAGTTGTATTAATGTTATAATCAAATTAAGACAGTTTATAATAAAATACCTATACAAACAACATGAATGACGACACTATTTTGAATGTAGTGTTCGCTCTCGCAGAAGACATCTTATGTAATGTTCAGAATAGGGTTCTTCAAAACGGGTGTGAAAAGATTTCTGCAGAGACGGCAACACGCTAATGATACCCCTGTTGCAAGCGTCTATAGGCTACGGTAACCGCTTACCATCAGGCGCGCCGTATTGATTGCTACCATAGTGGTAAAACACTATGCTTATTTTGAGAACAGTAATTGCTGAGTTTATTTACAGCTCTTCTCATCAAAAGCACCAAATACCTATTTGAATACAAAATTGAATAAACATCTCATTCTTTAACCAGGCCAAATAGAGACAACATCCATCTAGCTCCTTCTTCAAATACTAATCGCGTTGAGAATACACATATCAAAATAATAGTATCACCTAGGTAAGTCCACTAGTGTCATATGCAGCCTTGGTCCCAATTACCAGCCGGGTCCAAATCCGGGTGAACGTCTGTGCCCCATAGAGGCGCGGGTGATGGATCACCAGGCGTGTCATCGCAGATACAAATAGGGGTCGCCTATTCAATGGGAGCCGGTCGTTATTGTGTTAAAATCAATTTGGCTCATCCCTACCGCGTGCTGTTTGTAGTGATGTGTCGTTGATGGTAATTTTATCGATACATTAGACAATAATATTAGTTAGAGTAGTTTTTTTTTTCATCATAGGTTTTTGAACTTATTTGAAAAAGTTATTTGTTCTTTGATAAGTCATTGAAAGTCACAATAGCTAGAATAATATTTTATATACTCAAATGGATTTAATGACTTATATGCTTGTACAATGATCTACCTATATTTGTAATTTTTTATCACCAAAATTATGCACAAAATTATTTATAAAATATTTTACATTCATAACATCGATATAGCTTCCCAGCTCTATTGCAAACTTACACCTTTATACCTACAGAGAAAAAATAGTTTCTAGGGTTATCACCCCACAGTTAACCGACCAAGCCAATGTGATATTCTAACAAAAGTCACGCAACCCCAAAATGCTGCTAATTCGAGATGGATCCAATTTTTTCACTGCTTTTTTTACATTCCTCTCTCAAAGGGTGTTTGGTTGCAATTTAATGGGGATTTGTTGTGAAGGAACTGTGATGTTTTGAGGATAATTTATGCTAATTTGATTCTTCAGTCCTTTGTCGGTACGTTGATTAGCTATTAGTTGTATTGTTGCTAAGATATATCATCAAATGATTGTGTTGACTGTTATCGAAGAGACAATACGTATAAATATTTTTCATCTTAATTTTTTTTAAATATACTATGTGTTCGAGTCTTTTTTTTTTTTTTTTTATACCACTTAGGTGGCAAACAAGCATACGGCCCGCCTGATGGTAAGCAGTTACCGTAGCCTATGGACGCTTGCAACACCAGGGGTATCACTCACGCGTTGCCGACCCTGAAGAAACCGCTTCACACCCTTTTTGAAGAACCCCATGCTGTACTCCATTGGGAAAACCATGGCAGGGAGCTCATTCCACAGTCCGAGCATCCGCGGAAGAAAACTCCTTTTCGCGGAAGAAAAGTCTTCGATTTAGTTAATAAATATTTACTACAAATTAATATTTAGTAACAACCCTAACGTATTTTTTAGATGCTTTATTCTTTTATTCTAGATTTATGAATATAAAGCTGTACATACATATAAATAAAAATTATGTTGATGAAATTAATTTTATTGAATCAACATCAAGTAAAACTTTAAAAGCTTTTCAATTCCCAGTGGACATTCTTCTAAAAACAATAACAGAAACGGAATGTCGGAGACATTATGTCAACTCCATTACTGCATCTTTTTTCTAAATCGGTTTATATTAGCATTCACGTAATGGGATTCTGTTTATTCACGGCGTTGACTTGAGGGGCTCTCTGAATTGATGATTAAATAAATAAAGGTTTTTGTGATGAATCTATTTGAGTTGCTGAATTTAAAGATATTAAGTGGTCATTGGTAAGATATTCTGTCAAAACCTAAAGCTGGGAGATACAGCTGAATTTCGAAAGAACTTTTTGCTCGCAAATGACCAGAATATCACTGTAATAACTAATATATATATAACAATAATATATATAATAATATAGCCAAATATCAGAGAGCTATGGAGTTCAGCTTCCTAAATACCCTAGAAGGATCTGATTTTCAACTCGAGGTTGGTAGCGTCATAGTACACATATGACATAACGTCACAGTCACAATTTGTATACGATATTTTAAGATTCTGAAGCTGGTCTAGCTTAATTACACTTGTAAGTGTTCATGAAACCTAAAAGTAAACACAAAAAAATCATAATTATTGAAATAGATAGACTGCTATTACGAAAAAGAAATGTAACATTACTGGTTGCGAAAATATTATAAATATAACGTAGAATTTCAACAATGAATTATTGTTCAAAATACTAGTTCCAAAACACAACAGTGCCTTAAAATATTATCCTTGTAAAATACAAGCTAAAGTAATAGTACATTACTTAAGAAAGGGGATCTCCGAAATTTGTAGATTGTACTAACAGAGGTAGGGTTGTGCATTTCCATTATTCCACGGTATACTATTATTATTATACTTATTAATAAACCTAGAACTGGTTTAAATAAAAGCAAATATTATTGAGTACTTAGCTAAATTTAAAAAGCGAAACCGTATACGCTTGCCTAAGAGAATAAATGTATTTCCGCCCGCTACCAAGTACGTAGGTTTGAGAAAATAAATCAAGTCAATCCGTTCGTTCCTCTGTTACAATGCTACATACAAAAATCTTACTGCCGTATTTGTATAGGAACTTATGAGCAAAATAAAAATACTAAAGGGCACTGTAACTAAAAAATAGCTTCAAACTAAAATCCAACTGCAAGAAAACGAACTAAAAAGTATGAAACAAGAAAATATTCCTAATTAAAATCACACTTTATAATTATTTTGTGAAAAAAAATGTATAAATCATAGTTCAAACCCAAAATATTAATACAATACATAAGTACAATGATATCCAGCGACATAACTGATAGATTTGCGGTTAAATTCTCTTGTACGGACTTGGCAGGGAAATCTAAATTATGTGGCGATCACGCAATTGAGATAAAATTTCGGACAAATAATCCCATATAAATAATAAATAGTACGGTTCTCTCTTTTTTTTTTTATACGACTAAGTCGGTAAACAAGCATACGGCCCGCCTGATGGTAAGCAGTTACCATAGCCATATGGACGCTTGCAACACACGAAGCATCGCTCACGCGTTACCGACCTTTCCCCTCCCCTATGAGCTCTGGCGACCTTACTCACGCGCAGGAACACAACTTTACACAACATAAAGTTATTTGGCTGCGGTATTCTGTAAAGTGGAGGTACTTCCCCAGTCGCCTGAACTATAAGAACAAAATGGAAAGTGCTAATTGAATTTAAAGCTTTAAAATGTGGAAACTTACCAAAAAAACAGCCTGACCTGCTCTTTGAGCGAATAAACGCTCTACCTCTCTCATCTCTTCCCTCGGAAGGATTGTATAATTTTGCAGGGCAAGTAAATTATGAGATATGAAGCGATAATCCTGACGTAGCGTATGTAACAATGGACACGCCCAAACTCAACGAGCCGCCGACAAATATTTGCGTAGCAGAATCATCCGCGAGCTAAGTCGACGCTCTCCGTGTAATATCGTGATGGATGACGTCAGCCGGTTATCTTGACTTGTGGATATTAGAGAAAGCATACATTTATAGATGACGCGTTTTTAATTTTTTTTGTGAGGGAATTTTTATTGAGTTTTATTTTCACTTTATAATTATGAGCCAAAGTTAAAACTAGTGATGGAAAGTCTTGGGCACTATCTGTATTTATTTTGGCCACAAAACAATCTCACGTGATGATTTCGGCAGTTGGACATAAGAGCCAGATAAGTCATTGATAGTAAGCTCATTGTAGACATTGAACCCACAACCTTCGCTACAGCATTTGACGTCGCTGTCGCTACAGTATTTGGTGTTGCAAGCATCCATAGGCTACGGTAACTGCTTACCATCAGGCGGGCCGTATACTTGTTTGCCAACTAAGTGGTATAAAAAAAAAGCCTCTGAACTATCATCGCCTTAAACATGTAAATATTCAATTCAGATGTCTGGCGTCTAGTCGTAACAAACAACGAGAAAGTCAAGATTGCAAACACATGGTGGAAAATACGAACGGGACATGGAAAAAAAGTATTTTAAACAATGATATTATAATAGAGATATGCTATCCTCATACTAAGCGGCGTTCATTTATTGTTGAATTAAGTGAATGCGATAGATAATACGGAACGTATGGTACAGAAAGAGATAGCTATATGTAGCCGGTAAGCAAAATTACGACAATTGTCTGAATTTGTCTGCAACAATTAGCGTGCGTTAATGCGACATCTACCTCTTTTTATTATAATATCATTGATTTTAAATATTAAAGATATCAAGTATAAGACTAAGGTAATGATAGCTCAGTGCTAGTGACGCTGGATGCCGAGACGAAGGTCTCATTTGAATCCTACAATGAGCTTGAGCTTTCGGTGAAGGAAAACATCGTGAGGAAACCATAGCACGGTGGTACGATACTTTGTAGTCCCTTGGCTGATTACCACCCTCAAGTTGAAAATCTGTCGCATTGCACCTCGGTGGGTTCCGATAGCTGCACTTGAGAGCCAGTTTAATGCCGTCTATTTGCAATTTGAGAGAGGTAGAGCATAGCGTTTATCCGCTCAAAGAGCAGTTCGCCTGGGGAAGTACCTCCACCTTACAGAATACCGCAGCCAAATAACTTCAATTTGTGTAAAGTTGTGTTCCTGCGCGTGAGTAAGGTCGCCAGAGCTCATAGGGGAGGGGGGAAAGGTCGGTAACGCGTGAGCGATACTTCTTGTGTTGCAAGCGTCCATATGGCTACGGTAACCGCTTACTATCAGGCGGCCGTATGCTTGTTTACCGATTTAGTAGCATAAAAAAAAAAAAATTAATGCCTGCCTTTACATCACTACTATAATATAATGCATAGATTTTTTTGGACATTGTAACACACAAATATAATTTAAGCCAGGCCTCTACGAAGTCGGTGCGCGACAGCCTTTTGCTTATGCCTTCATTTGCAAACGGTTACATTTTCCACATCGTCGCTCGTCCCCTGTGACTGCGAGACATGGCTTGAAAACGACTCATTGTACCAACAGACAATGTGCGGTGGATGTTTACTTGACTTAAATAATAATATTTAGTTATATGGATGCTTTGAAATAGCGTCTAATGTTCGTATGAACCCGTATTAATGGCGTACTTTGCCCAGTTTTGTTGTTTTAATTTAGACTTGTTGTTAAGGTTCACTTAAGTAATCTCTAGAATTGTTGAAATGAGCGTAAAATAACCATATCATAGTATCATGTTAAATTATTATACAGTGCAAACTAATTTTTTTCGTCAAACGTTAATTCCTTGTTAAGTACACATGCACTGAACAATGAATATTAGAATAGTAACCTAGTCGCATATAGGTCAGCGTGGCATCGACATGTTCCTTAATGCCGAGTGCACCCATTCAGCGAGCCCGACTGAGCCAGCCGTGGCAGTTAGCATGCATGCATTGTGACCGATGCCATTGTTGGCATGCGCCACTATAAAACTAAAAAGGCAAGAACGAGTGACACTTGGGCGAGTAGGGTTCTGTTTATAATAAGTTTTCAATTAATTGTAATAGTGCGATATCTGTCCAGGATTTGATGAAGCATTGAGTATAAACTATAATCAGATTTTTAACCGACTTTAAAAGAAGGAATATTCTCAATTCGGCTGTATTTTTTATGTTTGATACCTCATTTTCTCCGTCATTTATTAACCGATTTGGAAAATTATTTTTTTGTTTGGAAGGGTACTCTACGCCTGTATCTTTAAGAGTGCGTACCAAGCCAGAAAAATATGGCAATGTCAGATGAAACAAACTTATGTCTAATTTTCGCGTGGAGATGAGATGGAGATAGCGTGTTTCGCGGCACAAAAATGAACGAAGCGCTTCTTATCTAAATAACTCGTAAAGTATAGAATATTTTAAAAAATCGTCAGTAGCAGCCCTAGGTCATATGTTAGTGATATTATTTATTGAATTTTTGTCTTAATTAGATACACCATGAACGAATAAAACCGAAAATTCATTATTATTAGAGGTAGCTTTGTGATTTTTTTCTATCGAGGAAATTTCATTCCATTATGTTTTTGCTCAGATAGAACCCTCGCGTAAATAATGAAAATACCCATATAAAAATATTTTTTCATTTAAATACTATTTACTTGGGTAAATTTCAATTCTAAGATTGTTATTTTGCTTTATACGCACCCTTAAGGCTGCACTTTATGATGGCTTATATATTAATTGCATCAAGTTTTATATTTAATACTACAATTAAAAACGACTGCTGTAAATTCCACTGACTATCTCTTACAGCTACATAGACTACTTAACCGTTCCTTTGACTGTTGACATAAAGGTTTGCCGTTTTGGCACGGAACCCTAAAAAAAGTTCTCAACGTCGCCTGCATTGTGTAAGTTGTTGGATGTGGAAATATTAAGTTTGCTTGTTTTATACGGTAGGTTAATTTTATTCAACTATTTTATGTCAGAGATTTCTCGCTGTACTTTTTGCGTGTTTTGAGAATTGTTGGTTTGTGTCGTGAAGTTTATGGAGGATTTAGTTGATTTTTAGTGCACTGTAATATGTTTAGTGAATGTTTTGTAAACTAGATAACCTGAGTATTTGAGCTACTTTATCAACAAGTGTATATATTTGTATAGGACTTATATTTTCGTTTAGGTCATCGCTGTAATCAACTGGCAGAAAATAATACAACTGTAAATAAGTTTGATACCACCTACCGCGCCGCAGGTCGTGGATTCGATTCTCACACAGAAAATGCATTTGTTTGTAATTATATATATTAAGTATTTATTTACAAACAAAAAGTAGTATATGTATTGTATCAGTTATCTGGTTTCCATAGTTCAATCTCTGCTTAGTTTGGGATCAGAGGCCTTAGCATGAAAATCTATCGCAATCGTAACGTATTCGTATCGAGAGAGTTAACTCAAATTTGTATGGGAAAGTGTCATTCGAATGTTGCCAAACGTTCAAATCGGTAGCACGAACAACTACGTTATCCTCAAGTCACACTACGTAAACGTGGTTTGGTATATAATTTGAAATTGGAACTAATTCTGACGTATGGTATCGTCTACTCGCAAGCCAGCTAACGTAGACTTTGTCACCGTAATTTTTTCAGTGAGAGCGTTACGTGAACATCTCGCGTCTTATATTAGGTAGGTATTTGGAATATTTCGAATGTGTTATTTTTTTTAAGCATTAAGATTTTTAGTTTATGGTGAATCATTTATTTAAAATAATATAATTTTATTTAATTCTACATTGAATATAGTTTTAACTAAAACACATTCAATTGAGGAGCCTCATGTATTGTTTGACTACTATCCGTATTTTTTTTATATTTAGTATCGAACCCATTGATGACTGAAACATCTTATATATACTTAATTATAATAAGTTTATAAATGTTAGGGGATGTCGATAGTTCAAGTTGAGCCACTCTTTATATGAAATCCCCTAAAACTGCTAAAACACAAATCTAGAAATGAAAATCGTCGAGTTTATTTCTAACGGAGTCACAAGACTCATCCTCTTCGTCTTGTTATGTTCTAAATTCAAACCTTTAAACACGTGAACTCTTTGCTGTACGTTCAAAAATATTTCCACATTCATCACATTTCAATGGTGAAAAAGAAAACATTTATATGGGAATGATGATGTAATACCTTATATCGTTAGCTAATAATTATAAGATAAGCTGATTATTTCATTTAGTTTATGTTATTGGAAATAAATATTTTAATATTGTGTACCAATAAAATCCAAAATGTATGTTTCAAAATTTCTAGACGAATTTAACGTAGTTCGCAAGCTAGGTTTCGAGTAGACGATAGAACTTCTGTCAAAAATGACATCTACTCGATACGATGACGCTACGAAGGCGATACGAAAGTGGTTCGTGCTAAGGCTACAGGTGACCGTGTGTGCGGAATGTTCCAGGATAATTTAAGGCGATGATAGCTCAGTGGTAGTGACGTCGGATACCGAGATGAAGGTCCCGGGTTCGAATCCTACAATGAGCTTGAGCTTTCGGTGAAGGAAAACATCGTGAGGAAACCATAGCACGGTGGTAGGGTACTTTGTATTACCCGCCTGGCTGGCTACCACCCTCAAGTTGAAAATCTGTCGCCAAGCACCTTACGGTGTGTTCCGATAGCTGCACTTGAGAGCCAGTTCCTTCTAGGCTTTGTGTGCTTACCACCTTCGGCCGCATCATCACTTACCATGGTGAGATTACGGTCAAACACAGGCCTATAAACAGTAAAAAAAAAAAAAAAAAATTTATTTATATAAAATTTTATGATTCTTTTAAATCCTTGTATGATCAAAAAGCAAGTATTTAATCATTACGATGAACATGTATTATTAAAACAAGCATTAAATGTCAATCTGAAAGTAAATACCTAAACAAACAATACAAGCAGTCTCCGTGGGAGCAGTCAGTCGGTCTGTCAGTCACACACAACGCATTATGATCAATTACTGAGCTCGCTTCACCGCCTGCGCTTGCGCCGCTCGAGTAACTGCCTGCAATTGTTTACATTCGGCTTCGGTGTGTGAGGATTTTTATTCTATGAGAAAGATTTATTTATTAAGCTAGTAAAAAAAAATTGCTCGTTAAATACAGGTCGTTGTTTTGGTCAGCGACGAGCGATTCAGGGTCGATAATACAAATGATACTGGTGCTAAAAAAAATACTTTATTTTTTTAAATAATAAAAATAAAAAAAAAATTGAAAATCATGTAATAAGCTAAATTGTAGACATAATACTCAACGGGAGTACGAGGGAGTAAAGGGGTGAGGCGATGGCGGCTTGTGCCTAGCTCTAGTCTGTGCACGTGCCTACTAACCATACTTTGCAGTAATTTTATTTCAAATTGAATAAGGTATTATTTCTCATCATATTTACAGTATTTCATGGAATTAAGTCCATTTTTGGGGAATATATATTTTGTACTACTGCTCCTGGGTCGCTTGTCGCCGACCAAAACAACACCCTGTATAGGTAGGCTAAACAAGTAAATATGATTTTTAATCTATGGAATTTCATTATAGTATATAACTTTAAATTTAGACAAAGAACTAGGGCTGCGTACCGTACATGGTGAAGTGGATTTTTTTTTAGATAAATATATAAATTAATACTTTGTAACTGATATTAAGTTCAATTTCGGAATTTTGTTTTTTTCCCACGGATAATTTTTCTAATATTATTTTTTGATTACTAATGACCTATACATTCATCCCTCAAGAGAAAATTCACTAATTTATTAGGACCTTATATTCATATAGTTATTTATTATTATATTTCATTATTTATACTACTGACACCATGGTTCACCCACGTACTGTTTAAAATAAAAGTAGCCTAAGTTACTCCTTATAACATCAGCTACCTCCAAAGTTAGCTGGAACAAACAGGCAGACATATAGACAACATTTTTAAAATAGTTTTTTTTTGGTATATGTACCGTTTATACTTTTTCAACACACTCCCTCGTAAAGTGACAATTATTGCAAAATACAAGTCTGTTTTTTTCCTCGCAAGTGTGTTAAAGATTTCGTATGACACTCGTGTGCATTGATTTATTACAGTCTCGGCTCCCTTATCGCGTTCGCCTGCGGCTCACAAATTTGCACAAATGTATCAAAATCAAAATCAATAATTGGACTGTTTTACAAAAACCTTAAACCGACTTCAAAGTACACTAAGAAGTAATCAAATCCTGATCTGATGACAATGGGACCAAACGGGAAGCGTACCCTTTCAGATAAAAAAGAATTTTCCAAATTGGTTAATAAATGACGGAGTTATGAGCAATGATATTATACTAGAGATATGCTACCCTCATACTAAGCGGCGTTCAGTTATTGTTGAATTAGGTGAATGCGATAGATAATACGGAACGTATGGTACAGAAAGAGATAGCTATATGTAGCCGCTAAGCAAAATTACGACAATTGTCTGAATTTGTCTGCAACAATTTTCGTGCGTTAATGCGATATCTACCTCTTTTTATTATAATATCATTGGTTATGAGGTAACAAACATAAAATAAAAAAATACATTCGAATTGAAAACCTCCTCCTTTTTTTGAAGTCGGTTAAAAAGTCATTTATTCAGTTTAGGCCCTAGTAAGGCACTTATGAACGTTACTCATACTGTACTATGCATTTAGTATAAAGACTGTTATTTTAACATTACATACACTTAAATTTTATTTATTTGTATAGATTACAACTTGTTCTGTACGTAAGTATAATGTGTAAACAATACAGAAGATTTCTTTTCTATTCTATCCCAACTGAATTTCAAGTAAGCCACGCAAAATCCAGGTCACGTCCCACTAAGCACCGAAATACACATCCATAAATCAATGTACACTAAACGATACTTCAACAAGTCTAAATAAATTCAATTATAGTGACGCTGCTCATTCCAGTGGACGAGCGACTGTTACAATTTACACTTCAATTGCGTTGCTTGGTCGGCAATTGAATAAAGGTGCCGATGGTCCTTGGCCGCATGACATGTAGCTTTTGTATCTATGTTTATTGAATTAAAGATGATGTGGAATTGGTTGGGATTTTAGCAGTCAATTTGCTATGCTTTCGTTAGTTTGTACGCAGTTTCTAAACCGTTGATAATCTTATTCAGTATCATCATGCTCTAGTCATAATATTATTAAGCCCGTCACAGACTTAGCTATAATATACAGGTCGTTGTTTTGGTCAGCGACGAGCGACTCAGGGTCGATAATACAAATGATACTGGTGCTAAAAAAAATACTTAATTTTTTTTTAATAATAAAAATAAAAAATAAAAATTTGAAAATCATGTAATAAGCTAAAGTGTAGACATAATACTCAATGGGAATACGAGGGAGTAAAGGGGTGGGGCGATGGCGGCTTGCGCCTAGCTCTAGTCTGTGCACGTGCCTAGTAACCATACTTTGCGGTAATTTTATTTCAAATTGAATAAGGTATTTCTCAACATATTTACAGTATTTAATGGAATTAAGTCCATTTTTGGGGAATATATATTTTGTACTACCGCTCCTGGGTCGCTTGTCGCCGACCAAAACAACATCCTGTATATTAATATAAATCATAGCATGGCATATTACAATATATTTTCAATACTAATCTAGAGTGAGCGCACACGCAGCTATAATATATGTTTATGTTTCTTCGCCAACCTGTACTGTAATTTATATTATATTTGGGCATATTAATATATATTATAGCTACGTCTGTGATGGGCTTTATGTCTATTAAGGGAACTACCCTGTCCCCAATCATTTGGAATCGGCACAATATGTAATCTTCTTCCATGTAGCTCTTTTATCTAAATTCAACTGTATGTAACGTTCATAAGTGCCTTACCAGGGCCTAAACTGAATATATCACTTTTTGATTTGATTTTGATTTTGAACCTTCTTACTAGCAATCTCTTATTTTTTTACCTACTTATGATGGTAAGCGGTTACTGTAGAATGTAAATGCTTGCTACACCAGGGGGGTATGACTCGCGTGATGCTTACGCAAAAAAATCTATGCTTAGTTACGAAGAACAGTGATTACACACTTAATATTTTTTTACTTTTATTTATTTTAGTTTAGTTTTGGAGTCGTATTATCGTAGTCAATTGATAAGTAGAAATTATTATATTATTTTATTCGACGCAATACAACTATAGATTACTTTTAAGCAACAGTTTTACATCAAACCAAACTCTATCGATCTTGAAATCAATCAAATTGATTAAAATATGAAATTCCGTTGAAAAGTTTAAAAACCTGATAAACATATGAAACGCACAAACTTTACCGTAAATAAATCCGACGACCGATCACTAAGAGATTGATGCTCGTCAAACAGATATTTTATACATAATGAAAGCATAGGAGCAAGGGAATATTCTGGAAACTTTGTTACTGCTGATAGAAACATTCTTTATCTTCAGTATTTGGTATTAAAAAAGTAGCTAAGCCAAAGCAATTGAATAAAATAGAATATTTATTTGTTGAACAAAGGGAAATTCCTATGTTCTGCCGTTAGGCGTACAAATGTTTAATACAAAAAAAATACAATGGCAATAAAAGTTAAATTCAATAATTAATATATTATTACAATACAAATAAAAAAATTGAGAATTGTATACAATTAAAGTTCTAAAAACGGTCATCTCATGTATTTTTTATGTAGGATGTTGGTTTGTTGAGGTGGTGTTCAAATGAAATATTAAAGAACCATTGGTAAACCAGACGTCATCTAGAATAACTGACAAAAACCTGAAAATAAGTTCTCCATTCGATATTATTTATTTCTAATTTCTCAATAACACAACACGATCACATCAACATCGCTCCTCCCTCGCAATAACTGTAAGTAATAATGCCACATATCGTCAGACCAATCATGTAATGGAAGCGAACGATGCCGGCTACCGTTCAGTGTGGTTCCATCAAATGCACCATTCATAGCCATATGCCGAGCTCGATGCGGAAATCCAAAACATTTTTTATAAAACCATTATTGATAGCTTTGCTTTACGTTACTGAGATATTATTGGTTTTCTATTAGAAATGTTTTGAATTTTTATACATTCAGTTTTTTTTTCTAAACATCCAATATGGTAGTTATTTGGCAAGACTGGTAGCTATACAAAGCTTACATGAGAAACAGTTCTCATTCGGAATACACCTGTAGGTGTTTGGAGACAGATTTCTAACTTGAACCAAGTTAACGAAATGCTTCAGACCTTCTTCAGACATACGAGATTAAGATGTAGGAAACGTGCCAATAAACTCAAGAATAAAATGCATATCTTCAGCAAAGTACCACACAGTAACATGTTTAATGTAAGATAGTCTTAAGTAAAACAAAACACCCCAAGAAAGTGGGTTTAAAAACTAAAACAATAACGATAACTCTTCATTCGTTTTTAGTTATAAAAATTTATGGCCTCGCACCACGGACAGTAGGGCAGGCTAAATGATAAATGATCTAAGACCTAGCACTAAAAGTTAGGTCATTTAAAGAGATTTAGAAACTTTCGATGTTAAGGAAAAGGTATAAAGTTGTACAATGTGATCGGGTTAACAAAAGGGATCAAATTCTCGCTTTAAATGGCGCTGAGAGATTCAAAAGAGTAAATTATTACTGAATGTTGTAAAAGGTTTAGAAAATAAGAGTAGGTTTGATTAGTGACATAATTTCAATGGTATTTTTTTTTTTCAATCAAGATAATTCTCCTTTAGGCAAATTATTCAATCAAATCAAAAAGTCATTTATTCAGTTTAGGCCCTATTAAGGCACTTATGAACGTTAAATTGGTACATACAGTTGAATTTACTACCGGTTCGGAATTAAAATACTATATTATCAAAATAAAAGAACATCGACATGTAAGCATGCAATGACGCTAAGCAAGACATGACGTTAAAAGGAGAACTTGAAAAGCTGGTGGGTAGGTGGATCATGTGAACTATTTGTGGGCGGGACACTTAGCGCAGTTAGAAGACAGAAGGTTAGAATCAAATTAGTAAAAAGTGCTAGAGAAGAAGAGATTGACATACTATATCTATTTTTGTCAATAAATAGTAAATAGCCACGTGACTAAAAGAGTTATGAATATGAAAATGGATTACACGGGAAGAGGAAGACCGAAAAAGAGATGGATGGATTGTATGAAAGATGATATCAGTAAGAACGTAGTGAATACTGGTTTGAAATGAAATTTATTAATATCATGTAAGCATTAAAGTTTACAAATAATAATAATAAGCTAGCGACACTTCCTTGTGAACTCCTGGCTCCCAAATGAAGTTAAAACTTATATCCTGGGAGTCAGTGGTCCTCTGACAGTATTTACTGTAAGCCTTTTAATTTTTAACATGGCAAATCTAATTGAAATATTGATAGAAGAGCCGAATGGAAGAACCGTACATATTGCGCCGACCTCAAGTATTTGAGAATAGGGCAGGTAGATGATGAGATAGTGAAAAGTAAAAACATTTGTAATACCAGAGGGATTACTAATAATAAAGTGCCTTTAAAGGAAATACAGATCAAATACCTAGTAGCTCCTTTAATTAATCAGCGATATAGTATATACATCAGAAAACCAAATATGATAATCAGTATCTTATTTTGGCACGTACGACAGCAGCAGATATAAACCGTCCTTCCAAATTAATTGCCATATTCATCGAACACGAGTCAAGTAATGTACAAACAAACAAAGATCACGGTATATCGTTGTTTGGACAGCCGCAGTTTACACTGGAACCTGCCATATTGGAAATGTTCTAGACATGAAGCTGTTATTGCAGATTGATAGTAAACGTTGTCTTAAGGTAAGTTCGTATGTCGGCTTTTGATTTGTATTGCATAGTCAGTTACTATTGTTGATGATATTGTTTGGAAATTCAATTCTTGTATCCCTCTATCTCAACTTATTGTTTTCCTTAAAAAATATTTTACTAAACTTCTAAAATTCTTATGTTTGGATTCTTCTTATTCTAAGTGATCAGCATCTAACGCTCTTTATCAGCTGATAGATATTGGCCTAGTTGATTGTGTTCTTCCAGACTGTCTTGCGTGTCATTGGCTTCCCTTCTTCAGTTCTTAGTACTTCTTAGTCTAATTTTCTAAACCTATGTAATTCCACTATCTAACTTTGCTTTGCTATGGCTTCTGAGTGGCAATATCATTCTTATAGAGTGTGATAATCTTAAAGTAGTTTTTAAAAGACCACTAGAATGACATCTATTTTAATTCTGAGGTGTCACGCTACACCGCTTCTATGTAGTTACGTAATCTTATCGTATAACGATTGCCAGGTTTCTGGGGCACTCTCTGGCTATTTTCAGAGAATAACAGTTCTATAGATAAATTATTTTTGATTAAATACTTTAGAGGTGGTGATAATTTTCTTTTGATTACATTTATTCTGTGTGTCTGAAGGTTGTACATACAAACTTACACTAGCTTAGTTATTCGATAGATAATTATATTTTTAAACACAAATAACAAATATTTTGTCGATATTATTATAATCATTACTGTAATTATTTAAGCTTATATTTCAAACCTGGTCCTCAAATCTTGTAACCAAATATAAATTTAAAAAAGAGACGATTGTATTATCGCGGGTTAAATCATGTTTTGAATCAAACTAATATTATATATAAATGCGAAAGTGAGTTTGTTACCTCTTGCCGCATCAACGGTACAATCAATCGTACTAAAATTTGCCATACATATAGATCATTAACTGGAATAGCGTATAATAATATTTTTTTTTATCCTAGCAAAAGATAAAACGCGTGTAAAACTACGGGTAAAAAGTAGTATGAACATGTATGAACTACAACAATGAAAATGCATCGAATGGAACAATCACAGTAATAAAAAATAAACACATTCACCATAATTTTGAAAGATTTTCCCAAGCATGTAAAAAAAACCACTGTCAACGAATTTTTTATTCAAAATAATAGAGACACCAAAGATTACCGGGCGTCATGAATCAAGCATAAGGTGCATTTCTATGTTAGATTATGAAATAATCACTATAAATGTTAATGATTTAAAAAAATCTTCAATATGTGGTTTAAATAGCTAACCACTGACCCTGAAAGAGATTCTTCACATGCCTTTATATTACGTAAATGATTATGCACAGCTTAGCAACAAACATTAAGGCTTGCGCAGTGCAGTTCAGATGCATCCATCACCATCGGCAACACATGTGAGCTTTGACAAATGCCCCATAATGTCAGTGCGTTGAAAATTGTGTTGATGCTAAGATATTATATTTGTTTTCCTATCGTTTATAGGTAGCCATCTAATGTTGTAATTTTTGGGGGTACGAACTCTCTCAGTCGTAAGTCCTGATTCAAAAGAGCCATGATTTGTACTCCGAGTCCAGAAACGAACATCAATCTCTATATATAAAAATGAATCCCTATTTCCCTTGGTCACGCCATAACTTGAGAATGACTTTTCCGATTTCCTCCATCTTTTTTTAAGATGTCTAATACTCTGGAGAAAGTTCTTACATAAAACAATAGAAAGTTGTGTAGAAAATTAGAAAATATAAGAACACTTAACTGTAGTGTAAGGTACGCTAGTAAAACCGCGAGGTACAAATTTTTATCAATAAATTAGGGCAGTATATTTTTTCTTCAAAGAATTATTATCGGTTATTGTATTGGTTATCGTTTCATAGACATTTCAATACAAATACGGAAATGTTCTTCAATATTAATATGATAAAATCATCAAATAAGATCAAAGTCACAGAATACTAGACGTCGATGGAAATGACACGTTATAAATACGAAGCGAAGGTCTTTTTTTCAGAAGTTACGACATAAATCAGCGTGACTATTTCTCGGTGCGCGACCAGTGACATCGCATCTTCATTCACAGTTCCTCCGCGCACAGTTTATTGGCACCTATTCAAGTACACTTCACTATCGTTTAAAGATTGTATAAAAATTTTAAAAAATATGGGTAGTGTTGGAGCTTATTTACATCAAACAAGCCCTAAAAATAATATTATAGACACATAATAAAACTCTTCCAAACACGCGGGAAACCATCTTTTTTCGATCTGTCAAACTCTTAATAATCCTTTAGTGACGGGACACGGCTGATGCGAGTCGAGCTAGTGTTGTGACAAACTCGACTTAACAGTAGATATACTTTTGTCGATTTTAGTTTAAAGACTCCTAACTATAATATAATAGAGTTTGTTTGTTTGTTACGTCTTCACGACTCAACTACTCCACGGAATCATGAAATTTGTCATACAGATAGCCTATGGTATGGAGAAGGACATAGGCTACTTTTTATCCCGGGAACGTGGGTGAAACCGCGGAGAAAACAGCTAGTAATATTATTAATGCGAAAGTGAGTTTGTTTTTTTGTCTGTTACGCCTTCACGCCTCAACTTCTTAACGGATCATCTTGAAATTTTGCACGCAGATAGCCTATGGTATGGAGAAGAACATAGGCTACTTATCCTGGGAACGCAGGTAAAACTGCGGGGGACAGCTAGTAATAAATAAATATCCTGGGACATTCCTCACACACGGTTATATCTGATCCCAAACTAAGCAGAGTTCTATGTACTCGTAATATTATGGAAACCAGATACTTAACTGATATATTATTATTATTTTAAAAGCCTTTTTAATGCGATTTTAACTGGATAACCCAATCACATTTGTTTTTAACCTATGATTAATCAACAGATCATGTTAAAATACCAAAACAAATTCAATTTAAAATATTAATCTGTTACGGACTGTACCACTCTTTCATAAAGCAAGTGACTATCGGGCAGTTATATCTGTCTTTCTCTACCAATATAATAAATGATAAGGACAGGTGATACATTCACATATTAATGTACGCAGCTACAATAATATCGCAGAGTAACGTAACTAACTGAATGTATTTCGGAACAGGATGTTGAATCGAGCTTTTGAAGACGACCGACTTTTTTTATCGTGCTAATAATATACTCTTTTTACGTCACTCTTTTTGTTGCAATGGTCACACATTCAGTCATCTTTACGAGCAGAACACAAAAAGCTTGTGCCTTTTGCGGTCGAGACCATGGGGGTCCGAATCTCGCTGTTTTGTTCGCACCTTGTCATCAAAATTGATCGAGTCCTCCGGAGACCAGCAGATGGGGAGCTTTTCCCCCAACGCGTCAGCTTGTTGCTATCCAAAAAGGAAACGCTGCCAGCCTTCTGGGAACCTTGCCGTTAATCGGAAGCAGCGGCAGGCTTGAGGAAATTTTCTATATATAGATTGTATTTTGTACATATTTGTTGTAAACAAAAAGCTTGTGTTTTGATATGCCTAGATTTAATCAATCACATCACACTTATAGGTACAATAAATGCGAAAGTAACTGGATCTTTCTGTTTGTTACTTTTTCATGAGTAAACCTCCGAATCGATGGAATAAGAGGTTTATAGAGCGTATATAGCGATTATTCGCTCAAAGGGCAGCTCGACTGGGGAAGTACCTCCACCTTACAGAATATCGCAGCCAAATAACTTTATGTTGTGTTCCTGCGCCTGAGTAAGGTCGCCAGAGCTCATTAGGGAGGGGTGGAGGATCGGTAACGCGTGATGCCCCGTGTGTTGCAAGCGTTCATATGGTTATGGTAACCGCTTACCATCAGACCCGCCGCTGTCTCGCAGATAGCCTATATGGTATGGAAAAGGACATAAACTACTATTTTTCTCAAAAACGCCGGTAAACTGCAGAGGGATATAGCTAGTTGAAACAATTTCTTTCAATTTTATTCTATTGAGGTATATATTCCATTTGATACTTCCGACTAATGATAGATTAATCAGAGTAGGTCGATGATCAGTAAGGTTGGAAGTCTGGGAGCTGATGGATGCGGCTCTATTACACAAGCATATGTTTCACAGCGCCGTAAATATTAGGTACTAGGATGAATATGATAAGACAAGTTCAGATAGACGAACTATGAAAATTAGAGACCTCGTAAACTAAGTTACTTGAAGATAAAGAGTAAGCAAGAAAATAACTTGTCTAGAGGTAACAGATAACAGCCGAAAGCTGACAATTCTCACCAGAAACTGCTTAGTCCAACTTAATAAGGATCCTTGCTGTCCTCCAGTAATTTGGGGCTTAGTTTGGATCCTGAGCGAAAGCGTCAGCCCAACTTGGTGCTCGGGCTGCGGGAAAGTAAACGAGCAATAGCCGACAAAGTTCTTTACGCATATAAATAATAAACCTACACATAACTGAACTGTTATAGGGTTTAATTAATCCCGGGGAACGGGAACGTGTCCCGGGCAATTTATTGCTATAATTTACGAGTCCCGGAAAAAAGAGAATACAAATACGGCATAATATAGTGTCCGAATTAGCGGAGTGTTTTGGTTGAGGAAATGGTCGATTTTGCGGTTTGTGCGGTAAAGGATTTGTTAAACCAACTGCAAAAGAGGTTACTGGTGATTTTAAAGGTACTTTGAGTAAGTTGATGGATGATTAGGCGGGGGCATATATATTAGAAGATGTGAACGTGGGTTACGTAACATTGTTGTGAACTATTACAAAATCGTAAATGGCTCCATTTCCCATGAAGCACTGTTTCCATTTGCAAATACTAGAACTCAAAAAAGTTATGAGAAAACCGCTATATTGAACCAAAGTTACATACGCGCCGCTGATTTCAAACTAATATTTGTACTATGTCAACAAAAAATAACCTGATAAATGCAATGAATAGGCTTTTGTGCTTTTTTTACCACAATCTCACCATGGTCATTAATACAGAGGCCGAAGGTGGTAAGCACACAAAGATTAGAAGAGAACTGGCTCTCAAGTGCTGGAACACACCGATAGGTCTGTTTTTGAGGTGGAGCCGGTCAAGCCGTATCTTACGATTTTTTCATGAGAGTTCTCTTGTTTTTCTTCAAGCTCGTTGGATTGGAACCGACAACCTTCGGTAAAAGTAATAAATATACAACTCTTCACTCCACTTGCGAGAAACTATAGCCATTTTGTGGAAGTAAAACTTCCGCCATGTTACTAAAAAAAGTCACCAATGATGATTTAAATCATAATCCAAACTAAAACCTCAAGTAGCGAAGATTAATATACTCTAGCAACATTAATTATTATCCAAATAACATTTACAAGTAACAGCCATTTCACCGTCCACTTCGGTGCAAAAAAACGGTATATAAATCAACAAACAAAACCACGTGCAAATGAAGGCAAAGTTAAAATGGTAACAGCGCGTAAATCAAATCCATCGGGTGCATGCCTGTACGCATGATTCATGATGTACACGTGGTAATAAAAGTGTTGCATGATTTATTTATTCAATTGCTCTATTAAAAAATCTGCGTGGACGTATGTCGCGTGTGATGAACAGAAAAAAAAAGGTTTTTAACGTGAGGTTTAGATGTCAGCAAAAGTTCCACCAGGAATTATTACGAGTATTAAAGCTGATTTATCTTAGCTTTTTCACGGTAGAATCCTACCTTCAGCGCTAAGCAGGTGCTTAGTTTTACTGCCCGTAAGTACTGGTGTCCCTTTCTACGCTTTGTTCGCTCACCTTGATAAGTGATAATATGTCTGAAAATTAGCTATATTATCACTTATCAAGGTGAGATTGTGATTTTTTTTTTCTCGAGTAATGCCATCGTCTCATATAAATTACAATACCAAAATTGGTATAGTACATAAATCATGTGGTTAATCAACCATCTAAGATGATTAGACTAAAAGGCTTAACACTAAGTTACTTAGCATCGCCTTATTATTTTTTTGTCATCATCAGCCTATAATGTCCCACTGCTGAGCATAGGCCTCCTTTCACAAATGAAGGTGAAAGGGAATGGGCAATACTCCACTCCACCACGCATGCCCACTGCGGATCGGTGGAGGTAGGCTAGTGGTCAACCTACTGTTGGAATTTTTCAAGCCGCCTAGGAGGCTCGTTGGTCACCCATGCACTAATATTTCTTTGTAATTGAATATATTTTTTTTTTTTTTTTTTTAAATTTGTAGTCCTAAGTAATCAATTACTTAACCTTTGATGACGTTTAACTTATGAACCTGACTGTACAACATGCACTTGCTTATTAAGATCACTTTGCATGCATCACGCCGCCAATTGGGCGGCGGGAAACATATGCGAATGACTTGTTTATTTTCAGTGTCTTGCACGACCGGGACTTGGAAACAGTAAGCAAAAGTTACTTAAATTGGAAACAAATCTTGTTTTATGAAAGCTTTCAAGGAGTTTTGTGTTTGACTGTCTTTTTATTCTTGGATTTGTTTTTATTAATAATTCGATTTATTCGAAAAATGCTTCCAAAATTATTGCACTGTCTATCAAATCGATCAAAAAAAGGAGGAGGTTCTCAATTCGGTTGTATTTTTTTTGTGTGTTACCTCATAACTCCGTCATTTATGAACCGATTTGGAAAATTCTTTTTTTGTTTGGAAGATTTGATTACTTTTTATTGTACTTTGAAGTCGGTTTAAGTTTTTTGTAAAACATTTTTTAACCCGTTGGTTCTCGCGAGTGACGCGTGTCCTATTATAACAATATATCATTGTTATATTTTTAACCGCGAGCCAAGGTATGAACTGTATGGGTTAGTAACAGATAAAAAGTGCATGATCAAGGCCACCATACGACTAGCTAACCACATAACGAAAATAGAAATTGTGACACAATTTTAAAAGCTGACAGTTTTAAAGATATGACATTTCGAATTGTGTTTATGATCATTATGTTGCCAAGAAACTGGGTACGGCGTGCTGAAAAGTAGTTTTCAATGTTATTAGATTATTATCATTGTTACTATTTCATATTTGTCAGCTTTATGCTGGGTCGAGACTTTTAATCTACTCTAATTCAATAATTTAATTTATTTTTACTGTTTTTTATTTTCGTGTATCCCTGTCGCGCTTAGGAAAACTACTGCAGCTATAATATAAAATAAATTACCTAACGTATTTACCATTATATACAACTAAATAAATAAGTAAACCAAACACAAAACCTAAAAAACAGCAGCACAATTACTTCATAACAATTGTTGTCTCCAAAATCATAAATTACCTGTCGATAAAATCTAAATACGAATGTTACTCACCTATCACAAACTTTTATCCACAATAAATCACAATCTAAATATTCATATAATCACAACCTTCAACCAACTATTAGTAAAAACAAAACACTAACAAACGTCAAAGTCAGCTGTTACTTAGCGTTAACTATTAGTTCATTCAACTTCCAATAATAAACAAAAGAATGACGACTCGTTCTAAAATTCAATTTGAATTTAAAAATCACAACACGGTATTACGCATTCGGTTTTTTTTTATATTTCGACGCAAAGGCTTCGCAGGCAGCCGCCTAGCGACGTGCCAGACGGTCGACTGCCGCCCGCCCAAACACAGCCCTCGTACTGAACGTAAATTTTCACAACACTGAAAATTTTATTCAGGCTTTCGCGTTATCTTCCGAGTTTACCAAGTCGGCACGACTGGAAGGTAAGAGTTGGTTTAATTGCAATGTTTAGGTAGGATATGTTTGTTTTTATTTCTATGATATATCTTTGTAAGTCTTTTTCTATTTTTACTACTGGACTAAGAAGATTTTTTTGCTAGAAATCTTTATGAGTTATTTCAGGTTTTGAAAATAATTTTCTTCATACCTAAAGGTGCAAATGGAACCCTATTACTAGTCTTCCGTCCGTCCGTCCGTCTGTCTGTCTGTCTGTCAGTGGGCTGGATCTCATGAACCGTAATAGATAGACCGTTGAAATGTTATCTAAATGTGTATTTCTATTGCCGATATCACAAAAAACATATAAAAATATTAAAGGGACAACCACCCATGGGACCCCATACAAGAACCCTTCGTCTGTGAGTCCGACTCGCACTTGGCTCTTGTTCTTGTGAAATTACTCTTAAATACAATATACTGCGAACTCATTTGTTGTTACTTAAGTAAATTTACATATTAATGTGAATAAAGGTAATCGGTTTTAATTAGAGTATTAATACTAATTAGAATTAAATAAATACTAGCTGTCAGCCGCGGTTTCACTCGCGTTCCCGAAGGACGTATGTTTTTCCGGTATAAAAAGTATCCTATGTGTTAAGAACATATTCTATCTGCGAGCCAAATTTCATCGAAATCTGTTCAGTAGTTTTGCGTGAAAAACTAAACATTCACATTTATAATACATACTAGCTTTCCCCCTCGGTTTCACCTGCGTTCCTGAGATAAAAAGTAGCCTATGTCTTTCTCCATATCATAGGCTATCTGCATGCCAAATTTCATGATGATCCGTTAAGTAGTTGAGGCGTTACAAACAAACAAACATACATACAAACAGTTACTTTCGCATTTATAATATTAGTATGGATAAAAGATAAAACAATATATATAAATTTATTAATACGTACAAAGGTACCCTTAAAATTTATTTTACTTAATTATAATTTATTTATTAGGTATATAACACTTATAAACGCCTAAATAACATTCGCTCATTCATTATGTATCTATGAAAAACGCCTACCCTCCGAGACGGGAAAGATCGCGTGACAGTGGCTCCCTCTATCCATCACTCAGATAACGTGAACAAATACTTTCAAACATTTGCATAAACCCTAGAAATTGTTACCAACTCAAGTCTGGAATAATAATTAGATACTGTCAAGTGCTAATTTTACACTTGGCGTTAGTCATAACATTAATAAACCAGAGTTTGTTTGGTGCATTTATAATTTCCAGTTTTGAAACATTGAGCTATTATTACTACGTATAGAGAAGACGCCACACATCACAACTGGCCATCCGGCCATACTTGTTGCTGTAGATGCGATTAACGAAACGCGTAAGCGCCGTGAAAATCACGGTGTTTGCGTGAAAAAAATATATCTCCTCAAAGCGTTCTGATAGCGCTGCGTGTTTCTACTGTCTGCTTAGACGACTAATTATTGTTTCAGCGGTAAAGAGAACTTCAGTTGAAAAAATTACTTAGCCTTTGCTTATGAAAGCTTCTCTATACGTAGTAATAATAGCTCAATGTTCTGAAATTACTAAAGCAAAAATTATTACCGTCGCGTCCTTTTTAAAAAGACTTTTTTACTATGTAAAGGGCAGTTTTTGACGACAATCTCACCATGGTCTGTGATGATGTGGCCGGAGATGGTTTAGCATACAAAGTCTAATAACTGGCTCTCAAGTGTAGCTGTCAGAACACACCTATAAGTGCTTGGCGACTTTTAACTTGATGGCGGTAGCCAGCCAGGTGGGTACTACAAAATACCAATGTGCTATGGTTTCATCACCGAAAGCTCAAGCTCATTGTAGGATTCGAACCCGGGACCTTCGTCTTAGCATTCGACGCCAGTACCACAGAGCTATCATATCGCCTTGATTAAGACTTCTTCAAGTAGAAAATCTATCTTTAGCCAAGATTATCAATACACTAAGAAGACCCACGAAGCATGGAAATGAGATATCATAATCCGTATGGACACTTTTAGAGACAGACAGATACGCATAAACAATTTAAAAAAAACTATTAAGAGCCCATAGCGTCCCGGGCACTTTGGTGTAAACATTTGGTGTAAGATAACACTTAAACAAATATAAAAAAAACATACATAGGTTATTGGTTTGATCCCGACTCCAATACCTTATAAAATTAAGTTATATTCTAAATTCTATAGAAGAAAGAGCTTGTTTTTCTCTTTTCATTTATTTCTATTTTACGCCGTGGGGTATTTTGTTTCTTTTAATAATTTAATTAAAATAATTATGATCGTGCAAATAAAACTAGAAACGTGTATGTTATAGACCTACCTTTACTTACAGTTAGATTGTAGTAGAAAACAAGCGTAGCTATCTTAAAAAGTAATAAATATATTGCATATTAGGAAAAACCCCGCAGTTCTACGACATGTAGTTATTCAAACAAGGCGTGAAAAGAGATATGCAAGATCAAATCATTGGCAGTCTTTTTAACTGACTTCAAAAAAAGGAGGAGGTTCTCAATTATAGAAATAGAAATAGAAATAGAAATCATTTATTCAGCTCAAAATTTAAAGAGATAACAAAAAACACATAACACATGAAAATAAAAAATAACAATATAAAACAACAATCGCTTAACCTATGTATTAATTAATCTATTGAGCTGAAACGGCCTCCCACTCAGCATAATGTCGCAGCGCAAGGCTACGACGCTGGTTTTCAGTGGGAACCAGAATTCGTATTCGTATGTTTTTTTTTTATTTTTTTTTATGTTTGTTACCTCATAACTCCGTCATTTATTAACCGATTTGGAAAATTCTTTTTTTATTTGAAAGGGTACGCTTCCCGTTTGGTCCCATTGTCATCAGATCAAGATTTGATTACTTCTTAGTGTACTTTGAAGTCGGTTTAAGGTTTTTGTAAAACAGTCCAATTATTTTTGTGTAGCAATTACGACTACAGAAATCAAGCGGCGTCGAGATCAGCCAGAGACCTAATGGATGATACCATGGTATGGTACATGGTAACTATTATTTTCTTTAACATTTTTTTATAATAATATATATAATATTACTGAACAATGCATAAAGATTGTCTGCTTTATTTACATTTAACAAGACAAAAACATGCCCATTCGTATTGTCTACAAATGTTATCAATGCAATGCAGTTACTCCATTAAGTCTAATTTTGCATTTAAACGCGGCATTTGAACGAGAAACTTATCACTATGTGAACAAATTACTCGCAAACACGCTACAGCTCGCTCTATGGGACTATCCTGACATAGCCACCAGGTTAGTAGTAGATATGAAAACAATGTGTGTCCTATCTTTTGTAGCTTTGATAAAACTTTTGATGGTAAAAATATGATAGTCAGTTGCAGACGTTCTTACAAACTCTACACCTTAGTCAAAATATGCGGCTTGGCCATTTCGCTACCGTCACGTGGGAGTAAGGTGAAAAATGTATTCACTGTTCATTACTTTTTTGTTATTCAATAGTTCTTGTAGTAGTGTAACGGCCAAGCCACATATTTTGACTACGGTGTGTAGAGTTTGTGAAGTTAAGGCTTGTAGAGTAAGTGCATGTGGAGTTATAAGTTTGGCTCTACATGAGATCTGATAATTTTTTGACGTTACGAGCCATATGTCTTGGCGGCAACATTTTACATAAAAATGTTTTTGGTGGGATTTCACTTCTTTTTGTAAGTTGCCTATGTTTTTTTTTTATTGGAATTTCTAAGTTTTATAATTTTTTTGTTGTTTGTGTACTAATACAAGCTTACATACCAAATTTCAGCTTTTCAGGACTTCAGGAAGTACCCTATGAGTTTTGATGATCATCAGTGAGTCAGTGACGAAATCGGGGTATTTTAGATATCAATAAAATCTAAAGTATAAGAGCTATGTTATTGAAACTTAATATGTTTAATAAATTCGCTATTGACATCATGTTCCGAGAATTTTGTTTATCTGGTATAATCCAAACCCAAGTTATGAGGGTTCAAAAAAACGACGAAGCGCTTCGAGAAAAGGTAGGTAGTGCCCTTTCGCTTCGCTTGGCTGTCTTGGCGGGGGGCACTCCCATGCCCGCAAATTTTGCCAAAGTCAATGGCTATTAAAAGTTTTGTCTAAAAAAAATACTTTTGTATGGAAAGTATCATCAACTTAACATGAAGCATTGAGTAAATTATCGGCTCAGTCTATCGGTAAATGAGTATCAACCAATGACTAGGGTCACTTCGACCATGACCACAGGCGCTGGTGTCAGCGGTCACCAACACGCACGGCTAACGAGCCAATTAACTAACCTCATGAACTTGTGCAATGTCCTCAGGTGTGAAACATGCAAATTTTCTGATAGCGGAAAACATTGCGTGCTCAATGAAAAATAGTATTGGGGGAAGAATTTATAAAATTACATATTATTTAATTCAAAAATGGCATTCACAAAAGATTTGATACTTGCGTCTATTTCTAGATACTTCTGTAATTAGAAGGTTGCCAGGAAGAGATAAAAAAAGCCAAACATAGTCAGATTATCCAAATAGTATTTAAAAAATGTAACCTTGCTGAGTTTCTTGCCGGATTCTTCTCAGTTGAAGGCCGAGTTCCGAACCGGGTGGTAACTTCAGTAAATGTGACCTTCATAAGTGACCTTCTGGAGGCTAAATTGAATAAATGGCTTTGACTTTTACTTTGAGAATGTTTCAACCGTAATGCCACCTATATGCTGTTCTTTTATTGATATTATTACTAGTTTATTAGCTCTCTATCACCCATTAAAATGCATTTAAACTGAGAAGACTCCACCAAGAAACTCAGCAAAGCGATTCTCTTAAAGATATAAGTATACGGGTTGGATACGACAATACCAATGGAACCACGTAAAGTACTCGTATATACGAACGAACAACCTTTAGTATGGGACCAACTTCGAAATTGAAAACAAAATTACAGCTTTTCATACAAAAGGTACATGTCTCGTCGGCAAAAAAGTATGAAAAGCTGTAAAAAATAATTGCAATTTCGAAGTTGGTCCCATAGTAAAAGTTGATCGTATTTATGAGTACTTTACGTGGTTTCATTTATTGTCGTACTAGCTGTCCCCCGCGGTTTCACCCGCGTTCCCAGGATATAAAGCCTATGACCTTCTCCATACCATAGGCTATCTGCGTGCCAAATTTCATGATGATCCGTTGAGTAGTTGAGGCGTGAAGGCGTCACAAACAAACAAACTCACTTTCGCATTTATAATAGTTAGGATTATCGTATCCACCCCGTATAGTACATCTAAATAATATAAAAAATTATAAAACGGTAATTTTAGTCAAAATACAAAGCGGGACTCGAAATTATTGCCTTGATACACACTCAATATGAGAACTACGCTCAAAATCGATTTCCCATATATATGGCAGACGCCCAGACCTTCAAAACACAGAGGCAACGATAAAACTATATGTGACCGCACTATGGCGAGAGGAGCGCCTAAGAGGCTGACTCATCTCACATTTTATGGCCAATTAAACTGGTTGCTAACAATGAGCAGTTTGTCTTAATAAAGTCTGTAAAACGAGACTGTTACTATAACCTTCGGTTAACTCATGTTTAACAATTGCCCGATAATATGCTGTAGCTTTGTTCTACCATGTGATAATTAACTGGTTTATAGTTGTTATTTTGAAGTCATATAGAGAAAATTACTAGGAAGACATTTTAAGAGGGGTAGAGCATAGCGTTTATTCGCTCAAAGAGCAGCTCGACTGGGGAAGTACCTCCGCCTTACAGAATACCGCAGTCAAATAACTTTATGTCGTGTAAAGTTGTGTTCCTGCGCGTGAGTAAGGTCGCCAGAGCTCATAGGGGAAGGGGGAAAGGGCGGTAACGCGTGAGCGATGCTTCTTGTGTTGCAAGCGTCCATATGGCTACGGTAACCGCTTACCTTCAGGCGGGCCGTATGCTTGTTTACCGAACTACTTGTATAAAAAAAAAAAGCTCGCGGGTGATGACTATTAAGGTTAGAACTGCCTGGAGACTTGATACAATGAAAAGCTGAACCTTTATTACAAAAAAACTATAGGCAACGAGAAAGAAGAACTAGATAGACTGACTAATAAAGATTTCTGCAGGATCGGTAACGCGTGACTGAAACCCTGGTTTTGCAAGCGTCTATAGGCTACGGAAACCGCTTACCGCTATGTAGCCTGATGTTGCTTATTTAGCTTCATTTTTGTTAAAAAAAAATACAAGGTTATTTGGTGACTGTACTTTTTGTTGACTGTACTTGCATTATCATCCAATATACTAATGTACGTACCAAATATCAAGTCAATCCGACCACTGGAAGTGGGTGAAATTCGAATTGCAAGATTCCACCAAAACAAACATACATACATACATTGCAAGTTAAATAAAAGCTTGTAAAAAGAAACCAATCGCCCATTTACCTAAGTATCTAAATATAAATATTTCAATACAATTTAAAAGGAAAAAACATTTATTCTGAAATAAACTTAAGTTTAGATATAAAATCAAGCAAAAAGAAATGCAAATACAATGTTGTAAATTGAATTAGTACTCGTTGTTCGAGTATGGTAATACTATCGAGTATAAACGAGAAATGGCATCTATGGTCACTAAATGATAATGCGGACGAAGATGTCCGAAGATTCTGAGCAGTCAGTTCATACGTTAAGCTAAATAAAAACAGAGAGATACTTCTCAACAACAGTGGACCGCACGCTAAAACTGCTTGAGTTAGTCCTGTCATAAGAAAGCTTGTGTTTGGGTCGCCTTATTTATATGGATAGCAATAGGGTAGAGCAGCCCACTTGCGAGCTCTTCTTTACTATTCTGTTAGGAGTTAGCAACTCCTGATGACCATACAATGTACACGTTATTCCGTCTGCTGTTCAAATGTCAAGTTATGGAAAATCAAAACAACAAGCTCCTCAACTATTTACATTTCACAAATCGTATGTTTCGTGCCACCCAGTGGCATTTGACCTATTTGAGTGTGTTTTTTGAAGTGCCAACATTTTATATGAACATGAGATTAATATCAAGATATGTAGCGAGAGAGAGAGAGTGGTTACAACAGGCTAGCTATACCTGGCATTTTTGTTTCAGTCTTTATTCATTAGCTTTGTGTAAGAAACCAGTTTCATTTATGAAACCGTCACGTTCAAGCTTTGATACTACAAAAACTCGTGTAAATCATTAAAACACCCAATCCAGCGGCTAACTGTTGCTCCAGAACATGCCGCATCCAGTCCACCGGTAGATGTCACCCACCATAACTGCGCTGACTTTTAGCTTTAGCCACATCCAGTGCAGCTGTTGTTTTGTTTATAGCAAGACCGGTCCACGCACGCGGCGTTTTACGCTTTTTGCAGCGCCCAACATGTGGTACAGTTGCTGTGGCATTGGTTTTATAATTTTTTTATTGATATTGTTCCAATATTTTGTTATATTCATCATTTAACTCCCTGGGCCTCCCTGCAGCCCAATTTTTTTTTATGTTATGACGTTTGTTATTATTAAATCAAAGCTTCCAAGTAGGTTTAAATAAAAAAGGACAGTTGGATAGTTAAAGCGTATTTAATTTTCATCTTCTATTTTGGTACCGTGTATTCATATCATGAATGCCGCGAGAGATTTTTAATCGCTCTCGAATTCGCTTTTAACGATAGGCTTCAGTGGATGGTTATAAAAATACGGGATAAACATCAACACCAGTGGAGCCAACTCTACAACTCTTATAAAACAATAAGGTACTCATATATGAAGGTTGAGTACATAACAATAATAAAGGTTAGTGCAGACTGCGCGTTACGGCGACCCGGACGGTTGAATACGACACTGATGTTTCCCCTTTAGTGCGACTTCGAGTGTGGCGCAAATTGAATACAGCGTGATGCAGAAAGCATTGTAGAGATTTCATTTTAGAAATTAAATAGGATTATTTTCATAGCATGCCCTATTTTCCATTATTTGGGGACAGAACAAAATTCAAAATCATTTATTCAAGTAGACCTTCGCAGGCACTTATGAAAAGTCTGACTCTAATACGTTAATAGTTCGGAAGGTTGCATTTGCTGAGAAGAACCGGCAATAAACTTAGCAATTATTTTCAAAACAAGCTTAGATTCATTACATAATATTTACATTCTAATCGCACTGATTTTATTAATAACAGAAGCAACCAAGCACATACCTAACTACTCCTGGTAAAATTCATAAATATCTTTCACTTTACAAATAGTTATGATAATAGAAAATAACCAAAAATTCAATAAACCTGTTATAATACAACACACCGTATAACAATCCAGTGCAGACATAACATCAAAAACGTCTGACGACTCTCCGGGCGGCACTAACTATTATATAATCGCGATTATAATAAACCAACCCGGTTGTAATCCGGGTGTAATAACGCCCGGGTGTGCATGTGTGCATGCACCTTTATGATGACAACTTTTACCATTGTTACTTGAACTTCTGGAGTGTGATAATGAGAGAGAATTTTGTTTACATCCACGTGTCTTTATTCATTCATAAGTTTGTATTTATTTCGATATAAATAAGTACCATTAGTACACATTCTACACATACAGAAATATACAGTTTTTAAGGCTATGAGAACTTTATCACTGTGACTTCAAATAGGTACCGTGATGTAAGGTTGCGGGTGCGATTCCTACAGTGAGTTTGAGTTTTCGGTAATGGAAATTATTGTGAGAAAATCATAGCTCTTTGGAAGGGAACTTTGTAGTTCGTGCCTGTCTATCCTGCCGCAATGTCAGCAAGCACCTACCGATGTGCTTTGGCTTGCTTTACGGAGCTTGAGAGCTAGTTACCATGCTTTATGTGCTTGAGACCTTTTTCCGTATCATTACTATTGTACGAAAGATTGTGCTCTAACATAAGTTAAAAATATATTCTTTTTCGCTACAGTAGCGTATGATCGTCGTAACGCTACTGAAGGATTTCTGAAGTAAAAATTGTCGTGGAAATCTTTTTTTTTTATACGACTAAGTCGGTAAACAAGCATCCGGCCCGCCTGATGGTAAGCGGTTACCGTAGCCATATGATTCTGTAAGATGGAGGTACTTCCCCAGTCGAGCTGCTCATTGAATAAACGCTACGCTCTACCTCTCTTATTAAACTCATTATGGTATTTAATTTTGTTCATTTATTTTAAACATGAGTTCTTACATAATTTCACCAAAAATCAACATATATCCAAGCAGAACAGTCCAAATTCCTGAGCTCTATGTAAACTGGACAGACATTACATTCCATGGAGTACAAGACTCGCACGTTAAACGATTATCGTTAATTTCACCGACACATGTTAGCCGGGGAGGGAACAACTAAATGTTTAGAAGACCTCTGTTTATCGTATGGAGCACTTAATAGGTTGGTGACACTTCTCACGACGCTAGGGTATAGTTTGAAGGTATTATTTTCCCAAAGGAGTAACAATAGTTTATTTGTTAAGGTTTCAAAGTTAATAAACGATAATAAGTGGGATTCCAGAAAAAATAACCGGAAAAGAATGAGTACGTATGATTAGGTCACGTGCCCTGTCACACAAACTTAATGTTCTAACTACAACTCAAATTTTTTTGATTTTTTTGAGAGGATTTTGATGAAATTTGACATACCGAAATGTTCTGGAATAACACTTC